>JBBDGP010000111.1:602500-977500 GCA_037952835.1 Lithobates septentrionalis | reverse complement strand
TTGGTTGGTAATAGTGGATAACTCAAACTGCTTCTCTCAAAGCACAAGGGTACTGGTTGCAGACTGGATGGATGATACACACTCACAGCTGATCAGTCCTTCATTCCACTAGTATACAACTACAAGCTTGGAGCGCACTGCGTGTCAACCAGGCACAGCTGATCCGCACTTCCTCCCTCTCGTGTCTGAAGCTTCAGGCTAGAAGCACACTGCGTCCTCACGTGATAACGGTTGCCGTGGTATCATGCTCTGACTAGTTTCGTCAGGAAGACTTTTCCAAAGAGCATGACTACACGGCTTGTTGAACAAAATTTATCTGAAAACCAGGGGGTGGGGCGCGACCAACACTCCGCCCTAATGAGTTAATACTTGGTAAACACTGGGTCTGATTGGAAGGTGCGTCCCTATCTTATGCTGGCCATACACTATACGAAAAATCGGCCGAAAAATTGTTCGTATAGACACTTCGTTCATTTTTCGGCAAGTTAATGGGCACAAATTGATAATCGTTTGTGACGTTTTTGTGGAAAAAGAAAGAACGGGAAGTATATGTAAAAAAACGAACAAAAAATTATTTATTCATGTCCACTGAACAATTTATCGGTCATTACATGATGGCACGATTGTTTGCGGTCACGGTCGAACGTTTCTTTTTCGAAAATGGGTTAGGCCGATTTTCTGTATAGTGTATGGCCAGCATTAGACTGGGAATGTATCCATACTCCAACCAACCAAAAGCTGCAGGCTGCACATTTAAATGACACCGCAGTCTATTTATACCAGAATCTTGCATTACATCTGCAAACTCCCAATTCCTTGTGAGAAACAGTGCTTATGTCCTGGATTAAACTAAACATCTCCTCTTCCATATATTCCAGGTGCAACTGAAGAGAGAGAGTCGCTTAACCCCCAAACATAATTAAGCTATATAGATGTCGCAGTGTAGTGACCAAGTAATTAAAATACCTATAGTTCCTCACCCGATATAATTATCATATTAAATCAGATAAGTTTATCACCTTGCGACATAAAATTGACATAAAATTAACAAAAAATAAAAATGTTACATACAAAATCGCATATAATCGCAGCAACACCGGAACTTGTGATAAAATCACGAAAATAAATAATGATTAAAATCTAATCAGATTAAAATTACCTGACATACCTATTGACATAAAATGTTAAATGCAAAATCGCATATAATCGCAGCAACCTCGGAACTTGTGATAAAATCACAAAAATAATAATGGTTAAAATCCAATCAGATTAAAATTACCTGCACGGCATAATCTAAAATTCTACGTAGATAGAAAGCGGAAATTGATAAAAGATTCTCCAGTACCGCTCTGTATCACATAGTTCCATATTGTACATACACAATAAAAAAATATGTAATCCAGACGGGGCATAGTTATTAAGTTATCTATACAGAAAACAGATCAAAATCTTCAGAGTGAGGAACCCCTCCATTAAAACTCTAATACATTGTGTAATCGTCCACTCTAGTGAACCTAAAAATCGCTGATAAAGCAATTAATATCGAGTTTGATATTTAACCCTTTCGGGCTAAGAGTGTCAGTTAAAAAAATCCATTGAGTTTCTTTTTTTGATAAATCCCTTATTATATTACCCCCCCTCCAAGATTGTTTGATGTGATCAATCCCCCAAAATAACAATCCAGCAGGATCTTGTCCGTGATGTAATTTGAAATGCAGGGATACGTTATGGTCTTTATAGCCAATAGTAATGTTGTGCACATGCTCAGCGATTCTCACTCTTAAAAGACGCTTAGTGTGACCTATGTACATTAATCCACATGAACAACGCAGGGCATACACTACATGTGATGTATTACATGTTATAAATTGCTTAATTTCAAATTCCCTATTGTTGGAAGTTGCAGTGAATTTTTCTATTTTTCTCATAGGTCTCGCTACCATTCTACACGCTTTGCACTTCCGGCACGCAAAAAAAACATTTTGTTCCCAGAAGGTTGGATTTCTCCCGGGGGGATCAATAATCTTTTTGACTATAACATCCCCAAAGCTTGGCGCCTTACGGTAAATGAACTTGGGCTTGTCAGGTAGAACACTTGCCAGTGTCCTATCCAAACAAAGGACATGCCAATGCTTATGGAAAATATTCTCCACCTCCTTGTACTGTGAGTGGAAGGGAGATATGAAACTCCATTCATGATCTAAGTTTCTTTCCATCCTGGGTGTATCTCTTGAACAATGATCTCAAGGGAGAGACCTAATCTCCTCAATAATAGGGTCTAAAAACCAACGTTTATACCCTTTTTCCACAAACCTATTTTTTAATACTGTAACCTGTTGGTCAAAATCCTCTAATTCGGAGCAATTTCTCCTGACCCTCAATATTTGGCCCTTGGGCACATTTTTCAACCATGGCGGAATTTTGGCTGCTCTGCACTGGAAGATAACTATTTCTGTCGGTGGGTTTGAAGAACACTTTCGTTTGTACTCTGTCACCAACTCTGTAGATGTTCACATCTAAAAAGTGTATTTCCTCAGTGCTCCACTGGCTCGTAAGTCTCATATTATGAGTATTGTTGTTCAAATGAGACATATAATCTTGAAGTGCCAGTTCTGAACCTGCCCATATCAATATCAGGTCATCAATATAGCATTTGTAATATAAGAGTTCTGGTTGTCTGTCTCTAAAAATCTCTTTATCCTCCCATTCACCCATAAAGAGGTTAGCGATGCTGGGCGTGAATTTCGCGCCCATTGCAACGCCCCTCTTCTGGGTGAAGAAATGATGGTCAAACCAGAAGTAATTTTGAGAGAGACAGAAGTCTAACGCATCTCTAAGAAATATTTTTTGTCTCAGAGGCAGATCTTCCCTTTTACTCAATGCCCAATTGAGTGCTAGTAGAGCATCCTCATGTTGGATAATAGTGTATAAGCTGGTCACATCAGATGTGACCAGATACACCTCATTCTTCCCTGCTAAGCTGATTTCTTTCAGATCCTGTAATAAACTCTTAGTGTCTTTCAAATAGGCTCTGATTGTGGTTACACTTTTTTGTAGGAATATGTCTAAATACTGTCCTAATCTTGAGGTGACCGAATCAATCCCATTAACTATAGGTCTAGGGGGGGGGATTGGTCGAATCCTTGTGGATTTTCGGAAGGGTGTAAATAGTAGGGGTGCGACTACTGCTGGGGAACAGAAATCTTTTTTCTTTGTCCGTAAGGACATGTGAGCGATAGCCAAAATCAATCAGCGTTTTTAATTTGGCTCTGTACTGAGGGGTTGGATCCTTACCTAGCATCTCGTATGTATCTTTATCTGACAACAATTCAGACAGCTGAGTGGTGTAGTAGTCCTTTGACATAATCACCACTCCCCCTCCCTTGTCAGCAGGTCTGATTATTATGTCCTTTCTCGCTTCAAGTGACTCAATGCCTTCTTTAATATATCTCGGGTTCACTTGTTTTTTTGGTTTTAACTGATCTAAATCTCTTAAAATAAGACTTTTAAAAACCTCCAAATGGTGGGAGCCATTATTGGGGGGATTGAATAAGGACTTGTTTTTTTAACCCACTATCCACCGCCAGTGCTGAGACCCTGCTCAGACTGGTTGGGTTCGAGTTTTTATTTAAAAAATGTTTTTTAATACTCAGCCTACGCACATATTTATGTACATCTATATAGGCATCGAACTTGGTGAGTGGTCTATTTAGGCCACATTTTAGTCCCTGATGTAAGATGTTAGTTTCTTTATGTGTAAGCGGTGTATTACTAAGATTAAAAATACCTCCTAATCTGTTTCCCTCCTTCTTTTTTTGGACCCTGTGTCCTGCTCTACATCCCCTGGCTCGCTTTGTCTTGGGTTTTGTTGTTGAGGTGGGTTTCTTTCCCAGTGGTAAGGGTCCTTCCACTGATTTTGTTTGTACGTGGATGTTGTTGGTGGGTGATCATGGTAGGGAGATCTGGATCTGTGGGGTGGAAAACCCCTGCCTCTCCCCTGACCCCCCCGGCCTCTCCCTAAAAAAAGGGCACGGAGACGAATAGCTATACACGGTATTCTGGTCCCACAATGGTTCAAACCTATTACCAACTGGTGCCTGGTATGCATGATCATAAATTGAGGAATGGGAAGTCCTAACAGTCCCACCCCTCCCTCTATTGTCCCTACTCTGGTTACCAACTCCCTTAGCTGGAGTGTTAGGGCTTGGATGAGTGGGGATATTCTGCTTTTTTTGCTGTAATACCACCTCTCTCCTCTGTACAGAGGTCTGCTGAGTAGGTTGTTGCGTAGTGTGTTCAGAATGAGTTGGTTCACTATCCTTGCGGTATTTTGCCAAAAGTAGATAGCATTAGTCCGGAAGTCCTTAAGGTCCCTATAAAACTTTTTTAGCTTCTTTTTCTGAGAGTCTTTATCTATTTTTTCTAATTTTTTGGTAATTGTTTCATTAAAAGAAATATATTGTTGCAAATCTTTTATTGGTTCCAACTGTTGCTGTAATTCTTTTATTATAGTTTCTAATTTAGTCATTTTTTTCTTTTTCCTTTCTAACACTAGTTGTTGCAATTTTAGTCTGACCCCATTGAAGAAATCTAACCAGTCTTGCATAGAAGCTGGATCATCTAATCCATCCTGGGGTGTGACTTCCCACCTCAGGCTGCGTAGAATAATCCTCTCTTTCAGGTAATGCTCTATAGTACAAATATCCCACCCAGTGCGTATTTGTTTTTCTAGAGCATTACCCAAAGAAATAAATAAATTATCAAAATTCTCATCGGTTGGTGAGCCTATTTGAAAGACACTAATGCCGCGTACACACGGTCGGACTTTTCAGCTACAAAAGTCGGACAGCCTGTCCGACATACTTCCGGCGTACTTTCGGCGGACTTGCGGCAGACTTTCTAACGAACGGACTTGCCTACACACGACCACACAAAAGTTCGACAGCATAGTACGCGGTGACGTACACCAAGTCCGGCGAGACTATAAAACGGAAGTTCAATAGCCCGTACGACACCCTTTGGGCTCCTTCTGCTAATCTCGTGTTTATCTCGTGTTAGTAGAAGTTTGGTGAGAGACGATTCGCGCTTGTGAGACTCGTATTTTTCAGTTCGTTTTAACTGTTGTTCAGTCTGTGCTTGTGAGGTTTGTATCTGCTTTTCAGTGCGTTTGGTCAGTTGGCATTGAGAAATCTTTGTTTTATTGTCCGCTCGTTCCTGATTTTCAGGTCGCTCTTCACAGGCCTTGCTGTTTTTCAGTGCGTTCTGTTTAGTGCGTTCTGACCAGCCGACCGTTTTGTAACCATGTTACCTGTACGTACTCGTCGTCGAGCTCGTGCATTGTATGTGTTTGGTGCTGTAGTTTATTCTTCAGACCAAGACCAGTCCATGAACAGGGCGAGGAGGAGTTCATGGACCAAGAATTGGTTGCTCCAGCGTGACCAGTTCTGTCACATGCCATTGCTCCGTGAGATCCGTGAGAATAATCCTGAGGATTTCAGGAACTTTCTCCGGATGACGGACCCCGTTTTTGACCGTTTGGTGGCTTTGCTGACCCCCTATATCAGCAGGCAGGATACCTGCATGAGGCAAGCCATCACTCCGGAGCAGAGGCTAGATGCCACGTTGCGGTACTTGGCGACAGGGAGAAGCCTGCAGGACCTCAAGTTCTCGACAGGCATCTCCCCCAGGCTCTGGGGATCATTATCCCAGAGACCTGTTCTGCCATCATCCAGGTCCTGCAGAAGGACTATATTAAGGTAAGATATTTTTCTTTGATTAGCATCACATGTTCTTTTATGTAATCTTTGATAATGTAATGTATTTCTTGCTTCAAACACTACTTACCATCATTGCAATATAGTGTGAATGTCCCCTTTTTATCCTCACACATGCTGCATTTTTTTTCCTGTTCTTTTTTGTCATGCATGTATATTTTCCTTCAATAACCTCCCCAACATGCAATGATGGGAACATATCCACCTAGTCTACTCATTTTGAATGTATTTTGTTTGAGTGTATTTAGTGTGCTGCTAATTAGCAATTAGCTTGATTTCCCAACCCCCCACCCCCCACCTAAACTCACTCCAAATAGTGTGCTGCTAATTAGCAATTAGCTTGATTTCCCAACCCCCCACCCCCCACCTAAACTCACTCCAAATAGTGTGCTGCTAATTAGCAATTAGCTTGATTTCCCAACCCCCCACCCCCCACCTAAACTCACTCCAAATAGTGTGCTGCTAATTAGCAATTAGCTTGATTTCCCAACCCCCCACCCCCCACCTAAACTCACTCCAAATAGTGTGCTGCTAATTAGCAATTAGCTTGATTTCCCAACCCCCCACCCCCCACCTAAACTCACTCCAAATAGTGTGCTGCTAATTAGCAATTAGCTTGATTTCCCAACCCCCCACCCCCCACCTAAACTCACTCCAAATAGTGTGCTGCTAATTAGCAATTAGCTTGATTTCCCAACCCCCCACCCCCCACCTAAACTCACTCCAAATAGTGTGCTGCTAATTAGCAATTAGCTTGATTCCCCCCCCCCACCCTCGTAAAAATTGGCTTGAATGTTCTGTGTTGTTGATTTGTATAAAGCAAATATATGTTGCACTTTGCAAAATGCATGTGCACTCTACAAGTGCATTTGTTCCAGTGCTTTAGTAAATGAGCAGAAGCTCTGCTGATTTCCATCATCAAATCATATGCAAGCCACAAAGTGTTTTCATTAATTGCCCTTGCATGTGATTGTGTACTCCTTGCAACATGACTGCCTTTTTACCTTCCCTCATTTACTGTAAGCTGGTTAGCAACTGCACTTGCAGAGTGCGACAACTGCAGTCTTGTAGCCTTTTTAGTCCCTAAATTCCTGCGTGTCCTAAAAGTAATCTTTTTTATGGATTTCACAACCCCCTAAAATGTAATCAATGTTCCATCAGAGGGGGTGAGCAATCTGATAAGTGTGCCTTTCCATATTAGATATTACAGAAGATTTAAATTATTTAATGTTATACTGATGCTGGGGAATAATGTTTTTAATTGTATAATTTTCTTGCAATGTTACCTTCCAAATTCATGATTTTGGTTTTCTTGTTTGATTCCCCAGTTTCCTTTAACGCCACAGGAATGGCAGACTGTGGCATCCCATTTTGCCAGCCGTTGGGACTTTCCCAATTGTGGAGGGGCTATAGATGGGAAACATGTCCACATCGTGCCACCACCCCATTCGGGGTCATATTATTTTAATTATAAGGGGTTCCACAGTATTGTTTTAATGGCGGTGGTGTCGGCACACTATGAATTTTTATATGTGGACGTGGGGAAGAATGGCCGGATGTCGGATGGAGGAGTATTTGCCCAGACGGAGTTCTGCCAGCGTCTCCAGAGTGGTGGCCTGGGATTGCCACCTGATGCGGATAACGTGGATGGACTCCCCTTTGTCTTCATTGCCGATGAAGCCTTCGCTCTGAGCAAGCACCTCATGAGGCCATTCCCCCAAAGAACCCTCACCCCGGAGAGGAGGGTTTTTAATTACTGGCTGGCCAGAGCTAGAAGAGTGGTTGAGAATGCGTTTGGGATTCTGGCCAGCCGGTTCCGCCTGTTTCAAACATCGATTAATTTGGCGGAATACAAACTTAATTTTATCATTTTATCCTGCTGCATTCTGCACAACTTTTTACAAAAACATTCGCAAAATTATATCGGAACAGTTGGGCCTGAGGCCGTACTTCTAGATGACCACCTTACGGCCCTGGATACTGTCCGTACTGGCTTGGCCCCCCAAAGTGCCCGTCAAGTTAGACAGCAATATGTGAATTATTTTATAGGTAGGGGGGCCATTGCAATGGGCCAGGATATTTAATTTTTTTAAATAAAAAATTTTTTGATGAAATCTTGAATTATATTTATTGCTTGCCTTTCTTTTGGGCTTTCTCCTAAGGTTATGGTTGATCAGTTGTAGTGCCAACTGTATTTTCCTTTTAAATGTCTAAATAAGCTCCATTGCCACTGTAAACAACTTGTTGACAATTATAACCAAACTGATACTGAGCATAGAAATAACAAACCACACATTTCTTGAATTCCTATAAGGAGATTTTTTTATTAATCGTTGTTATGCATTCAGTTATGCATTTATTATAAAATGTTCCTAGCCAAAAATATAATGATATCTTAATAATTATGAAAAATATAATTATATATGAAGATTTGTACATAATCCCTAAAAAATTTTTTTGGGCTTTTTTAAAATCCTTTTTTTTTTTTTTTTTGATATTTTTTAAAAATCTTTTTCTTTATTTTTTTTTTTTTTAATACATTTTTTTATTTTTATTTGTGTTTTTATTAAAATCAATTTTTTTAATTTTTTTTTGTTTTTTTTTAAAATCAATTTTTTTTTTTTTTTTTGTTAAAATCAAGTTTTTGTTTTTTTTTTTTTTAAGGTAGTTTCTATAAACAGCCCTCCTTTTTTAAATTTTGTTAAACAGCCATATAAGTAATGCAAAAATAATAAAGAGAAGGCCCAGAATGGGGTCAGCAAAACAGGAAATGAAGGACATGATGGATGTTTTGGGGTTTCAAAAAGGGAATTTAGATTCGACCCAAAACATCAATCATGTCCTTCATTTCCTGCTGCATACGATCCAGCCGATTCCGCATTTGATCGATCTCCCCATTCCAGGCCATTATTTGACCAATTAGCCGTTGGGCACTGTCTGAGGTGAAATATTCAGTTCTTGTACCTAAAGTGGAATGAAAACAAATAATGTGTTTAGAAATATGCACACATACATAGTTTACCTTACCATAATAAAGCTGTTGTCTCAGACACTGACCTGCTGGGGTGCCCATGTCGCATAATTCCTCCACATCCTCGGGGGTGGGGCTGTTGCTTGACTCAAGCACAACCAGATCACCTAAAATAGAGTAGAATAATTACATAAAAGAAAAGGCAGCCATGCATAGATTTCCGTAAGCTGGTGTGTCAGACACTCACCTGGTGGGGTGCCCATGTCGCCCACCTCTCCTTCATCCACATCCTCAGTGGGGCTTGGGCTGATTTCCCAAGTATGTTGTTTGGCTTGGGGTGGACTGTGTTCTTGTTGGCTGAGTGATTTTTCCCCTATGTGAAACAAAAAATTAATCTACTTAGCACACAGATATTTTAGTACATAGTAATTTTCCTACCTTTGTAGTGAAGTGGTGTACAAATGTTCTGTTTGTGTAGAGTTCCTATTTTACCTCAATATTAAAAATGAAAAATACATATCGGATAGATAGATATCAATATCTCGAAATATAGTTAATAATCTTTTAATCTCTCTCTCTATATCTGTAGCAAAATATAAATATCTAAATAAATGTAAAAAAAAAAAAAAAACATAACTTAAATTATTCCAAAAGAATGTTTTACATTTCTATATCTATCTATATCGATCTATCTATCTACCTATATCTATCTCTCTCTCTCTATATATATATATATATATATATATACACATATATATACATATATATATATACACATATATATATATATATATATATATACATATATATATATATATATATATATATATATATATATATATATATATATATATATATACATATACATATATAGATATGTAACGATGTTTATTAAAAAGATCGTTTGAAACGACGAGAAAACAAAAATCGTATAGGAATGAAAAGCACATGGAGCAGTATACAAGGTAATAAACACAAGAGAAAAACACGACAAGTACTTACTTTTTTTAAGCACTTTACGGATCCGTCTGTACTGATCCGGCTCCCTGAGCTTGAGGTCAGACCATCTTTTTCGAATTTGATCCTTGGAGCGCTGGACCCCAAAAGAAGCCTGTAAAGTGTCCACCACCTTCGCCATTATTTTGGCCTTGCGCAAATTTGGCCGGGCGTACGGCCCATACTTCCCATCATAGTCCTTTTTTCGAAGAATGGCCACCATCTCCACCATCTCTTCAAAACTCATATTGGAGGCCTTAAATCTAGGCTTCACAGATCTTGTTGATGTTCCAGCCTCCGGGCTTTTTTCGCTACCTGAGGTAGTTAACATGTCATGTGTCTCCGCCATTATTCACCCCACTACGCGCCGTAATTAAAAATGGGCGGAGAACATGAGTTAAAATCGAACGTCAGGGGCGGGCGACGCAGGCGGAGTTTCACACATGCGTAGTGTATAAAGAGGGGCCTTGTGCACGTGTCGTACGTACGTTCTGTGCGTCGAATTAGGGCGCGGAGAACATGAGTTAAAATCGAACGTCAGGGGCGGGCGACGCAGGCGGAGTTTCACACATGCGTAGTGTATAAAGAGGGGCCTTGTGCACGTGTCGTACGTACGTTCTGTGCGTCGAATTAGGGCGCGGAGAACATGAGTTAAAATCGAACGTCAGGGGCGGGCGACGCAGGCGGAGTTTCACACATGCGTAGTGTATAAAGAGGGGCCTTGTGCACGTGTCGTACGTACGTTCTGTGCGTAGGTGATAGTGGACCGGGACGTTACTAAACGAAGGTAATTTAAAATTTTATTTTTTTTTTTGGTTTTTTTATGGTCATGACTTTGTAGCAATATATATGGCTTGATAGATTGATGAGGCCTACATAGGGAGAAGATGATGAGGGGTTAGCAGAAACCTAATAAGTGTTTTTTGTCTTGTGACTTTATCTTTTCCAGATATAATGAATCCCCTATTTAAGGATCCAGAGTTCCTTACAGCTTTCATTACGAAATATCGAGAGATGAGGAATTTGTGGGAGGTAAAACACCCTCAGTATTATGCTAAGCATGTGAGGAAGTCAACGCTGGAGAGACTTCTGTCCTTTGTCCAGGCGACCATCCCGGACGCAACAATGGAGACATTGCTCAAGAAAATTGGGGTCTTGAGGAATATGTATAAGAGGGAGCATAAGAAGATCCAGGAATCAATGAGATCAGGAGCATCAGCAGATGATGTTTATGTACCCAGGCTGTGGTACTACAATCAACTACGTTTTCTTGATGACCAGACTGAAGCCAGGGCATCACTTTCAACCCTTCCCTCCACCCTTCCCTCCACCCCAGCAGAGGCTGATGAGGAGCAAGCTGGGTCTTCCATCCTGGATGAACCGGATATGACCATCTGGAGTCAGGTAAATTAGTTTAAACAATATTTACTGTACTAATATTAATGAGGTTAACTGGATGTTAGAATTTTCTCCCAGATTTTTGCACTCAAAATTGTGTAGACATATCAATTGACAGGAGTAGCTAAATATGTTTGGCACCTGGTAGAAAAAATTAGGGTGTCTGATTAGACTCTTTTATTAAAGAGATGTATTCACATTGAATTTGCTAGTCATGAGAAGCAAATTGTGTGTCATTGATGAACCCCAAAAAATATACTAAAACTATGTCCTTTTTTTATACACAGGATGAGTCCATCCAGGAGGAATGTGTGGAAAGTGGCAGGCAGGAGGAGACCGGGCCCATGGACAGCCTGGAGGAGGCCGGATTCCCCATCATCCTGGAGGAGGCTGGGCCCAGTGTCAGGCAGGAGGTGGCTGGTCCCAGTGAGGTGGCTGGGCCAAGTGAGGTGGCTGGTCCCAGTGAGGTGGCTGGGCCCAGTAGGAGCATGACCCAATCACAAGTGCCTCCCCTCCACCTTCCCAAAAAAAGGGCCAGGAAGGGGGCCGTCACACAGGAGGCATCCCTGCGCCTCATGCAAGAGGCCACACGTTTTTTGAGGAGCCCCCCCGAAGCAGAAGAGGCCTATGGCTGCTACTTAGCCAGCAGGCTTCTTCAAATGGACTGGGAGCAGCGTCTCATTTGCGAGCGCCTATTTGGGGAAACTATCCAGAAGGGGCTGCAGGGCACGCTAACCCGAAACACACAACTACATGAGGCAGCCCCCCCTCCTCCTCCCCCTCCTCCTGCCACAGCCACAGCCTCCAAAGAAGGCTACAGGGAAGGGTGCAGGGCAGCGTGGAGGGAAGGCTGCAGGGAAGAGAAGAAAGTGATGACCTGGGTTCAGTCTGGTCTGACAGAAGACGCAGGCTGTTGTAGTACCACAGTCTGGGGACATCTATATCATCTGCTGGTGCTGTTGATCTCTGGGATTCTTGGACCAGATTGTGCTCCCTCTTATATGGACTCCTCAAGATCCCAATTTTCTGGTACACAGACTTTTTCCAGCGTTGACTTCCTCTTTATTTTATTTTGACCATGAATAAATGGATCTTTTTTTGAGTTTAGCAAAAGACTTTATGTGTTTTCTTTTAAATCATTGATTTTACACACAATGTTAAATTATCAAGGGACAACAATCTCATTGAGTTTGCAAAAACACACCAAAAATACATTACTAATGTTAATAATGTTCGAGTGGTAAGTCTGGGAAAGAACAAAAATATACATAACCAAAAACGGTGCTTTGGGTTAACTTTATCTTAAAAATAAAAAATAATCACTATAAAAAAAAAAAAAAATTATAATGGGTTCTTTGTGGTAACTTTACAAACCTAAAAAATCTAAAAAAAAAAAAAAAAAAAAAAAAATACTAATGGGTTATTTGTGGTAACTTTACAAACACCAAAAAATGAAAAATAAAAATCTAGAGATAAACATATAAAAAAGTTCAACACCAATCATAAAATAAATATCTGGATAAAAATTACAAGAAAATATGATTCCACACAATAAAAACCAAAAAAAATAAAAGGTAAAAAGTATTATATTAGTATGGAAACATTGTTTTTAAAAAGCATACTATATCATTCATGAGATCAAAGAGAAAAAGAATCCAGAAATCAGTTTGGGAGAACTCTGAATATGAACAGCAAAACACCTTTGTTCTTTATAGCATTCGTAATGAAGAAATAAAATGCGCTGCATTCAACGATCACAGATTTTGCAGCGTGATGAATGTGCTACCTACAATACGAACACTAGTTTTACTAGACCGAGTGCTTCCGTTTAGTTTTTGCTTATGAGCATGCGTCGTTTTTTTGTCCGTCGGACTAGCATACAGACGAGCGGTCTTCGGGGTCCGTCGTAGTTACGAAGTAAAGATTTGAAGCATGTTTCAAATCTAAAGTACGTCGGATTTGAGGCTAAAAAAGTACGTTGAAAGTCCGGAGAAGCCCACACACGATCGGATTACCAGCCAGCTTTAGTCCGTCAGCGTCCGTTGGACTTTTGTAGACGAAAAGTACGACCGTGTGTACGCGGCATAAGAGTTTATTACAGGATCTGAAAGAAATCAGCTTAGCAGGGAAGAATGAGGTGTATCTGGTCACATCTGATGTGACCAGCTTATACACTATTATCCAACATGAGGATGCTCTACTAGCACTCAATTGGGCATTGAGTAAAAGGGAAGATCTGCCTCTGAGACAATAAATATTTCTTAGAGATGCGTTAGACTTCTGTCTCTCTCACAATTACTTCTGGTTTGACCATCATTTCTTCACCCAGAAGAGGGGCGTTGCAATGGCAAAACCTCTTTATGGGTGAATGGGAGGATAAAGAGATT
Organism: Lithobates septentrionalis; assembly: GCA_037952835.1. Taxonomy (NCBI): domain Eukaryota; kingdom Metazoa; phylum Chordata; class Amphibia; order Anura; family Ranidae; genus Lithobates; species Lithobates septentrionalis. Next base: position 963,974 of record JBBDGP010000111.1, on the reverse strand, counting down.
TTTAGAGACAGACGACCAGAACTCTTATATTACAAACGCTATATTGATGACCTGATATTGATATGGGAAGGTTCAGAGCTGGCACTTCAAGATTATATGTCTCATTTGAACAACAATACTCATAATATCAGACTTACGAGCCAGTGGAGCACTGAGGAAATTCACTTTTTAGATGTGAACATCTACAGAGTTGGTGACAGAGTACAAACGAAAGTGTTCTTCAAACCCACCGACAGAAATAGTTATCTTCCAGTGCAGAGCGGCCAACATCCGCTATAGTTGAAAAATGTGCCCAAGGGCCAAATATTGAGTGTCAGGAGAAATTGCTCCGAATTAGAGGATTTTGACCAACAGGTTACAGTATTAAAAAATAGGTTTGTGGAAAAAGGGTATAAACCTCGGTTTTTAGACCCTATTATTGAGGAGATTAGGTCTCTCCCTCGAGATCATTGTTTAAGAGATGCACCCAGGATGGAAAGAAACTTAGATCATGAATGGAGTTTCATATCTCCCTTCCACTCACAGTACAAGGAGGTGGAGAATATTTTCCATAAGCATTGGCATGTCCTTTGTTTGGATAGGACACTGGCAAGTGTTCTACCTGACAAGCCCAAGTTCATTTACCGTAAGGCGCCAAGCTTTGGGGATGTTATAGTCAAAAAGATTATTGATCCCCCTGGGAGAAATCCAACCTTCTGGAAACAAAATGTTTTTTTTGCGTGCCGGAAGTGCAAAGCGTGTAGAATGGTAGCGAGACCTATGAGAAAAATAGAAAAATTCACTGCAACTTCCAACAATAGGGAATTTGAAATTTGTTACTTTATAACATGTAATACATCACATGTAGTGTATGCCCTGCGTTGTCCATGTGGATTAATGTACATAGGTCGCACTAATCGTCTTTTAAGAGTGAGAATCGCTGAGCATGTGCACAACATTACTATTGGCTATAAAGACCATAACGTATCCCTGCATTTCAAATTACATCACGGACAAGATCCTGCTGGATTGTTATTTTGGGGGATTGATCACATCAAACAATCTTGGAGGGGGGGTGATATAATAAGGGCTTTATCAAAAAAAGAAACTCAATGGATTTTTTTAACTGACACTCTTAGCCCGAAAGGGTTAAATATCGAACTCGATATTAATTGCTTTATCAGCGATTTTTGGGTTCACTAGAATGGACGATTACACAATGTATTAGAGTTTTAATGGAGGGGTTCCTCACTCTGAAGAGTTTGATCTGTTTTCTGTATAGATAACTTAATAACTATGCCCCGTTTGGATTACATATTTTTTTATTGTGTATGTACAATATGGAACTATGTGATACAGAGCGGTACTGGAGAATCTGTTATCAACTTCCGCTTTCTATCTACGTAGAATTTTAGATTATGCCGTGCAGGTAATTTTAATCTGATTGGATTTTAACCATTATTATTTTTGTGATTTTATCACAAGTTCCGAGGTTGCTGCGATTATATGCGATTTTGCATTTAACATTTTATGTCAATAGGTATGTCAGGTAATTTTAATCTGATTAGATTTTAATCATTATTTATTTTCGTGATTTTATCACAAGTTCCGGTGTTGCTGCGATTATATGCGATTTTATGCGATTTTGTATGTAACATTTTTATTTTTTGTTAATTTTATGTCAATTTTATGTCGCAAGGTGATAAACTTATCTGATTTAATATGATAATTATATCGGGTGAGGAACTACTGGTATCTTAATTACTTGGTCACTACACTGCGACATCCATATAGCTTAATTATGTTTGGGGGTTAAGCGACTCTCTCTCTTCAGTTGCACCTGGAATATATGGAAGAGGAGATGTTTAGTTTAATCCAGGACATAAGCACTGTTTCTCACAAGGAATTGGGAGTTTGCAGATGTAATGCAAGATTCTGCTATAAATAGACTGCGGTGTCATTTAAATGTGCAGCCTGCAGCTTTTGGTTGGTTGGAGTATGGATACGTTCCCAGTCTAAGATAGGGACGCACCTTCCAATCAGACCTAGTGCTTACCAAGTATTAACTCATTAGGGCGGAGTGTTGGTCGCGCCCCACCCCCTGGTTTTCAGATAAATTTTGTTCAACAAGCCGTGTAGTCATGCTCTTTGAAAAAGTCTTCCTGACGAAACAAGTCAGAGCATGATACCACGGCAACCGTTAACACGTGAGGATGCAGTGTGCTTCTAGCCTGAAGCTTCAGACACGAGAGGGAGGAAGTGCGGATCAGCTGTGCCTGGTTGACACGCAGTGCGCTCCAAGCTTGTAGTTGTATACTAGTGGAATGAAGGACTGATCAGCTGTGAGTGTGTATCATCCATCCAGTCTGCAACCAGTACCCTTGTGCTTTGAGAGAAGCAGTTTGAGTTATCCACTATTACCAACCAACTGAAAGCTAGAAGGCTATCCTGTGTAAGGAACTGCGCCCACTGATTTTTACAGTGTATTTACTTTATGAGGTTTTTTTTTTTCTTATTTGTGACTCACAATAAATTATCAAAACGGTACTGGACTATTCGGGGTCTCTTTTTTACATGTGGACATTGTTGCTGTTATCTGATCATCAACCCTGGAGGACTTCGGGAGTAAACAGAGAGAGGATTTGATCCAAGGCTTGTTAACCTCTTGGCTCCGGTGAGTTTGAACCCCTACGGGGTGTGTGCAGCACAATGTGTACCAATAGATGGTGAAAGGTGCACTCATCAGATCTACTATTCATATAAGGGAATCCAGAATGAGCTCTAATCGCTGTGTCTTTGTTGGAATTTACCTGCCTGCATGTGTTTTGCTTGCATTTACAAAGACTTTGTTTTATCAGTCAGCATTGAGGACTGAAAATAGCGCTGCTTTGATGGGTTAATTGCTGTTTCATATAGTACATTCATTCATCCATATTTATATTTATATTTCTTTTTGTATTAAGTGGCTGCTGAGAGATATCTCACTCAGAATATGGTGACATCAGGTTAAATCACTGTGGTTTATTACCATTATTATCTTCCATCTGTATATACCAAATATCCTTTAGCGCTGAGATAGGAGGATTGGAGTAGGGCTTATTGCCTCCTTTTTGTTTGAATATAGTGTATATACACTTATTCCCCACTTTATTAGGTATACCTGTTCAGTTAAATAGATTAAAAGCGTATCAGCGCATAGTGGTCATGCGGATACGAACTAAGTTACAGGTGCCACGTCTTATTTTAGTCGTTTAGAGAACATGAGGCAATAGTGGGCTCAAGACTTTATAGGCACAATAATAGCTAGATGTGTAATTAAAATTCTGATTTATTTTGAAAATATTTTTAAAAAAGATAGAGGATAAAATAAGAAAACATACATAGTTCAATTTCTAGTTACACAGTTTACAAATTATGCACTCCATACATAGCTGAATGTTTTAAGTAATAAAGATTAGGCAAAGTTTAGAACCAAAAAAAAAAGGGAAGAAACTTTTAGATCAATATAGTTACAGTACGTTCCGTTGAACCAAAAGCTATGCAGTGGTGATAATCAGATTCTGTCTAGGCTCGACATGTTACGCGCCACATGCGCTTCTTCAGGAGCACAGAATTGAATACTGTAATGAATAATACAATTATGATAAATACATCATGGAGTAATATAGTTAGGTGAAAAATTATATCTAGACAATATAATAGAATAGTGAGAAGAGGCTGTTCCTAAAATTCCAAGTATAACCCCTGATATTCTACATTCTAGGTTACATTAGTTTTAAAGTATAAATTAAATTAAGTTAGACTTACCCTGGTAGGCTTTATAGCTATGCTTAGAAGGAGGGGGGGGGGGGGGAAGAGGAACCACAGCAATCTCATTAACCAGTATTGGTAACTCTCAGTAGTATCATCAGTTTTAATTTGATGGAAGGGGATCTGGTGTCAGTCAAAGGCATCTGCCTTTGTATTTCATCAAAGTGCATATGGGATTTGTTCCTTAGGAAATTACTAATTCTGAACCCCAATCCTGCTGAGTCTGTTATAAGGATAAGACGTGTTATGAGGATAAGCCATAAGTAAAATATTTTGGGGGGTAGTAAAGATCCAAGCTTACCTGAGTCTGTGAATAAAGCTGGTAATCAAAAGGGTTGATGATAGGGAGCCACACAGCCGTCTCATAGAGAGCGGCTTGTAGTGTGGATAGTACAAGGGGAGATGCCGGGAGGCGTCTCTTGTACATCCGCCCCGCCTGTAGTCACCAATCGGTGTAGCCGATGTGACGTCATTCAGGCCGGCCGCCGACGCATACTGCGCATGCCTCGATCCCCGGCGTCATCCGAACAGCTGACGGTGTGTCGGGGAAAGAGGAGGCAGTCGCGTCCTGGTATCCCGGCAACCGAGCGGGCCCGGGACAACTGCGCAGGCTCCCCATCTCCAACGCGAGCTGAACAGCTGACGGCGCATCAAAGGGAGAGAGGGCGGCCTGGGGGGTGTCTATAGTATACTTGTAAAGTGACGCGTGTTTCCCATGTTTAGAACAGTCCCTGCACCAAATGTCATTTTTAAAGGAAAAAATCTCATTTAAAACTGCTTGCGGGTTTAATGTCATGTCGGGTCATGGCAATATGGATGAAAATCAGTGAGACAAACGGCATGGGTACCCCCCAGTCCATTACCAGGCCCTTTGGGTCCTGTATGGATATTAAGGGGAACCCCGCACCCAAATTAAAATAAGGAAAGGCCCTATATACTCTGAACAGCAGTATACAGGCGGTGCAAACAAGACAGGGACTGTAGGTTTGTTGTTAAGTAGAATCTCTTTGTAATTTTGAACGGGTACATTTTTAACGTGTTTAGCTCCAGCTAAAAAATCTTTTCTAAGCTTTTTGGAAAACATAGGGAAGGGTTATCACCCCTGTGACATTTGTTTTGCTGTCTTTCCTCCTCTTCAGAAGATTTCACCTCACTTTTTTGTCCCAATGAAAAATGTTTTTTGAAAATTTGGGTTTTTTTGTGGAACAAGGATTGGAAAGCATCAGTGGAAAGGAGAAATTGTTTTCCCATATTAACTCTTACAGGAGAGAATTTACCTTCCTAGGGGTAGATTTCATCTCACTTCCTGTTGTCTCCTTCCGTTTGCAAATAGGAGTCGTTTGTAAGTTAGATGTTTGAAAGTAGGGTCCTGCCCTATATACTCAGCAGAAATTTGGGCCTTAGGTGTTGCTGTGGCCACAACACTGTAAGTCCTCACAGGGCCCTGCTGTGAAATATTAGATCAAGAATTGTAATTACATGCCCCTGTTGAACAGGAGCTGAAAAATTAGGCCTTAGGCACTGGTGCTGGTGCCACAACACTGCAACCCCTCACAGACACTCTAGTTGGAATGCAGGAACGAGCCCTGCTGCAAAGTATTACATCAAAAATTGTAATTACACGCCCCTGTTAAACAGGGGCTGAAAAATTGTGCCTTAGGCACTGGTGGTGGCGCCCAGAACCAAAAATGTTCTTACAAGCTATCAGCGTGATGATTGAGGAGGAAGAGGATAATTACTCAGGGATAGTCACTCAGCATCAGCATAGGCAGTCTTTGAAGGGATCTGAGATTTCAAAAAAAATTATTCGGTTACATCAGCATCAGGTGCTTGGTAGCTGGTGGTGATCCAAGACTGATTCATTTTTATGAAGGTCAGCCGATCGACCGAGTCGGTGGACAGACGCACCCTGTGATCGGTTATCACGCCTCCAGCAGCACTGAATGTGCGTTCCGAAAGAACGCTGGATGCAGGACAGGCCAGTAGCTCAATTGCATACTGTGCAAGCTCTGGCCAGTGATCCATCCTCAAGACCCAGTAACCCAGAGGATTTTCGGTGGGAAAGGTGTCCAAGTCTGATCTTGCCCCTAGGTATTCCTGCACCATGTAAAACAGACGCTGGCGATGGTTGCTGGAACCGATCATACCTTGGGGCTGCGGACCAAAAAATTGTCTGAACGCATCGGTCAGACGGCCACCTTCTCCACCGCTCCTTCTTTGACTGACCGAAGCCTCAGCAACACGTTGTCCAGAAACAGGAGTTTGTAACCTCCCAGTCTCTGGGAACGCGTTGCACAGACCTTTCTGCAAGGCCTCCCGAAGATGTTTCATCCTCTGCTCCCTCTGCGATGGCAAGATAAGGTCCGCAACCTTACCCTTGTAACGTGGATCAAGGAGGGTTGCCAGCCAGTATTGGTCCTTCTCCTTGATACCACGAATACGAGGATCCTTACGCAGGCTTTGCAGGATCAGGGAGGCCATGCAGCGTAGGTTTGCTGAGGCATTCGGTCCGGAGTCCTCTGGGTCACTAAGGACAACAACGTCCGCAGCCACCTCCTCCCAGCCACGTACAAGTCCATGTGTTCCTTGGGACTGATCCCTTAAAGACTGCTGCTGATGCTGAGTGCCAGGCTCCACCTCCATACTGACACAATCTTCCTCCTCCTCCTCCTCGTCCTCTTCCTGTGTGATCGGCGGGCACGCAGGAACACTGTCTGGATAAAGGGGGCCTTGAGAGCTAAGGAAGTCCTCTTCCTGCCTCTGTTCTGCCTCAAGTGCCCTGTCCATTATTCCACGCAGCGTGTGCTCCAACAGGTGGACAAGGGGGACAGTGTCACTGATGCATGCACTGTCAGTGCTCACCATCCTCGTGGCCTCCTCGAATGGTGACAGGACAGTGCATGCATCCCTGATCATGGCCCACTGGCGTGGGGAAAAAAAACCAAGCTCCCCTGACCCTGTCCTGGTGCCATAGTCGCACAGGTACTCATTGATGGCCCTCTGCTGCGTGTGCAGCCGCTGCAGCATGGCCAACGTTGAGTTCCACCTGGTGGGCATGTCACAGATTAGGCGGTTCTTGGGCAGGTTAAACTCCTTTTGGAGGTCCGTCAGCCGAGCACTGGCATTATATGACCGGAGGAAATGCACACAGACTTTCCTGGCCTGCCTCAGGACATCCTGTAAGCCCGGGTACCTGCCCAAGAACCGCTGCACCACCAAGTTAAGGACGTGAGCCAAACAGGGCACATGGGTCAGTTGTCCCTGTCGGAGGGCAGAGAGGAGGTTGGTGCCATTGTCGCAAACCACCATTCCTGCCTTAAGTTGGCGTGGCGTCAACCACCTCTGAACCTGCCCCTGCAGAGCTGACAGAACCTCTGCCCCAGTGTGGCTCCTGTCCCCCAAGCACACCAGCTCAAGCACCGCATGGCATCTTTTGGCCTGCGTACTTGCGTAGCCCCTTGAACGCCTACGGAGCACCGCTGGTTCCGAGGAAGAGGCCATGGAGGAAGAAGAAGAGGAGGGGGTGGAGGAGAGAGGTGTGTCACAATCAGCATTTTGGAGGCGTGGTGGCGGAACAACCTCCAACACTACTGCACCTTGTCCTGCATCCTTCCCAGCTGCCAGCAGAGTCACCCAATGCGCCGTGAAACTTAGGTAACGTCCCTGTCCATGCCTGCTGGACCATGAGTCAGCGGTAATATGCACCTTACCGCTGACCGCCCTGTCCAGCGAGGCATGGACATTGCCTTCCACATGCCGGTAGAGAGCCGGAATCGCCTTCCGTGAGAAAAAGTGGCGTTTGGGTACCTGCCACTGAGGAACCGCACATTCCACAAACTCACGGAAGGGGGCAGAGTCTACCAACTGAAAAGGCAGCAGTTGAAGTGCTAGCAATTTTGCCAAGCTAGCATTCAACTGCTGGGCATGTGGATGGCTGGGAGCAAACTTCTTTCGGCGGTGCAGCAGCTGGGGCAGGGAAATTTGCCTGGTACAATCTGACGTCGGTGTACCAAAAGCAGATTGCCCACAAGTACTTGGCTGTGACACACCTAATTCTACACCTTCATTCCTCTCACTGCAGGTCTCAGAGAGGACTGAAGGTCTAGTGGGGTTGGAAATCTCAGCTGATGAGGAGCAAGGAGAGATCCTCTTTGTTCTTTGGTGTGGGTCTTTTAGATACGCTTGCCAACGAACTGCATGGCAGGTCAACATATGTCTGGTCAAGCATGTGGTACCCAAGCGGGAGATGTTTTGGCCACGCGAGATACGCTTGAGACATATGTTGCAAATAGCAGCGGTGCGATCTGATGCACTCGTCTCAAAAAAGGCCCACACCAAAGAACTTTTTGAATAACGCGCAGAGACTGCAGCGCCCTGCACATGTGGAGCTTTGGGGTGTGATGCAGTCAATGTGCTGCCCTTAGGCTGGCCCCTGGAGGGCATCCTGCCTCGTTGGTGATGTGCCGCCTCCTCCTCCTCCTCCTCCTCCTCTCTCCTATCAGGCACCCACGTTGAGTCAGTGACCTCATCATCCCCTCCCTCCTCATCACTGGAGCAAACCTGGCAGTATGCTGCAGCAGGGGGAGCATGACTGCCAGATTGCTGTCCTTCTTGGGCACCCCCTCTGTCCGTGCTCATGTTACTGCCTTCATCGAGCTCAGTATCATCATCAGAGCCTTCCAAACGCTGGGCATCCTCCTGGAGCATGTACCCAACACTGTGGTCAAACAGTTCGAGGGAATCCTCAGGAGGACATGGTGGAGCTAGGGAAGGAGTCACTGATGACATTGAGCTGAGGGAAGAGGCCGCTGCTTTGCCAGACAAAGCACCCTGGGCATGGGTGAGAGAGGATGAGGAGGATGAGGACGGCTTGGTCATCCACTCAACCAAGTCTTCCGCATGTTGCGGCTCAACACGGCCAGCTGCCGAAAAAAAGGCCAAGCGTGTCCCATGGCCACGTGCTGATGAGGATGCACCGTCTCCACGACCAGCACTAGACACAGAGCCTGCTTGCCCTCTCTTATTGGCTTGTGACTGTCTGCCTCTCCTTCTTGGCCTTCCAGACATACTAATGGCCTGTAGCTGCACTAAGCTGGGATAGAACACCTGTAATTTTCTTCAGGTAGCTTTATATACTGTAACCAGACAAGCCTGCCTGTCAGTAGGAAGATAACAGGAACGGATCTAGCTGAACACTGTGAGCAGGACGCACTGACTGCACTAAATGTAAATAGCAGGAACAGATCTAGCTGAACACTGTGAGCAGGACGCACTGACTGCACTAAATGTAAATAGCAGGAACAGATCTAGCTGAACACTGTGAGCAGGACGCACTGCACTAAATGTAAATAGCAGGAACGGATCTAGCTGAACACTGTGAGCAGGACGCACTGACTGCACTAAATGCTTATAGCAGGAACAGATCTAGCTGAACACTGTGAGCAGGACGCACTGCACTAAATGTAAATAGCAGGAACGGATCTAGCTGAACACTGTGAGCAGGACGCACTGCACTAAATGTAAATAGCAGGAACGGATCTAGCTGAACACTGTGAGCAGGACGCACTGCACTAAATGTAAATAGCAGGAACGGATCTAGCTGAACACTGTGAGCAGGACGCACTGACTGCACTAAATGTAAATAGCAGGAACAGATCTAGCTGAACACTGTGAGCAGGACGCACTGACTGCACTAAATGTAAATAGCAGGAACAGATCTAGCTGAACACTGTGAGCAGGACGCACTGCACTAAATGTAAATAGCAGGAACGGATCTACCTGAACACTGTGAGCAGGACGCACTGACTGCACTAAATGTAAATAGCAGGAACAGATCTAGCTGAACACTGTGAGCAGGACGCACTGCACTAAATGTAAATAGCAGGAACGGATCTAGCTGAACACTGTGAGCAGGACGCACTGACTGCACTAAATGTAAATAGCAGGAACAGATCTAGCTGAACACTGTGAGCAGGACGCACTGCACTAAATGTAAATAGCAGGAACGGATCTAGCTGAACACTGTGAGCAGGACGCACTGCACTAAATGTAAATAGCAGGAACGGATCTAGCTGAACACTGTGAGCAGGACGCACTGCACTAAATGTAAATAGCAGGAACGGATCTAGCTGAACACTGTGAGCAGGACAGACTGCACCAAATGTAAATAGTCTAGATAGAAGATAACAGGAACGGATCTAGCTAAACTGAATACAGTGTATATATATATATGCAACACCAGGGATGCATATATATACACAATACACTGTAAGTGCAGCTAACTGACTGACTGTTCTGCCTAATCTATCTAACTCAAATCAAATGACACTGTCTGTCTCTCTCTCTCTCTCTCTCTCTGTATCTCTCAGCACCGGAACACACACTACACAGGGCCGCCGTGCAGGCGGCCTTATATAGTGTGGGGCATGTACTAAATCCCCTGAGCCATAATTAGCCAAAGCCACCCTGGTCTATTGGGACTACTGCTAGTACAATAAATGAAATGAGAGAAACATTGAATTTGTGGTAGAGGTCAAGGTGCCTACTCACTGCTGTCACCATTTTCCCTTCCCCCGAGTAATACACATGGTCCCTGATTCTGCAGCGTAGGTGTCTGATCGTTTTCCCTACGTAGAACACGCCACATTGACATAGCATCAAGTATACCACTCCTTTAGTATCACAATCTGCATAGAATTTAGGCGTGAATTCTTCTCCATTTGGTAGTGTGAAGGAGTTCCCTTCTTTTACCCATGGGCAAAAAGAACATTTGCCACATTGGGCCATTCCTAATTTTAGTTGTTTCAGTTTGGGAGTGGTAACAAAGTGGCTTGAGGTTAGTTGATCACCTAGGGACCTAGTTTGTTTAAATGTAATTTGAGGGGAGGGGCTTATGTATTTGTTTATAATGGGGTCCTCTTGGAGGATGGACCAATGTTTGTTAAGTATGTCCCGAAGTTCCTGGTGTTGTTGCGAAAATTTAGTAATGAATCTTACTGGGGCACTGGTGGAAATGTTTTTTTGCTTAAAAAGTAGGGAATTTCTTGGTTGGCGAATGGCCTTGTTGTATGCGCTTCGTAATATGGTCTTATTGTAGCCTCTTGCTAATAATCTATTGCGGAGCGCCTGTGCTTGGAATTTGAATTCCTCTAGATGCGTACAGTTGCGGCGTAGCCTGAGATACTGTGCATAGGGTATACTTTTAATGAGCGATCTAGGGTGGGCGCTTTCCGCGTGCAGTAAGGTGTTTCCTGCCGTTTCCTTTCTGAACAGGGTAGTTGCTAGACAGTTCTCTTGATCTTTGAAAATAGTTAAATCCCAGAAAGTTATTTGATTCGGATGGGCAAAAGTGGTGAATTTGAGATTCATCGAATTGTGGTTGATAGTTTGGATAAAGTCATCCAAAAGATTTTGGGTACCTGTCCATACTAGAAAAATATCGTCTATATACCTCCGCCATATGAGGGCGTGGTCAGTATAAATGGTCAGGTCCTCATTAGAAAAAATATTGCGTTCCCACCCCCCCAGGTACAGATTGGCGTAGGCCGGTGCACAACATGTGCCCATGGCCACGCCCTGTACCTGGAGGAAGTGGGAATCCTTAAAGCAAAAATAGTTGCGAGTTAGTACAAATTTAAGCAATTCCAAGATGAATTCACAGAATTCCCAACTATAGTGATCTTGTTCTCTTAGAAATGTGCGTGCCATCTCGATGCCCTGCTCGTGTGGGATGCTGGAGTATAGAGACTCCACATCCACTGTCACGAGGAGGGCATCGGGAGGGACAGCCAATCCCTCTATTTGTTTCAACAAATCAAGTGTATCACGGGTATAAGACGGGAGGCTCAGTACATGTGGCATTATGACAAAATCTATGAGGCGGCTGGCATGTTCAGACAGAGAGCCAATACCGGAGACGATTGGTCGGCCAGGAGGCATCGTGGGGTGCTTATGTATCTTCGGTAAGGCATAAAAGGTAGCCTTTTTAGGTTTTTTAACATTAAGATAGTTATATGTATCTTGGTCGATTAGGCCCTTTTGAAAAGCCGAACCAATGGTCTCCAGATATTCTTGCTTAAATTCTTGAATCTGCGTCTCAGGTAAATGGCGATAGCAATGTTTATTCGCTAAGATCCTGTTAACCATGGATTCGTAATATGTTTTGGTCATCAGGACGATGTTACCTCCTTTGTCCGAAGCTTTAATTTCTAGGTCTGGGTGGTTTTTTAGGGCTTGAATGGCTTGTCTTTGGGGATAAGAGAGATTTCCTGGGGTTGCTGACATAGTAATTTCTTTTATATCTTTAATAGTTCCTATGAGGAAAGCCCAAATGTGTGAGTTAGTGGTCAGTTCTGGAAAACGTTGTGATTTGGGTTTGAATTTTTTGGTGTTCGATGTGTGTATGGTAGACGCCACTGTCTCTTGTGGGAGATTTGATTCTTGTGACGATTCATTTTCCTCCAATGGGAGTATAAGATCTCGGAGGACTCGAAAATCCTCCATAGAAAAATGTTTTACTTGTTCTGATATAGCTTTATCTTTGGATTGTACCACTTGTTTATCGAAAAGAAATTTGTATGTTAGATTGCGCGAGAATAAGTAAACATCTTTTATTGTCTCATATTTGTCGATATTAGTCGAAGGGCAGAAGCTTAATCCAAATTTGAGAACATCAAGTGTCTCTTTGTCAAAATGATAGGGCATTAAATTAATAACTTCCAATCCTGTGGTTACGTCGGTGTCGTCGTGTTCGTGAGCAATTGAAAATTTGCCTGTGTATGGGGTGTTTGGATATGCGCATCCAGTGTGCTTTGTCTAGTGTTGGGTGCTCGTTGTGTCAAGGGTGGGAGAGTAGTGGGGGGGTTATAACCCTGGTTGTACATCGGATCAGTGAGGTTCGGGTTTGTGCGACCCACCTCAGTAGGGCCTGTGGTGTTGGGTTGTGTCGTATTTTGTGTTTGTGATTGATTACTCAATATCTGTATTGCTTGTAGGGCTGTCGCCCCCAAGTATTTGGGTTGTGTTAGTAATCGTTCATTAGGTTGTGTCATATGTCCTTGTGTTTGTGAGTGTGACGATAGTCTGGTATCTGCATTAGGGGGGCGTTTTTTAGAGGAAGGTGTATAGGAGTTCCCTCCATAGTCTCTTTTTCGTGCTGTAGAATTGTCTCGAGGGTTGTGTTGACTTTGTCTGGGGGCAGAGGATGTTGATCTGAATGAGGAATCTGATTCAGTATCCTCGTCAGTAGCCCCATAGTTATTATTGGTCTTGGTGGCATGACGGTAATTTCTAGAGCCCTTTCTTTGCATGGCATTCTGCCAGTGGTATGCGAAGCCTTCAGAGAAGGCTAACCGGTCTTTTGATAATTTATTTTGTTTTTTATAAATGATGTCTTTGGTAATTCTTGTTATATAGTCTTTAGTTTCCTGGACTCGTTTAGAAAAAAGCGTGTGTTCCTTGATAGTTTCATTCGATGTTTGTAGTAAGAGAATCTCCTGGTCTAGTGTGTTTAGTTCTGTCTGGTAGTAGAGTATCAGGAGTCTCATTAAATCCAAACTACATTGGGTCAGTATGTTCTCCCATTTAAGTCTAAATTCTGGGGATGTTACTTGAAAGGAGGGGTAGAGTTGAATCCTGAGACCTAAGGGGTTGATGTTTTCCCGTACATATTTTTGTAAAAACTCGATGTGCCAATGCAGATTGGCTTTCTTTTTAAGAACACGTTTGAGTTTAGCCATATATTGGTTTATCCCGATTTCTTGTTCAGTATCTGTATTGCAATTCGTTTGGATCTCTGTCATATAACCCAACCAGCCGGTACCAACAAAGTCCATGATGAATATGAGTATGCACGTAATTAATGATTGGCTATTGATTAACGCTAGGAGGAAAAGAACAAATAGGCAGGGGGAGGGGAAAGAAATTGGGAAGATATGGGAAGGGGGAGAGAAAAGGGGGGGGGGAGATTACTCAATTATTGAAACCTATGGTAAAACAGCCGTGATAATTAGGAGATTTGTAGGAAAAAAGGAACCCAGGGGGTACAGTTAACCACTAAATTGAGTTCGATATGCCCAGGTGCTTCCACCCATATTAAATTAAATAGATTAAAAGCGTATCAGCGCATAGTGGTCATGCAGATACGAACTAAGTTACAGGTGCCACGTCTTATTTTAGTAGTTTAGAGAACATGAGGCAATAGTGGGCTCAAGACTTTATAGGCACAATAATAGCTAGATGTGTAATTAAAATTCTGATTTATTTTGAAAATATTTTTAAAAAAGATAGAGGATAAAATAAGAAAACATACATAGTTCAATTCCTAGTTACACAGTTTACAAATTATGCACTCCATACATAGCTGAATGGTTTAAGTAATAAAGATTAGGCAAAGTTTAGAACCAAAAAAAAAAGGGAAGAAACTTTTAGATCAATATAGTTATAGTACGTTCCGTTGAACCAAAAGCTATGTAGTGGTGATAATCCGATTCTGTCTAGGCTCGACATGTTACGCGCTACATGCACTTCTTCAGGAGCACAGAATTGAATACTGTAATGAATAATACAATTATGATAAATACATCATGGAGTAATATAGTTAGGTGAAAAATTATATCTAGACAATATAATAGAATAGTGAGAAGAGGCTGTTCCTAAAATTCCAAGGGGGTATGTCCATCCCACACTGTCCCGGCGGAGCGTAGGCAATGTGGGGACGAATTTAACATCATACAAATTGATCATAGGGAAGTGGGGTAAAGTGTAGAATGCAAAATAAGACATATAGTCAGGTAAGGGTGGGGTGGGAGAAGGGGGGAGAGGGGGGAAGGGGGGGAAAGGAAACGGGGAGAAAGGGACTGGAAAAGGGGAGGGGGGAGGAAAAGGGAAGGGGAAGGGAGGGAGTGAGGGAAAGAGGGAAGGGAAAGGAAGAAGGGAAAGGGAAAGAGAAAGGGAGGGGGAGGGGGAAGGGAAGGGTGAAACGGGGGGGGGGGAGGGGGAGAGAAAGGGGGGAAGCGGAGAGAATATAATATGAGTAATTTATATAGATGTCCGTGTATATGTAGGATGACGTTTTAAGATTAATTGGTAGCCATCGGGATTAATAATGAAGAAAGACTCAGAGGAAATTATAATATTAAAATAGTGAGGTACATTATAGAATCACGTGTGGTCTATAGTATAACCCCTGATATTCTACATTCTAGGTTACATTAGTTTTAAAGTATAAATTAAATTAAGTTAGACTTACCCTGGTAGGCTTTATAGCTATGCTTAGAAGGAGGGAGGGGGGGGAGAGGAACCACAGCAATCTCATTAACCAGTATTGGTAACTCTCAGTAGTATCATCAGTTTTAATTTGATGGAAGGGGATCTGGTGTCAGTCAAAGGCATCTGCCTTTGTATTTCATCAAAGTGCATATGGGATTTGTTCCTTAGGAAATTACTAATTCTAATACTAAGTTTCTTCCCTTTTTTTTGGTTCTAAACTTTGCCTAATCTTTATTACTTAAACCATTCAGCTATGTATGGAGTGCATAATTTGTAAACTGTGTAACTAGGAATTGAACTATGTATGTTTTCTTATTTTATCCTCTATCTTTTTTAAAAATATTTTCAAAATAAATCAGAATTTTAATTACACATCTAGCTATTATTGTGCCTATAAAGTCTTGAGCCCACTAATACCTGTTCAGTTGCTTGGTAACACAAATTGCTAATCAGCCAATCACATGGCAGCAACTCAATGCGTTTAGGCATCTGAAGACGACTTGCTGAAGTTCCCCATCAGAATGTGTGTATATATATATATATATATATATATATATATATATATATATATATATATACACACAGTATCTCACAAAAGTGAGTACACCCCTCACATTTTTGTAAATATTTTATTCTATCTTTTCATGTGACAACACTGAAGAAATAACACTTTGCTACAATGTAAAGTAGTGAGTGTACAGCTTGTATAACAGTGTAAATTTGCTGTCCCCTCAAAATAACTCAACACACTGCCATTAATGTCTAAACCGCTGGCAACAAAAGTGAGTACACCCCTAAGTCAAAATGTCCAAATTGGGCCCAATTAGCCATTTTTCCTCCCCGGTGTCAGGTGACTCGTTAGTGTTACAAGGTCTAAGGTGTGAATGGGGAGCAGGTGTGTTAAATTTGGTGTTATCACTCTTACTCTCTCATACTGGTCACTGGAAGTTTAACATGGCACCTCATGGCAAAGAACTCTCTGAGTATCTGAAAAAAAGAATTGTTGCTCTACATAAAGATGGCCTAGGCTATAAGAAGATTGTCAAGACCCTGAAACTATGCTGCAGTGTGGTGGCTAAGACCATACAGCAGTTTAACAAGACAGGCTCCACTCAGAACAGATGAAAAGGAATAGAATAGTACGGCGCTCTCGGGTTACAACAATCAAGTATATACAAATCATAAAGCAATGTAACAGTGGTTTACGGATAGTGTTTTGCCACTGTATGGTAAACAGTGACACTACACAAAAAAAATAGAAAGGAAATAAATCTGTCCACAGAGGGCTGCCAGTTCGGAGTGAGAAGAACAAGAACTCTGGAATGGAGAAACGAAAAAGAACAGCGCCCTCTAAGTGCAGTATACAGGCTGGTTAATTAGATAAAAAAGGTTTTAAAAACACTCACAAAAGTGAAGAAACAATGGGCATGAATTGTCATCCGCTCCCGATGACCGGGTGAGAGTGGGGGAGGTCCGTGGGATGTGGGGGTGGCTGTGTCCCCTGGATCAGATCCTATGCCAGTCACACCGCTGGTTCACTGTGCTGTCCGGTGAATAGGAGAGAGGATCGGTGGTTGACACTGCTCGCTGTAGCTGACGTCACTTCCGGGTTGGGTCAGCGGGAGGTGCAAACCAGCGGTGTGACCAGCATAGGATCTGATCCAGGAGACACAGCCACCGCCACATCCCACGGACCTCCCCCACTCTCACCCGGCCATCGGGAGCGGATGACAATTCATGCCCATTGTTTCTTCACTTTTGTGAGTGTTTTTAAAACCTTTTTTATTGATTAAACCAGCCTGTATACTGCACTTAGAGGGCGCTGTTCTTTTTCGTTTCTCCACTCAGAACAGGCCTTGCCATGGTCGACCAAAGAAGTTGAGTGCATGTGCTCAGTGTCATATCCAGAGGTTGTCTTTGGGAAATAGACATATGAGTGCTGCCAGCATTGCTGCAGAGGTTGAAGGGGTGGGGGGTCAACCTGTCAGTGCTCAGACCATGCGCCACACACTGCATCAAATTTGTCTGCATTTCTGTCATCCCAGAAGGAAGCCTCTTCTAAAGATGATGCACAAGAAAGCCCGCAAACAGTTTGCTGAAGACAAGCAGACTAAGGACGTGGATTACTGGAACAATGACCTGTGGTCTGATGAGCTCAAGATAAACTTATTTGGTTCAGATGGTGTCAAGCGTGTGTGGCGGCAACCAGTACAAAGACAAGTGTGTCTTGCCCACAGTCAAGCATGGTCTGGTGCTGCATGAGTGCTGCCGGCACTGGGGAGCTACAGTTCATTGAGGGAACCATGAATGGCAACATGTACTGTGACATACTGAAGCAGAGCATGATCCCCTCCCTTTGGAGACTGAGCCGCAGGGCAGTATTCCAACATAACGACCCCAAACACACCTCCAAGATGACCAATGCCTTGCTAAAGAAGCTGTTGGTAAAGGTGATGGACTGGCCAAGCATGTCTCCAGACCTAAACCCTAATGAGCATCTGTGGGGCATCCTCAAATGGAAGATGGAGGAGCGCAAGGTCTCTAACATCCACCAGCTCTGTGATGTCATCATAGAGGAGTGGAAGAGGACTCCAGTGGCAACCTGTGAACCTCTGGTGAACTCCATGCCCAATAGGGTTAAAGCAGTGCTGGAAAATAATGGTGGCCACACAAAATATTAACACTTTGGGCCCAATTTGGACATTTTCACTTAGGGGTGTACTCACTTTTGTTGCCAGCGGTTTAGACATTAATGACGAGTTATTTTGAGGGGACAGCAAATTTAAACTGTTATACAAGCTGTACACTCACTACTTTACATTGTAGCAAAGTGTAATTTCTTCAGTGTTGTCACATGAAAAGGTAGAATAAAATATTTACAAAAATGTGAGGGGTGTACTCACTTTTGTGAGATACTGTGTGTATATTTATCGGCTTATCGGAATCTGGAAGCCCCCTTTAACAAGGGGACCCCCAGATCCCGGCCCTCCCCTCTGTGTGAAATGGAAACCATTTCACAAAAAAGTGTCAAAAATGTTAAAAATTAAAAGATACAGTTTTTGACAATTCCTTTATTTAAATGCTTCTTCTATCGTCTATCTTCCTTCGGTTTCTTCCTCCATCTTCTTCTTCTTCTGGTTCTTCCTCCGGTGTTCTCGTCCGACATCTTCCTCCGCTGCGTCTTCTTCCCTTCGTCTTCTGGGCCGCTCTGTATCCAGCATGATGGGAGGCTCCCGCTGTGTGATGCTTCTCCTCTTCTGATGGTTCCTAAATAACGGAGAGCGGGGGCCACCCTGTGACCCCGCCCCCCTCTGACGCATGGGGACTTGATGGGGACTTCCCTGTGGCATTCCCTGTGACGTTAGAGGGAGGCGGGGTCACCGGGTGGCCCCGCCCTCCATTATTTAAGAACCGTCAGAAGAGGAGAAGCGTCACACAGCAAGAGCCTCCCATCATGCTGGATGCGAAGCGGGCCAGAAGACGAAGGGAAGAAGACGCCGCGGAGGAAGATGCCGGACGAGAATACCAGAGGAAGAACCAGAAGAAGAAGAAGAAGATGGAGGAAGAAATCAAAGGAAGATAGAAGAAAGAAGAAGCATTTAAATAAAGGAATTGTCAAACACTGTCTCTTGTCATTTTTAACATTTTTGACACTTTTTTTGTGAAATGGTAGGGGTACTTTTGTACCGCCTTACCATTTCACACAGGGGGGAGGGCCGAGATCTGGGGGTCCCCTTGTTAAAGGGGGCTTCCAAATTCCGATAAGCCCCCCACCCGCAGACCCCCACAACCACCGGGCAAGGGTTGTGGGGATGAGGCCCTTGTCCCCATGGGGACAAGGTATTTTGGGGGGCTACCCAAAGCACCCTCCCAATGTTGAGGGCATGTGGCCTGGTACGGTTCAGGAGGGGGGCACTCTCTCGTCCCCCCTCTTCTCCTGCGGCCTGCCAGGTTGCGTGCTCGGATAAGGGTCTGGTATGGATTTTTGGGGGGACCCCACGCCATTTTTTTTTTACATTTTGGCCGGGGTTCCCCTTAATATCCATACCAGACCTGAAGGGCCTGGTATGGAACTTATGGGGACCCCCCACATCATTTTTTTTTAAATTTTGGTTCGGGGTTCCACTGTGGGAAATTCCCATGCCGCTTTTATCAATGAACTTTTATATGTATTGTCGGACCGGCAATTCATTATTAGCCGCGAGTAGTTTTAAATGACTTTTTTTCCTTTGAAATGTCATTTTGCTGTCAGACTGTTCTAAACACGGGAAACATGCGCCCCTTTACAGGCATACTATAGATACCCCCCAGGTACAAAATTTAAAGGAATATTACACTTTTATTGTTTCACTTTAAGCATTATTAAAATCACTGCTCCTGAAAAAACGGCCATTTTTAAAACTTTTTTTGCATTGATCCATGTCCCCTTGGGCAGGACCCAGGTCCCCAAACACTTTTTATGACAATACCATGCATATAAGCCTTTAAAATTAGCACTTTTGATTTCTCCCATAGACTTTTAAAGGGTGTTCCACGGCTTTCGAATTTGCCGCGAACACCCCAAATTGTTCCCTGTTCGGAGAACTAGCGAACAGCCGATGTTCGAGTCGAACATGAGTTTGACTCGAACTCGAAGCTCATCCCTACTCATAATGCTCATTCTCATATACAGAGTTGCCTTTCCTCAAATGATCTTTACAATAATAACCAGCATAGCCCCTTTTTCTTGTCACTTAAAACATTTAACATTGGATTTTCACGTAATGTATTCAGTTGTACAATTCTATATCTTGATAATGACTGTATGTTTACTGAAGAACAAAGAATGTAAAAAAAAAGCATCCATTTCTGAAAGCTAGTGTAAGTGATAGGAAGCTAATACAAAAATATTGATTAAAAGACATTTGTAACAAAAAAAGTACTACATGACTTATGATTACCATCTAGTAGAGCATTACTAATTAACACTTATGGAATATATTTTATTGACATTCATGAAAGAGCACAAAGAGACATATTAACTAGCCACCATTTTATAATGGGGATATTAACATTGTCCTAAATAGGCGAATACCATTATGGCAAGTACATACTCAAAAGAAAAAAAGGCATAATTAACTTTAATGCTTTATTGATTGGTGCAATAGGTGTAAAATCTTTTAAAACAAGTTAGTGCTTTTTGATGTTACATCTCCCACTATAGTAAAAGTACTTTTTACTACTTCAAAGTATACATTGTCTTGAAATATTTAATACCACCTACACTA
Source organism: Lithobates septentrionalis (assembly GCA_037952835.1). Lineage (NCBI taxonomy): Eukaryota > Metazoa > Chordata > Amphibia > Anura > Ranidae > Lithobates > Lithobates septentrionalis. Next base: position 943,650 of record JBBDGP010000111.1, on the reverse strand, counting down.
TGTTAATCATCATCATGATCTTTGCCATTTGCCTACAGAAAGCACACTTTTTAATTTGTCTGATATTTGATACCAACGTAGAATTCAGGAATCATCTCGCTGTGCCGATTAGGCAAATTTTCCCTTCACTTCCTATCACCAGAACGAAGATTAGGTTCTCTTGCAGATTAAATTGTTGCTTTAGCCCCCTTAAGTCCAGGTTCACACTGAATGCGGGTTTGAAATTGTGCGAGTTCAGCTGAACTTGCATGATTTCAAACCGGCAATGCAGCTTGATTTCAGAGGCGATTTGACAGACATCTGTGCGGGTTCATGCACAGATGTCTATTCAAATTGCCCCCAAAGTTGCCAAAAGTAGTACAAGAACTACTTTTGGGAATCGGTGCAGCGCCGCAATGTCGGCGTTGCACCGATTCAGGCAGTGCCATTGCCAGCAATAGCCCCTGATTTGGCATGCGATTTGACATGTCAAATCGCATGCCAAATCTGCCCAATGTTAAGGTGGGCTTAGGGATATTTCTCTATACTTCCTCTGAGGCAGGATTAGTGTAAAGCTGCCCATTTAGTACACAAAAGCTAATGTACCTAACAGATGGTCAAACACTTCACGCTATGGAAACAACACGTTTTTCAGTTTTACTTTACTGAATAAGTATACCTTTAGTAGAAAATAGCCTAATTTTCACAGTAACTTTCTCAATACCTTCTGAAAAATAAAGTAGACACATATGGGGTTGATTTACTGAAGGAGTAGAGCATGGACACTTTGAAAAGTACATTTTAACTTTGATTAGTAAATAACGTAAAACTTGAATTCAAGTGAAAATTCACTTTCCAAATAATGTACAGAAAAATAAAACAGGATTTTTGCTTGCACATTAGGGCAATTGAAGTCAGTAAAGTTTCACCCTATTTGCGAAGCCTTATGAAAATTGTAGTTTGCAATGTGGACATATACCTTTAGTAAATCAACCACTTGCATTTATTGTTACTCAAAGGTGAAGTCAAAGTAGTTGTAAACCCTTACCTATACCCTGCGAAGTGACTGGCCTCAGGTTATACACAGAGATGAAACCAATCCTCCTATATAAGTTGTACCTATTTATCAGCATATTCTCTTCTCTACAGCCATTCAAAGTCCAGAATTAAAAAAGCTTGTCTCAACTGTCAGAAAACAAGGGTCAGAGTGCTGAAATGACACACTGCAGAGGTTATTGAGTAGAGCTCTGAGAGCACTCCTCCTGTGTGCTTCATACAGCACACAGGAACAGAACTGAGGTTCTCAATCACAAGCTATGTACCAAAGCTCCCTCCCTTGTCACCTTTTTTTCTCTTGGTGTCTGGAAAACTTGTCAGAAGTTATTCATGCTGATAGCATAGGAACGAAACAGCAGACAGAAATGACACTAATGCTGCGTACACACAAGCGGACTGTCCAGCAGAAAAGGTCAGACGGAACGATTCCGTCGGACATTCCGATCGTGTGTGGGCTTCATCGGACCTTTTCTGTCAAATTCTAAAGGACCTAGAAATAGAACATGTTTCAAATCGTTCCGACGGACTCGAGTCCGATTGAAAAATCTGTTTGTCTGTATGCTAGTCCAACGGACAAAAAAGGACGCAAGGGCAGTTATTGGCTACTGGCTATGAACTTCCTTATTCTAGTCCGGTCGTACATCATCACGTTCGAAACGATCGGACTTTGGTGTGATCATGTGTAGGCAAGTCCGTTTCGTTGGAACTCCGTCAAAAAGTCATTCGGAGTTCATGCGGACGAGAAGTCCGCTCGTGTGTTTGCGGCATTAGTGTTCTTAATTAAGACAAGTACATGCTATAGAGGAATATGCTTTGTTCATATTTCATGTCAGTTTATGTGACCTCATTGGGAAAAATGACAAAACAAAAAATGAACAGCAGTGAAATGCAAAATGATAGCACAAAACACAAACAGCAACAAAGTTTATAATCGTTTCCCTCGGAACAAAAAATGTTTTTGGGGGTTTTGCTGCTTGGGGAGATTTCCTTACACTTTATATCCCTGTGACAACCTATCATTGGTACAGGAAGTAACAAAAGAAACAAACCTGACCAGTTTTAATCCTTCCCATAATCTATCAAATACAATAAAAATGTTTTGGCTGGAGTCCCTTAATGTAGTTTGGAGTGGTGATCCTGAGGCTGCTTTACTAAGAAGTTGTGAATCTTCAGTGAAAACATTGATTGAATATTTATTTAAAATATCCAATTATGTGAAAGCTTGTTCAATTTGAATACCCAATCAGATGTAGCACACTCCTAGTGCAGGATGCTAGGTACATTTTGTTGTTGGCTCCTTCTGCAATCAAGGGAGTAGTGGTTGTTTGGTCTGGTCTGTTCAGAGTTTCACAGGCTGGGATTGTGATTGCTTTCCCCTGCCTCTAGAAGAAGTTTCTAAAGCTTAGGGAGGTATAATTCAAACAGCCATCCTAAATATTGATTAGGGCCTAGCCAATCCCTGCGGGAGGTATATACAGAAGGTGGCTAGGATGCTTATAAATAGCCTGGAGCCCTGGAGAGTGGGTATTTCCCCAGCAAGGAGAGTTCTGAACTTTAGGGGGCTATTGACCCTGAGGTATGTTGTGGATGGTGTTGCTGTTCCGTGAGGTGGCAGAGCTGGGACCTGGAAGTGATCTGAAACTGACTGTAGGACTTCACCAAAGGGATCTGATCTAGGGAAGGACTGTCTCACTCATTGGACCATGTCCAGGGGAAACTGAAAGTGGCAGTGGTCCTGGGGACTTGTGAGTAATGACCCTGAATTGATTCCTGGTGACTGTGTACTTTTGGAATATAAGTGCCAGAGGTTGCTTGGATTGAGACTGCTCTCATAGGGTCTCAGATACTGGCCATTCCCTATCCTCAGCAGTCTCCTGCGCTGTAAGCTTATAGAAAATTCCCCCCCTGTATTGCGCAGTGCTTATGAGATTGTACTGGGTACCAATAGCTGTTCATTGGTGTAGGTTAACCAGATGCAAAAGAGACTTGGCCTATGGTTTCCAGCTGTGAAGCCTTAGACTGTCCAATATTCACAAATGTTTACAGAGAAGATTGTCCTCTCACAGCCAATTGCTAATAGTTTTGCAGTATTCCATGCCTACTCCTGTTACAAGTTTTACCAGCAATAAATCACAAAAAGACAACCCCTAAGAATAGTACAATATGGCAGAAGAGGCATTTTTTTTTACATTTTGGTGTTGCGTTCCCCTCCAAATCCATACCAGACCTGGTATGGATTTGGCGGGGGGGGGACCCCACACCGTTTTTTCCCCGGCATTTTTTTTTCACATTAAGCTGTCAGCGGGAAAGCCTGCTGACAGCTGATAACTCGTCGGTTGTTAAGGACATGGCGGCTGGTTTCAGGGCCCACTCCGTAGCAACCAGCTATACACAGTGTGTTAAAGTGAAAAAACACACCAAAATTGAAACACTTGCATTTCTGGAGTGACTCCAATAAAGTCCCCGACCCTTTCCAAAAATGTGCTGGCAGAAAGACGCATACAGTGGGGATGGAAAGTATTCAGACCCCCTTAAATTTTTCACTCTTTGTTATATTGCAGCCATTTGCTAAAGACATTTGAGTTCATTTTTTTTCCTCATTAACGTACACACAGCACCCCATATTGATAGAAAAACACAGAATTGTTGACATTTTTGCAGATTTATTAAAAAAGAAAACCTGAAATATCACATGGTCCTAAGTATTCAGACCCTTTGCTCAGTATTTAGTAGAAGCACCCTTTTGATCTAATACAGCCAGGAGTCTTTTTGGGAAAGATGCAACAAGTTTTTCACACCTGGATTTAGGGATCCTCTGCCATTCCTCCTTGCAGATCCTCTCCAGTTCTGTCAGGTTGGATGGTAAACGTTGGTGGACAGCCATTTTTAGGTCTCTCCAGAGATGCTCAATTGGGTTTAAGTCAGGGCTCCAGCTGAGCCATTCAAGAACAGTCACGGAGTTGTTGTGAAGCCACTCCTTCGTTATTTTAGCTGTGTGCTTAGGGTCATTGTCTTGTTGGAAGGTAAACCTTCGGCCCAGTCTGAGGTCCTGAGCACTCTGGAGAAGGTTTTCGTCCAGGATATCCCTGTACTTGGCCGCATTCATCTTTCCCTCGATTGCAACCAGTCGTCCTGTCCCTGCAGCTGAAAAACACCCCCACAGCATGATGTTGCCACCACCATGCTTCACTGTTGGGACTGTATTGGACAGGTGATGAGCAGTGCCTGGTTTTATCCATACATACCGCTTAGAATTAAGGCCAAAAAGTTCTATCTTGGTCTCATCAGACCAGAGAATCTTATTTCTCATCATCTTGGACTCCTTCAGGTGTTTTTTTTAGCAAACTCCATGCAGGCTTTCATGTGTCTTGCACTGAGGAGAGGCTTCCGTCGGGCCACTCTGCCATAAAGCCCAGACTGGTGGAGGGCTGCAGTGATGGTTGGCTTTCTACAACTTTCTCCCATCTCCCAACTGCATCTCTGGAGCTCAGCCACAGTGATCTATGGGTTCTTCTTTACCTCTCTCACCAAGGCTCTTCTCCCCCAATAGCTCAGTTTGGCCAGACGGCCAGCTCTAGGAAGGGTTCTGGTTATCCCAAACATCTTCCATTTAAGTATTATGGAGGCCATTGTGCTCTTAGGAACCTTAAGTGCAGCAGAATTTTTTTTTGTAACCTTGGCCAGATCTGTGCCTTGCCACAATTATGTCTCTGAGCTCTTCAGGCAGTTCCTTTGACCTCATGATTCTCATTTGCTCTGACTTGCACTGTGAGCTGTAAGGTCTTATATAGACAGGTGTGTGCCTTTCCTAATCAAGTCCAATCAGTAAAATCAAACACAGCTGGACTCAAATGAACGTGTAGAACCATCTCAAGGATGATCAGAAGAAATGGACAGCACCTGAGTTAAACATATGAGTGTCACAGCAAAGGGTCTGAATATGTAGGACCATGTGATATTTCAGTTTTTCTTTTTTAATAAATCTGCAAAAATGTCAACAATTCTGTGTTTTTCTGTCAATATGGGGTGCTGTATGTACATTATTGAGGAAAAAACGAACTTAAACGATTTTAGAAAATGGTTGCAATAAAACAAAGAGTGAAAAATTTAAGGGGGTCTGAATACTTTCCGTCCCCACTGTAGATGTGAACATGTACCTTAGGAAACCATGTTAAATGGACTGTAGTGAATTTCTGGAAACTGGAAAACACACAAAAAAAAAAACGCAGGCGTTCAGGTGTGAACGTAGGGTACAATAACAAAAAGTCGCATAGGTGTGAACATGGGGTACAATAACAAGAAGTCACTAACACAAGAGTATTTTCCTAGTGCCCTGCTTTAGCTGTATTCTTTTACTGTCTTTACCTCCTATCAGAAACCTCATTTAACGTTCATAAAACCCAGATCTAGCCAGTAAATTTATATTACAATCAATTATCCTTAAGTCTTATGGTAAAGCTTGAGATTTCTTTTATTTTCACAGCTTTTAGACCATTATCTCCCCTGCACTTCAAAAACTATTTGCATAAACACTTCCCAGCTATTCAGATTTTTTCCAGTTTAATCCTAATCTTGAACAGCGTTCTATGTTTTTAATAATTATCCCACACCATGACAGTTAAGTGATTGAACTGCCTTTAGAGGAGCAAAACAAAACAGTACTGAACAAATGGATAATGAATAGGGTTTACAAATGAAATTTTCAGTTGATTGCTCTAGAAGAATACATTCAAAGGTTATTACTTTCTATTGTATTGTGTAGTTTGCTGTTAAGCAGTCATGACATTCCATTATTTGAACATTCAAGTAACAGTCGTATAACCTTGATCAATGACATGGGTAGCAAAATGGTATTATGATATCATTGTCATCATATATGTAATGTTTATATACAGATGCACCCATATACTCTTTAGGTTTCATTACAAAGATACTACAGGATAGACTATATGGTTTAAAATTTTCAGCCATGTGCTGTATTATTTTGGAGCACAAGACACATAGGAGTTGATTTTCTAAAGGCAAATAGTCTGTTTATTTTGCAAGGGTATTTTCAATTTTCAGGGGCATTTTCACTTAGCTTAGTGAATCCGGTGAAAATTCCCTCTGCAAGGAGTAACCAATAACATGCAAGGAAAATAAAAACAGTGTGTTTTTCTGCACATGACTAGATGACAGATGTCTGCAGAGCATCACCTCCTCAGGTTGCTATTGAATATCAAATTAAAAATATGTCTGTGTTTCTGGTCTCATGCCTGGAATATTGTTCAGAAGCTGACAGATGTCACTCTGGGAGAGAACACAGTGACCTTCCTACTTCACATGAGCACACGGTCCTGAAGCACATATAAGAAATATTTAACTATTCTTCTTCGTAAAGTGATTGTAAAGTCTTGTTTTTTTTTTTCTCTAAAAATAACAAACATGTTATACTTACCTGCTCTGTGTAGTGGTTTTGCATAGAGCAGGCCAGATCCTTCTGTTCTCGGGTCCCTCTTCGGCTCTCCTGGCCCCTCCCTCCTGTTGAGTGCCCCCACTGCAAGCAGCTTGCTATGGGGCACCCAAGCCGAGTCACAGATTGACTGACTTTGATTGACAGCAGCGGGAGCCAATGTCGCCACTACTGTGTCTCAGCCAATCAGGAGGAGAGTCCCAGATGGCTGGGGCACTTGTGGACATCGCTGGAGAGAGATGGGGCTCAGGTACATATTAGGGGGGTGCTGGGGCAGCTGCTGCACACAGAAGGTTTTTTATCTTAATCCATAGAATGGATTGAGATAAAAAAACCTTCTGACTTTACAACCCATGAGAAAATGGGATTGAGGGCTCTCACCCTGGAAATACTCTGGAGATACTGGATAGCACATAAGTGCCTGATTACTTCAAACTTTATTTTATTGCTATGTTAAAATTCAAAACTAGAGACAGTTCACCTTCATGTACTGTCCAGTTGTACCCTGCATTCATTTAGGTATTGTATGATGAGATTCCTCAACTAATTAAAGATTAAAAAAATAAGTCTATCAGTTATTTGTCCATCCCACTTCTGCAGTCCAAACTTCCATAGTCCAAATTCTAATTAGGTGATATTTAATCACCTCAATACAGGACATTTTCACCCCCTTCCTACTCAGGCCAATTTTCAGCTTTCAACACTGTCATGTTTTAATTGACAGTTACTCAGTCATGCAACGCTGTACCCAAATTCATTTTTTATCTTTTTTTTTTTTTTTGAGACGGATAGAACTTTCTTTTGGTGGTATTTAATTGCCACCATTTTTTATTATTTTTTGCTAAGTAAATGAAAAAAATATGTTTTTCTTTGTTTCTGTTATCCAATCTTGCAAATAAATAATCTCTCTTAATAAGTTTAGGCCAAAATGTATTCTGCTACATTTCTTTGGTAACAAAAAAACCTCAAATCAGTGTATATTGTTTAGTCTGTAGGAAAAGTAAAGAGTCCACAAACTATGTATATATATTTGAACATCGATCAGTCCTGATGTACTGACGGCCTATCTAATTTCCTGAAGCCCTAAAATGCCATGACAGTACAAATAACCCCCCCCATGACCCCTTTTTGGAAAGTAGACAATCCAAGGTATTTAGTAAGAGACATGGCAAGTTTTTTTAAGTTTTCAATTCATTTTTTCACAATTGTTTTTTACATACTGTCACCGGTGCAGTACAGTATCATCATTTAACTGGTAGGACAGTGATAAGGGACACTGACTGGTGACAATATGTACATTTTTTTTTTTTTTTTAATTTTTATTAAAAATGTTTTTTTTTTTTTACATACTGTTACCAGTGCAGTACAGTGTTACCAATGAAGATTTTTTTTTTCTGATTGTTTAAAACAGTGATAATAACTGTTATAAGCAGTCAATTTTTATGCATGTCATTCATTTATCCAGTGTGTACTGTTGAGAAGTTTTGATTGGCCACAGCTATCACATGGTACAGATGCACTGTGATTGGCCCTGTGTGTACCATGTATTTGATCACTGTGTCAATCACAGAAATCAACACAATAGTACACAATGAATGGCTATGAATGAAAGCTATTCTTTGTTTACAACTCTCATGTGATCTGTTGTGATTGGTCATAGTGATCACATGGTACCGGCAGCAGCCTTCAGGATGGGGGAAGACTCTACTAACAAAAGGGATGTTTCTTGTACTGACTTTTCGGTTTTTGAATGCACTTTGACTTTAAAAAAATGTAGTATGTCCCCTTAGCTCCAAGCAAAATAGATATGGTTACAAAAGTGTGAGATGCCAAAATGTTGTGTTGACACTAGTCTGTATGCTGTTTAGCACTAGATGGCCATTTTAGGAGTAAACACATGGCACCTCCTATTAAAGAAACAACACAGTGCTGATGGACAGTGAGTTTATTCCAGAGGGTAGTGTGTATGTATTGCCCTGTACACACGGTTGGACTTTCCGATGGAAAATATGTGATCGGAGCTTGTTGTCGGAAATTCCGACCGTGTGTGGGCTCCATCGGACTTTTTCCATCGGAATTTCCGACACACAAAGTTTGAGAGCAGGCTATAAAATTTTCCAACAACGAAATCCGTTCGCGTAAATTTAGACCGTGTGTGTGGACAATTCCGACACACAAAGTGCCACGCATGCTCAGAATAAATTAAGAAATGAAAGCTATTGGCTACTGCCCCATTTATAGTCCCGACGTACGTGTTTTACGTCACCATGTTCAGAACGATCTGACTTTCCGACAACTTTGTGCGACCGTGTGTATGCAAAACAAGTTTGCGCCGTCGGGAAAAATCCATGGATTTTATTGTCTGAATGTCCGATCAATGTCCGATCGTGTGTACAGGGCATTAATGTGTAAATATATATATATATATAATGTAACCACAAAGCTTCCTATCCTTCCTAATCCTATCCAGATTAAAGTGGTTGTAAACCTAGTTACACCACTTTTACCTAAAAGTAAGCCTATAATAAAACTTGCACAGTTTAGGAGATATTCACTGTATACGCTTGCGCTGACATCATCGGCGCATGTTCACTGAAGAAACAGCCTGCTCGTGCCATTTCTTCAGGGCCTGTGCCGCGACCGGCGGCTCCCGCGCACATGTGCCGGAGTGATATCATTGTGGCTCCGGCCAAACACAGCATCGGAGCACACGAACCTGGAAATAACTCCGGGAGACATGTTGTTGGTCACAGCGGTGTGCGGAGACCTCTGCAACAACATCGATCAAAGGTTAGTATTTCATAATGGGCTAGTATACGATGCATACTAACTCATTATGCCTTTGTCTTGCAAGTTTTTTTTGTTTTTTGTGTTTACAACCACTTTAAGTGTATGAAAACTCACTAGCTAAAATCCCATATAATTCTAAACATATTCATGGAATTTCAAACATAATTTTTAATATTGTAAATCTGCATCTTTCATTAAAATAACAACTGGCGATCCTTCCATTAAGATCTTTGTTTTAGCACTTTATGTTTTAATGTGACACCATTCTGTCTCTATCTCCAAATTGGTCTCCTTAATATTCAAATGGAGACTACAAATGGAGACTACAAGTGGTTGTTCAAGTGCGCATTGCACGGGCATGGTCCACTGCTGCTGCTGTTGGAAAATTCACTCTGAGAAATGCCAAGCAGCCTTGAATGCATATAGGAAGTAGGTAGCCTCAAAAAAGGATGCAGGATATCAGCAGCACTGAGATGCAATAAAGAATAAAAAAGAGTTTTATTAAAAATAAAAATATGGAAGTTGGTTATACTACACAGTAGTGCATTGAACTAAATGTCATTCAAATAGGGGTTATACCTACTTTAACTTTGATGGCATAGGAGCTAGGCAACGGGATCCCCCAGAATTCAATGTACTAATAGCTACTTTATCTCTATTTAGTAATTCATACTAGAGTTATGGTATACAGATAAGAAAAGAATATTACTTTATTCTATTTTAATCCATTTTAATGAAAAGGAACAAATTAGGAAAAACAAATAAGAATATAATAGTGAATGGTTGACATTGATATACATAAATTCTATTAAACAAATGTTTTAACCTTTATTGAGCAATTTGCTTAAAATGTTCTCTTTTAATATAATATAATGGCCCCATAACATTTAAAACCCAAGATTAAGATAGGGTTGATCAACAAATACAGCATTTCTTTCTGGATGTTCAACAAGATATAATACGTGTGCTAATTTCCATCCAGATGTGTGAGTGAGTGTACACCAAAGTAGAAGGGAATAATAAAAATAATAGCATTTTACATTTTCCAAAATATTTGTGATCTATTATAAGCAGAATAAGATGTTTAGTAACAGCAGTTGTTTCCACTAATTCTAAGTATGAAAATAGAAGCATCTACAGTGTTTAAAAGGTGCCTATTAAAAAAAATAATGTTAATAGCCAAAAGAGTATCCATTCATAGATTACATTGCATGTGCTATAGAAAAGAGGCCAAAAATAATTTCCATATAATACAAGTGGCGGGAAAGCAGGCTAATATTAGCCAGTTAAGCGTTCCCAGCTGAGTACACACCCATGTACGTAGCTGCTGGGACCTGCTGTCGATTTGGCAGCAGATATCACAAATTGTCCAGGCAGGCTACTATATTTACTTATTTCAGCAACAGCAGCAGTTGTTTTTGCTTGGTGCTTGTTAAAATGTTAAAAAAAATGGTGCATTTTAGTTAGATTGCAGCTATTTTGCTTAGACAGGATCTGCTCTATAGCTTATCTCCGGGCACATATTAACTACATTGCCACCCTACCTCCCACCCCTGTTTAATTAATCCTGCACTTTTTTCTTACCTTTTTAAACAAGATATACTTACCTGAACCAATCGAGGGGGTGGTGGGGAGTCTAATCCAGCGCTGCAGATGTGCCATGCTGACCAATTGCACCAATGTCACTGCTGTAGACTACTCTTCTGCATTCTGAGAGGACCCCTCCACTGGACATCCAAATATTAAGTGTCTATGTCATGCAGGCAGTGACATGGACATCTGAAGAAGGACCCCACCACCTACATACAGAAGAAAAGGGAAAGCTCGGGACTGGAGCATCACATTGCCATGGCTTTAAGTGAGTATAAAGTGCAAGTGATCAGTTAGAGGGGAGTTGAGGGGGCAAGGGAGAAATGAGAGATCAGGTTCAAAAGTCATTTTTTAGAATACTATCCAGAAGAGTTGGAGCTTTGCCCAGTCAGAAGAGCCCAGCATAAGAAAAGCCTAGCATTCCGGCAAATCAGAAGAAACTGAAAATTGTTGCAGGTATCTATTTCTGGATGCCTTCATCTCATACCTGTCAGCATCTTATAGCATTTTTAAAGTGAGAGAGTCTCTTTACCAAACCAGAATGTATAAAAAAGTTTAGTGTCTTTTTAAAATAATAGTCCTATCTATTTAACCCCTGACCAACCTCTTACTTCTCTTACTGGCCCAGACTTCCTTCTTCTTTACCCTGACCACCTTAGTTAGTTTTTGCTATTGAAGTGTAAAAACAAAATTACAAAGCTGCCTTTTAATTTGAAAATAACTTTTCACTTTGTATCAGATACATAATTTTGATACACTGAGAAATAGGATGAATTGTCACAAATAGTATATACAGTATCCATAGTAACATGTAAAATGATATATGTTCTATTATTTACTTATCTTATTAAAAAAATGTAACCACCTTTGATGGACAGTATCTGCAAAACAAAGCTTTGCCCCCCCCCCCCCCCAAGAAAAAAAAATATTATATATATAATAATTATATATCTATAAAAACACTTCTGTGGTATAAATAATAACAGCAAAAACAGTATGAGATTATTTATACATTTTTACGCAACATTCCAACAACTTTCACCCAGGATTCACACACTTTCCAATATAATCTAATTGTAAAATATGTGAAAGTTGTATAAATATTGTATGGAAATATTTATAAATAGACCCTTATAAATTATTGCAAAATGAATAGGCCAGCTATCTAAAAAGGAACATGGTTCTGGAGGTTAGTTGGTTAATATTGACTGATTTGATTCACAGCTGCTGTATTGGAAGCAAGAAATGATGGTGGTACCATGCTACATATCTCTATTATAAAAAAAAAGTACTCACCTGCCTCTTAGAATGCTCACTGTATTCCCCAGGAATGTTGTGAGCACTCTTAATTAAAGTCCTTGCAATGTGATAGTAGTAAATACTGATAATAGTAAGTGGAACAAGATAGTAAACCAAAAAAATTAGCACTGCATGAATCTTAGGATGCATCTCATCATTTTGTGGGTATGGAATACAAGCTGTGAAGCTGACATTGTCTGACCCATTGATGTGTGCCACTTCAGAAAACACGGCTTCAGGGACTGCCAAAAGCATTGAAATAATCCAGATGGCTGCAGCTTTTAAACATGTCCACAGAACAGCACTCGATGTTTGGATATCCATTGGATTTACAATAGCCTTGTATCTACAAAAAAATAAAAATAAATAAACATTTATTATACCAGGTATTAGAATGATCAGGTCTACATAGACGGGTGTCTCTTTTTAATAACTGAAAGTGCTTAACTAATTCAACAGGCAGTAAGCATGGCTATAATTTCAGGCAAAATGGTATTTAATGGATACTCTGAATCTACTGATTGAATCGAGTGGATTTGTTTCCAGAAAGAAACATGATGTATGTTTAGTCATTACTATAGAAAATCTACTCTTTTATTTACACAATTTAAAAATAACAATTATATATCCAACTGAAACATGTATTGAAATTTTCTTTTTTATTATTTTCTAAAATGAAAGCTGAATTACAGGAATTCAGCCACTTTGTAAAAGGGGAAGGTACACTATGAGTTAAGTCCAAGGAGCTGCATGACATCTCCTGGGCCTATCCCTATTATTTACATTTGACAGGTTTATTGCTCTGCCAGAGAGACAGAGAAACTCAGAGAAGCTATGCCCGCCCCTCCCCTCTGCTGTCCATTCACAGAAGCCTTTGTATTTTGTGAATGTGATCACATAATACCAAGGCTTCTGTGATTGGGTAGAAGGAGAGGAGGGGCAGTCATAGCAGCTGCAGCGACTCCCCTGTTCAAGATGCAGAGCTCAGAAGGATCTGTGTCGCTCTCACAGAACTACAGTGATAACTGTCTTCTGTGGGTACTTTAAAGCTGTCAAATATAAATATTAGAGCTAAGCCCAGGAAGTGTCATGCACCTCACTGAACCTAACTCAAAGTGTGCCTTGATTTCTTACAAAGGAGCTGTTGATTCTAAGATTAGGCACAGATATCCAGATTATTTGTTTATGTAATTTCAATTATTATAAAGAACATAACATTTACTTGAAGTAGGAAAACACTATACATTAAGTTGATCACTTGTATATTAAAATACATTCATAAAATCAAACCCAGATAAGAACCAAATTGGTATCCTAGCAAGGCATTAGTGCTGCATCCCATTATGATCTCTATTTTTTTGTGTTATATGCTGATTAAAAAACTGATTACAAACAGTATAACCTTTGGTCTTCAACTTATCTTTATTTCTCTGTACACACGATAGGATTTTCCGATAGAAAATGTGTGATAGGACCTTGTTGTCAGAAATTCCGACCGTGTGTAGACTCCATCACACATTTTCAATAGGAATTTCCGAAACACAAAGTTTGAGAGCCTGCTATAAAATTTTCCGACAACAAAATCCGTTGTCGGAAATTCCGATCGTGTGTACACAAATCTGACGCACAAAGTGCCACCCATGCTCAGAAGAAAGTAAGAAACGAAAGCTATTTGCTACTGCCCCATTTATAGTCCCGACGTACGTGTTCTTACGTCACCGCGTTCAGAACGATCGGATTTTCCGACAACTTTGTGTGACCGTGTGTATGCAAGACAAGTTTGAGCCAACATCCGTCGGAAAAAATCCATGGATTTTGTTGTCGGAATGTCCATGTCTGACCAATGTCTGACCATGTGTACAGGGCATTAGAAAGTACAGGTAATTCACTCATTACTGCGATATTTAGCAACAGAAAGCAAACCACAACACTATTCATATATGTGCTATACCTCCTCTGCATACCTATGCTAAAGCATGATTGCATTAGTTAATCCAGTTTTCACTAATTCAAAACCCAGTAAAGTTATCTTTAAAATATAGAGATACCTTTATTTTGCCTATGCAGAGCTGAGTGGAAAGGTCACCTAACTACTACCCTTCCCCATCAGCAAATACTCATACTGTTTCATTCAGCCATTGGAAGCCATAGAGCGAAGTGAATTGACGGCCGCTTCTGGGTATGATTGGGCCTTTGACTCATTGTTCCTCACCCATGTGACAGCACTTGGTGCCTCCTGATTGGCCAAGTACTGTCAAATAAAACCAGGAAATAAATTCATAATCAGTCAGGGTGTCCATGGGCATGTAAGCAACATAACTGGACCACAGAGGAATAGAAGAAGTTTGCCTGGTCTGATGATGAATGTACCCTGCTGTCGTCTGTGGCTGTCGATGTCGATGATGTCCTCATGGTATGGGTGGGCTCCGCAAAACAGCTTGTGGAGTTTATGTCTCAATTGAATATCAATGAGAGAAACATACATTTAACCTACTCTTGCCATGCTGATACGCTTTCATTCCTTGACTTACAAATTACTAGATCTGGAAATAGGATCATAACTAGTACCTTCCGTAAGGAGACAGCAGCCAATACCCTCCTCCTAGCACAGAGCCACCATCCAAAATCCTTGATCAATGGGATACCCACAGGACAATTTCTGAGGATAAGGCGGAACTGCTCTGAGGATGAACAGTTCCAAAATGAAGCACGTGAGATGTATCAGCGATTTAGACAAAGAGGATATTCGCATCGCTCTCTTAATAAGGCTAAAAATAATGCATTAAAGAAGAAACGTGTTGATCTCCTTGCCACACAAATGAAGCCCCTGCAATCTAATAATTCTGAGGAGGATTTTCCTAGGATCATCACTAGATTTGGCTCTCAATGGACTAAGGTCCAGGAGATCCTTAATAGACATTGGCATATTTTGAGATCTGCCCCATTAATTGCCAACATAGTTAGTCCAAGACCTTTACTGACTGCTAAAAGGGCACATAATCTAGGTGACGTCCTAGTTCATTCTGAATATACGCGAACCATAAGTAAGAATTGGCTCACTGGGTCTAGACCGCCCCCTGGCTTGCATGCATGTGGATATTGTACCATTTGCAAATATATACATCAAACCGATGTGTTCACCAATCCATGTGGAGGTAAAAATTACAAAATCAAACAGTTTATTAATTGTTCAACTACACTTGTCATTTTTATGCTCACTTGCACTTGCAATAAAATCTATATAGACAAAACTAAACGCCAACTCCGCATTAGGATTAGGAATTTCATATTGGGGACCCAAAAGGCCTGACAGTTAAGGGGATCTATGTGCTAAATCTGCCCCCTAGGGGGGGCGACTTTGATACCATCCTTCTCCAAAAGGAGAAGATGTGGACGTACTATTTGGACTCTATAGTACCCAAAGGGTTAAACACTGAATGCAGTTTACAGCCTTTCTTAGAAAAGTGTAATGTCTAAGTGAATATATAATTCCCCTTTTCTGTTTATATGGAATACACTTGTTCTTTTCCCCTTATATTGTGGCAATCTAATTCTTAATGAGGTTAATTTCTTACTTTCTCCATATCAGCCGCTATTGCTAATTAATTCTTTTTGTTATTACTGTGTCAGTGCACTTTGTAAGTATTTTCTTCCTTTGCTGAATGTTCTGCTTGAGAGTTGTTTCAGGTGACATCTAGTGGTTATTGGTAATAATTGCATCCTCCACAGCCTATTTATGCCTATTTGTCCGACTCCTCCCTGCTCTGAAGAAACCAGTGTCCATTAGCTGGTGAAATGCGTCAGCAGCGTCACATCAGCACGTCACTGGGAACCGCACGCTCTACGATCTGGGCGTTTGTCAGCATGGAACAAACAGCTGACGGCTGTTTCCCCTTCCTGCAATGAGCGATACGGAGGCAGCGAATATACAGCGAGGGATCCCCCTCCGGACGAACTTATCCATTGGCCAGTACGGAGCAGCATTCATGGCCACAGCTTTCCAGGGGTAAAGTTATGCTATTGATGGATGACGGACTCTGTGCGATTGGTGAGAGTTTCTATGCCCCACTCAGCACCTGTATTATACGTCCTTATTGACCATAGCATTTCCCCTGATGATGTTATCTGCATGAATATACATCCGCTGCCTCTGCACCTGCTTTTCATTCTTGCTGACAAATGAACTTTTTAGCCATGCTGCTTGCTTCATATGCTACAATCTAAACACCTATACATGCTTAGGGTCTGTGCTCCTATATTGTAATGACCCCGCTGTATTGCTAATTTGCTATACCAGATCAGCACACTCAGAACGTCCACCCACCAAACCAGTATACCACACTGTAGGTTTATGTTTGTTGAATTCCACCCTTGGGAGCCTCTCTATAGGAATAATTTATTCATCAAGTATTTTCCACTCCTGCTTTGTACTAACAAACAATCAGTCTACTTATAGTTTGTGTTAGTGGTGAATATCTGGTGTGTGTGTGGGGTGTGTAGCCACGGCTCCCTTTGTTTTTAATCCTTTGACAACGTTGTCTTAGTTTTAATAGGTCTGTGCCAGCCATCTATCTATTGCCCTTCCCCCCTCCCCTTTTTTTTTGTTCATTTGTAGTGGTTACTTTTTTGTACTAATAAAGCCAGTTTGTATTTATCCTA
The DNA here is from genome assembly GCA_037952835.1 of Lithobates septentrionalis. NCBI lineage: Eukaryota > Metazoa > Chordata > Amphibia > Anura > Ranidae > Lithobates > Lithobates septentrionalis. The sequence continues at coordinate 926,825 of JBBDGP010000111.1, read as the reverse complement.
GTGTTCTGTATTGACCCTCTTAAGAGAACTTTATTCTCTTTGTTTTTCTTGTATGCACTTAGGGCAATCAGAACTGCATCCAAATGCGTTCATTTGGATGAATGATTTATACTCACTTGCTATTGTGGTTCATATTTATTAGTAATTATTTTGGTTGATCCAGGCAAACTCCTGTTATTTTTTTTAATGTACCCTGCTACATAGCAAAAATGGTTTGAGGAATACAACAACATGTTTAAGGTGTTGACTTGGCTTCCAAATTCTCCAGATCTTAATTCATCAAGCATCTGTGAGATATGCTGGAAAAACGTGTCCAGAACATGGAGGCTCCACCTTGCAATCTACAGTCCTTAAAGGATCTCCTACTGAAGGCTCCACAGCATACCTTCAGAGGTCTAGTAAAGTCCATGCTTTCCTTGATGGGTCAGGGCTGTTTTGGCAGCACAATAAGCTGTTTTGTTGGCAAAGGAGATCTACTTAATAAAAAAAGGGATCTACTTAATATTGTGCTCATAAGTTTACATACCCTGGCAGAATTTATGATTTCTTGGCCATTTTTCAGAGAATGTGAATGATAACACAAAAACATTTCTTTCACTCATGGTTAGTGTTTGGCTGAAGGCATTTATTATCAACCAACTCTGTTTACTCTTTTTAAATCATAATGGCAACAGAAACTACCCAAATTACCCTGAAGAAAAGTTTACCTACCCTGCTGATTTTGGCCTGATAACATGCACACAAGTTGACACAAAGGGGTTTGAATGGCTATTAAAGGTAACCATCCTCACCTGTGATTTGTTTGCTTGCAATTAGTGTGTGTGTGCAAAAGGTCAATGAGTTTCTGGACTTCTGACAGACCCTTGCATCTTTCATCCAGTGCTACACTGATGTTTCTGGATTCTGAGTCATGGGGAAAGCAAAAGAATTGTCAAAGGATCTGTGGGAAGAGGCAGTTGAACTGTATAAAGCAGGAAAGGGATATAAAAAGATATCCAAGGAATTGAGAAGGCCAATCAACAGTGTTCAAACTCTGATAAAGAAGTGGAAAATGAGGGGTTCTGTTGAAACCAAACCACGGTCAGGTAGACCAACTAGATTTTTAGCCACAACTGCCAAGAAAATTGTTTGGGATGCAAAGAAAAACCCACAAATAACTTCAGGTGAAATACAGGTTTCTCTCAAAATGTGGTGTGGCGTTTCAAGATGCACAATAAGGAGGCAATTGAAGAAAGATGGGCTGCATGGTCGAGTCGCCAGAAGAAAGCCATTACTACGCAAATGCCACAAAGTATCTGCTTACAATACACCAAACAGCACAGAGACAAGCCTCAAACCTTCTGGCACAAAGTCATTTGGAGTGATGAGACCGAAATGTAGTTCCAGTTCAAGTTCCTTGAAAAAGTCACGTGTCAGTGATGTAACGTGTGGGAGGAGCTTAGGACGTTCAGTGCTGCAATACACCTGAAGGTTAACAGCAGCTGTTTCTCTATGGGAAACCTCGTCCACAGCGGCTGACTGCAATCTGCTTATTTGAATGCTTCTAATAGACCGGGAGTTTGTGAGTGTATCTCTTGTCCCTGTTTTGCTTATGTACTATCTAGTAAGTTCACTGCACAATGATCTATTTTTTCTTTGCTTGCTTTGCATAAAACCTTTATCCTGAGAGCCGAATTACCAGCAGTGTAATTGCTGAAGTGGGATGCAAGAAAAACTAAATATCCTGATACAAACGATCTAACCCAGTGAGTCAATCAATCTGGATTAAGGGAAGGAACTGTTTAATTATTTTTACTTTCTCCCACTATTTATCTCTGCCTGGACATTGTACTCAGAGTGTCATTATTATTTTATTTATATTCACCGTCACATCACCAATTTGAAGATTTATTTTGGCAATTTTAACACATGTATTAGCACCATAATTATTTATTTATTTTTATTCCTGGATTTAAGCTTAGTCGCAGCAGCATATTGTGCACTATTTATTTAAAGCGCATCAATTTTATACTTAGCTTTTTAGCCATAACCATAAACGCTACATTTGGAGAGGAGTCAACAAGGCCTATGATGAAAGGTACAGAGGTGGATTGCTGATGTTTTGGGGATGTGTGAGCTACAAAGGCACAGGAAATTTGGTCAAACTTGTTGGCAAGATGAATGCAGTATGTTATCAAAAAACACTTGAGGAACATTTGCATTGATCAGCCAGGATGCTGCGCATTGGACGTACTTGGACATTCCAACATGACAATGATCCAAAACACAAGGCCAAGTCGACCTGTCATTGGCTACAGCAGAATAAAGTGAAGGTTCTGGAGTGGCCATCTCATTCTCCTGACCTCAATATCATTGAGCCACTCTGGGGAGATCTCAAACATGCAGTTCATGCAAGACAGCCCAAGAATTTACAGGAACTGGAGGCTTTTTGCCAAGAGGAAGGGTAGCTTTACCATCTGATAAGATAAAGAGTGTCATCCACAAATACCACAAAAGACTTGTCATTGATGTTAAAAGGGCAATACATGGTATTAAGAACTGGGGTATGTAAACTTTTGATCAGGGTCATTTGGGTATTTTCTGTTGCCAATATGATTTAAAAAGAGTGAACAGAGTTGGTTGATAATAAATGGCTTCAGCCAAACACTAACCATGAGTGACCATGAGTGAAAGAAGAGTTTTTGTGTTATCATTCATATACTCTGAAAAATGGCCAATAAATCATAAATTCTGCAAGGGTATGTCAACTTATGAGCACAACTGTGTGTGTGTGTGTGTGTGTGTCAGTGATTAGTTAACTATAATCTTATCAATGTGTGTTAATGTTTTGAAAGCATATTGTCTAAAAATGTTTTGTTCTGCAAGTATGTAAAGTGAAAGCATTATGTTTTTTTAAGTTAATAATTTTATTTACCATAGAAGCTCAAAGAAAAACTGCTCTGCTCCAAGCTCTGTATATAATTCTCAGGTCCTTCACCAGGTGCAAGCCCTAAGAGCTTGTCCCACTCAGCATGAATAGCAAGTCAGAAAACAAAGTCACACAAGGTTTATTCAATGTAACAGGCTTTCAACAAAGTCTGCACCCTAAGTCATGCCCCTTGGATGCATTTCACCCTGATTATGCTTATTTGTAGTGTTTGTGATGTTTTTAAGTGTATGTAGAGCCAAGACTGTTTTTTTTTTAATGTAGTAGGGAATGGTTAAGAGCTATGTCCGTTTTGTTTTGTTTTAGTGTTCTATCGGGAATTTCTCTTCACCTAATGTCCTAGCTATGCAGCAAGAAGTAGGAGGAAATCTTCTAAAAGTGAAGAGAAATCCTTTTTTATAGTTGTCACTGGAACACATGTTCCATAGGAAAATTTCCTCTTACTTTCTGTTCCTGTGGCAACTTTAGGCCCTGTTCACTTGGGACGATAAGCTATATGGGCCTTCTTTTACCAACACCAGTCCCATAGATATCTATTGGGACACGTGGCTGCATGGACACTATGGGGTTGATTTACTAAAGGCAAATAGACTGTGCACTTTTCAAAGTGCAGTTGCACTCTGCAAGTGTAGTTGCTCCAGAGTTTAGCAAATGAGGTAAAGCGTCACTTTGCAAAGAGTACCCAATCACATGCAAGGAAAAAAAAAAACTGCATTTTTGCTTGTACATGATTGGATGATGGAAGTCAGTAGACCTTCTGCTCATTTACTAAGCTCTTCGAGCAACTGCTCTTGGAGAGTGCAACTGCACTTTGCAAAGTGCACAGTCCATTTGCCTTAGGTAAATCAACCCCTATGTGTCCCAATGTGACATCTCACATTGGTGACAATCTCACCCTGGGTGTATTCCGAAAATTGCACCAGCACCCACATGTCTGTCACCTGTGTCCATGCAGCCACATGTTCCAATACACATCTATGGAACTGGTGGCACAGGGATGCATGCACTACCTGTCCAACCCCATGTCGGTAACACACATCCATGCAAGGGGCATGCAACCAATCACCCTGTATAAATGGGGCCTTATAAATCTGGATTTTCATCATCTCCTGCTCTGGTGAAAATGGTCACCAGGACAAAAAGATTCTGTGACTCTATCCAGTGAGAACACAGATATCAATAAAAACTAGACATGTGCATTCATTTTCATCCGAATGCATTTTCGTCTGAATTTGCGGTATTTTTGTTATTGTTTTAACAAATGATAACGAATGTGCAGAATCCGAAAACCGAAAGATCCGACATAAAAAAATGCTTTATTTTCGTTTTTGTTGCGACAACAGTTTGATATAGATAGGAGATTCGACATGAGGCTGACAATAGCGATCTGTGTCCATCGAACCTGTGGTCGAATGTGCCTAACCTTGGCTCTATTAGTCCAAGATTATTCTACACAGAGAGAAAAGATTTGACATAGAGAGAAAAGATTCGACATTATAGAGACAATAGCAAAAAAGGTTGAATGTGCCTAACCTAACTCTATTAGTCCAAGATTATTCGACATAGAGAGAAAAGATTTGACGAAGCATACAACATTAGAATTCGACTATAGCTTGTAGGTGGAACATTCAAAAATGTACGATTGCGGCGTTGTACAGTTTAGCTGCTCCGTCGAATCTTCTTAGAACATTCGACAGACACCATAAGCCTTCAATGACAGATTCGACCTTAATTATTTCGGATTTTCGGACTAATGCATTTTTTTATGAAACTAAATAAAAACGAATTTCGGGAGTAACTAAATAAATTTATTTTTCAGACGAAAACGAAAATTCCGAAACAAAATATTTCAGTGGCAACATGTCTAGTAAAAACTTGACAGTTTTCTCTAAACTAAAGAAAAGATTTTCATTTCACATATACTTTATGCTATAGGTATTACAATGGATGTTTTGTATTTTGTGTTCTATAACATATATATACACAAAAGCTTTATTTCAAAAATAAATGTTTTATGCATGACAGATGATTACCAGAGCAATATGAGATATCAAAAGAACATAATAGTAGTCATATCCTTTCAGAAACTATACATACAAAGCTTAATCTCCTTTAAAAATCTTAAGGTAAAAATTACTTTAAGTTAAACATAACAATAATAACTGAAAATGTGAGCTCACATATTTGTAGCATTATCTCTCTTTGAGTAAATATCCATTTAACATCTCTGTTGCAATAAATTGGCTTGACAAAACAGTATTATTCCTGCTAAACCTCAAATGTGTCTACTGCACATCTTACTATATCTTGCAGCATTAAAATTTATAGACAAGAATAAATTCAATAGATTTATGCCATTTTAATTTGAAAGGCTTGTGGCAGCTGTTAACAGCTCTTTTAGATTACCTCTCAGGAATAGTGTATTAAAGAGGATATTTATGCTATTATAAATAATAGAATTCTCTGCGTGCTATGACAATACTAAAGAGCACATACTGCCAGCGCACAGGAGACTACAAGTACAATATTTCTTTAATCCATATCTGATGTGAAAAATATGCATACACAATAAACAGACTTTAAAGCTGAACTCCAAACAGAAATAAAAGACACAAATCAATGCACCTCTGTATTGATTAATATATCATTAAAATTTACTTTTTTAATTCATGCAGTGCAAGTTTCTGAATTTGAAGCTAATTTGCTTTGATGAAGTGCAGGAAGCATGCTGAGAAGAGAGTATAGTCACAGAAAGATAAGTTATCTGTTTTATGCTTCTCCTTCACTCTCCAACACAGGCTGGGGGAGGGACAAGGCTTAGCTGTAATGAAATTGTATTAAACCCAAAAGCAATCACTTATGATAACAATTAACAATTCTTAGATGTGATGGCTGCTTTAGTTTTCCTTTTTAGACTTTCTTTTCTTTCTTTTTATCTAGTGATCCAACCAAATCAGTCTCTCTAGCAGTGGATAGTAAATCCCCACAGCAGTAGCTCACCATTCCCATCGATATTGTATCTCACCATCCAGTCACACACAGCAAATAGTCCACTCTCTGCATTGCACCCAGGTGATTTTGGCTGTCAGCACATCTGGGCTCAGCACTCCGGATCCTACTCGGGCTGTTGGTATGCAGCAGTGGTGGTGCACACCGGATAGCAGTGTGCACTCTCCACGCTCCCTCATGACAAGAGGAAGCCGTATCCTTTACAGCCTGAGAAAATGCAGCACCCATCTCCTCTTGCTGCTATAGCTGTTAAACAGTTCAGCACCAAAGAGCAGCTGCAGCCAGTGTTTCTCCAACTCTCCATTCTTAGTCAAGCACCTGGCTACACAGATACATTACAACTCCAAAATTAAGGCATCAAAAAGTTGACAATTTCCTTTTTTCCAGGTCTTCCTGTTCCTTCCCCTTATCATTCTTCCTATCCTCTCTATCCGCTCTGGCAGACATTTTAGTCAGTTTTTAGTGGCAAAATATTTGATACCACAAATCTCTTGCCATTTTAACAGTAGCTGCACTATCTGCTTTAATGTCCACACACAAAAGGAAATCTACCTATTTTTTTAACCAACAGACTCTAAGACGACCTGTCTGATGAAGCCACTAATGAACTTTTCTTATTTAACCACCTCCCACTAGCACTATAGCCAAAAGATGACTACAGCTGGACTCACATTGTCGGGAGGGCATCCATAGATGTTCTCACGAGCGCATGCTTCCCGCACGCCCACTCGGGCACGTATCGGGAAGAATCTGTAATTGCTGTTTCCCTTGGATAGTGATAGTGATAAATAGCCAAACAGAGCAGCCTTTTAACACTTGATCCCTGTATCCAATGACAAGCAATCTAGAATGTAAACAAATTAGCTCATCAGCGGTTGACAGCTCTCCTTCCCTCACACAGAGACCCAGTGTGAGAGAGGAGAGAGATCGGTGCCAACAGTGAGTTTACTCTGCTTTTCTTCAGTGCTTTGGGGTGTTTGCTTATCAAAATGCAGTAATTGTGTGGATAATTCCATTGTCCTGGTGCTTCAGGGCCTTCAAAAATTTAATCGGTAGTCAAGAAATTAGATGTGTAATTTATATCCCTAGAAAATCTAATGGTGCTCCTTGCATGTTGGGCCTCTCTATGTAGCCATGCTGTGGAAAAGCCTCACACATATTGGTATCACCATATTTAGGAGGAGTAGCAGAATGTATTTTGAGGTGTAATTTTTGGTATGTACAGTAAATGCTATGTGCTGGAAATATAACAACTTTGTGTAAAAAAAAAAATATTTTGGGATGTTTGCTTCTCAAAATGGGGTCATTTTGTGGGTAGTTCCATTGTCCTGGTGCTTCAGGCCCTTCAAAAGTGTAATAGGTAGCCAAGAAATTAAACATTTATCTCCCTAGAGCAGCTGACTGTGCTCTGTGCATGTTTGGGCTCTCTATGTAGCTAGGTTGTGAAAAAGTCTCACAAATGTAGTATTGCCATACTCAAGAGGAGTAGCAGAATGTGTTTTGGGGTGTAGTTGCAAGCATGCATATGCCGTATGAGAGAAATAACCTGTTAATATGACAATTTTGTGAAAAACAATATTCTTCATTTTCCAAAGAATTGTGGGAAAAAATGACAACTTCAAAAACTCACCATGCCTCTTACTAAATACCTTGGAATGTCTACTTTCCTGACTCTGACAAGTACATAGATTGGGCGCAAACACCATCATTTTTGGTGCTAAACACTGACGAAATTCTAAAAAGGTGTCTAAATCATGCTCTTCCATAATCACTGCAGTAAAACTGTGATGTTTAGATGCCGCTAAGAGCATGATTATTTCAATAGGAAGTTCATATAAAGAGTCTGAGGGATGTGTACAGTGCAGGAAAATAATATATATTTTAGCAAAAGAATAATAATCTGATTCTGTTTTTACTTGCAGTGTGTTACCAAACTAGGCAAACATTTATATGTTGCAGCTTACCAATTGTTAGATGTGGTGGCTGCATTAATTACATTTTTTAGGCTTTATTTTCACCTGGTGATCCGGCCAGAAAGTCTGTTGTTTTTTCAAAAGAACATGCTGTCTTGCAGGTGTAGCAGTTACAAGGTAGAAACAAAGCATTTAACACTAAACTCAATTTACTCAATCCACCTGATCCACATGTTGTAGCAGTGTCCCAAACTTTCACATACTGGCAAGAAATAATGGATATGATAAACATTATATACAATATTCAAATTCCCTCTGTGCTGCTCAGCTGTGTTTAGGGGAACTAAATTTGTTAGTGTTAACTAACTCTTAAATGTTGGCTATTAATCGACATATGGTCTTCAAAAAGACACTCGCTTTTCGACTGATTCTCTATATAATTATTACCAAAGCCTATTTTTATTTTTTTTTAATTTAGAGTGATGCTTTTTTTTTTCATTTTTCTTGTTTTGCTTTACATGTTTTTCTACTCCTATTGTTGGTATCACCACAAGGTGAATATGCATGAGGTTCATATAATGTCTTGTCTGATTGGATTATCTTTTTGTATGGCATATGCAGTTTTTCTAAGCCTGTACAGAGTGATATGTTCTTGATCATACATCTCTGGTACAGCCTATTGTATGTGTCTACACTGTGGGGTTGATTTACTAAAACTGGACAGTGAAAACTATGGTGCAGCTCTACATAGAAACCAATCAGCTTCCAGGTTTGTTTTTTGTCAAAGCCTTTTAAACAAGCTGAAGTTCTAAGCTGATTGTGTCAGGGCTGGGCTCAGCCCTTCCTTCCTAGAGCAGGCTGCTCAGCTGTCGGTTAATTGCCAGCTCTAATCTTTCCACAGTGACTCACATGGTGATGATATCCTGCTCATCAGTCCTGCTGGTTACTTAACCACTTCTGGACCACCGCACACAGGTATACATCCTCTCTTTAAAGAGGAATATCATTGTTATGGCAGCAGCTAGCTGCTATTACCCAGGTGTCCTCTTCTTCAGCAGGCGGTCTGGTTTCCTATAATAGTGGTCTTTGCGGTGGATTCACCGCAAGATCACTTTTACCGGTGGCGGGAGACGGGCCCCCCCTCCTGCCGCTCTCCGGTGGCCTCCGCCGTTTACCGGAGCCGTCGGTAGCGGCGGAGGCGATCGGATCCTTCTCCTTCCTGGGTAGTGAGGGGAAGATGGCCCCCACCCGTCTCCATACCATTGCAGGGCGGAAGCAACGTCAAAATGTCACTTCTGCCCATAGCTCTTAAAGGGCCTTTTTTATTTTCAAATGACAACATTTTTGTTTTTTTTATTGCATTTTAGTGTAAATCTCATATTTAAGAGGTCCTGTCATGCTTTTTTTCTATTACAAGGGATGTTTACATTCCTTGTAATAAGAATCAAAGTGACACAACTTTTTTTTTTTTAAAAACAGTGTAAAAATGAAAAAAATAAAAGATAGAATAAATAAGAAAAAAATAAATAATTTTTAAACACGCCTCGTCCCGCCGAGCTTACAAGCAGAAGCGAACGCATACGTGAGTAGCACCCACATATGAAATCGGTGTTCAAACCACACACGTGAGGTATTGCCACGATTGGTAGAGCGAGAGCAATAATTCTTGCCCTAGACCTCCTCTGTAACTCAAAACTTGCAACCTGTAGACTTTTTTAAATGTCGCCTATGAAGATTTTTAAGGGTAAAAGTTTGTTGCCATTCCACGAGCGCGATGCAATTTTGAAGCGTGACATGTTGGATATCAATTTACTCAGCGTAACGTTATGTTTCACAATATAAAAAAAAAAATTGGGATAACTTTACTGTTGTCTTTTTTTTAATTTAAAAAAGTGTATTTTTTCCAAAAAAAGTACGCTTGTAAGACCGCCGCGCAAATATGGTGTGACAGAAAGTATTGCAACGTATAATGTTTGGGGGTTCTAAGTAATTTTCTAGTAAAAAAACCTGTTTTTAACTTGTAAACAACAAATCTCAGAAAGAGGCTCGGTCCTTAAGTGGTTAAGCTGTTCAGTCCAGATCCTCTCTGCCTTCGCCTTGGTCAACATATCAAGAGACTCTCTCCTGTGTTCCTGTTAAGACTTGCTTGGCTGACGTCTTTTCTGGTTCCTGATCTTGCTTACTGTTCCACTATGCTGATTCTCCGGTTTCCTGATTCCCTGGCCTGTTCTGAAGTACGCTGATCCCTACAGACGCTCCTGAGTCGCACGGCTCACCTGGAATCTCACACTGTGGCTGTTCTGGTACAACCTGTGTTGCAGGCTGTCCCTGCTGCTGCTCCAGTCTCTGTGCAGGCACCTGCCTCGAGTATTACGTCTTTAAGGGGTATGTTTGGTTCCACTCCGCTCTGCTTCCCCAGCAATTTGGGGGTGATCTAGTTCAATGCAGAGGGTTTCTCAACCAGGCTGAGATATACTTTGAGATGCTGCCCCAGGCATTTCCCACAGACAGAAGCAAAGAAGGTTTCGTGATATCTTTGCTTTCTGAGAGAGCCTTGGCCTGGGCAAACCCTCTGTGGGAGACGCAAAAACCCGTCGTCCTGAACTACCCAGAATTTGTGGCTTCCTTCAAAAGGGTATTTGACGTTCCTGCATGCTCCGCTTCTGCTGCCAAGAGCCTCATGTCCATCAAACAGAGTACAAGAACTGTTGTCGATTACGCCATTGAATTCCATACTCTGGCAGCAGAGGTTGCTTGGAACAATGAGGCCCTTGTGGCTGCCTTTTCTCATGGTCTCTCGGATACCATCAAAGATGAGATAGCAGCCCGAGATATACCTACTGAGCTGGAGAAGTGGATCATGTTTGCCATTCCCATTGACTCCAGACTCAGAGAAAGACTCTCTTTTAAGGAGCGCTTGTGGAAGCCTCCTGTACATTTGTCTCCGAGCTTTGCAGTCCCACCTTTGCCTCCTGCTACCGAGTTGGTCAGTGAAGTGGAACCCATGCAGTTGGGCTTCACATGTCTCTCTGCGGATAAGAGAACCTTTAGGAGGAGGGAGAGATTGTGCCTTTATTGTGGCCAGGCAGGTCACTTTTTGAATTCTTGTCCTACCCATCCAGGGAAAGCCTGAACCTTGAGGTCCTGTAGGGGACAGACCTTAGGTGGCGTTGTTTCGTTCCCAGCTATCCAGAAGGATAAGCCCCGGGTTCCAGTTACCCTTTCTTGGTCTGAGTCATCCTTCGAGATACAGGCTCTAATTGATTCTGTATCTAAGCACTGGATTCTGCTGCAGCTTCGTGCCAGTCCCCTTGCCATTGAAGCTCTTGACGGGAGACCTCTACAGCCTGCCCATGTGACTCATGAGACTGCTCTGTTGTCCATGGCCATAGGGGCTCTTTACCATGAGATAATTTAATTCCAAGTCATTTCCTCACCTAAGTTTCCGGTGGTTATTGGTTATCCTTGGTTACAGAAGCAAAACCCCTCTTTTGATTGGCTTTGTGCTGAGGTTCTTTCTTGGTTGCCACAATGCACCAAGACAAGTTTTCAGAATGTGGCTAAGGTCCTGTGCACCTCTTCACTCTCCTCCCTGCCAGAGGAGTACCGCGATTTTAGCGATGTCTTTGACAAAGGTCAAGCCGGTAGTTTGCCTCCACACCGGTCGTATGATTGTGCAATTGACCTTCAACCTGGTGCCATATTCCCTCGTGGCCAGGTTTACCTTTTGTCGGTCTCAGAGGACAAGGACATGGAGGAGTATGTTGCAGACGCACTTTCTGGAGGATTAATCACAAAATCCTCCGCTCCTGCTGGTGCTGGTTTCTTCTTTCTGAAGAAGAAGAGTGGTGAACTGAGGCCTTGTATTGATTATAGAGGTCTCAAGCTTTTTATGATTAAGAATACTTATCCAATTCCATTGATTACAGAGTTATTTGATCGCCTCAAAGGAGCAACAGTTTTCACGAAGCTTGATTTGAGAGTGACATACAATCTCGTGAGGATCAAGGAGGGCAATGAATGGAAAACTGTGTTTAATACCAGATCAGGCCATTATGAGTACCTTGTGATGCCATTTGGCCTTTGCAATGCTCTGGCAGTTTTCCAGGAGTTTATCTCGACAATATCCTCATATTTTCCAAGTCCTTAGAGAGCCACCACACAGATGTCTGTTGTGTGCTTCAGAGGCTGAGAGAAAACAATCTGTATTGTAAATTGGAAAAGTGCGAGTTCCATCGTGAACAGGTTACATTCCTGGGTTATGTAATTTACACTGCTGGTTTTTTGATGGACCCAGAGACTCTGCACCTTTCTGCAGTCCTACAGTGGCCCGACCCATGGGTTTACGCCCTCTGCAATGTTTACTTGGCTTTGCCAATTATTTTATTCAGAATTTCTCATCTCTGGTCAAGCCCCTGACTGATATGACCATAAAGGACGGTAACCCACAGAGTTGGTCTCCGGAATTCATTAAGAGAGTCTCAAGGCTGCCTTTGTTTTGGCTCCTGTGTTGGCACATCCTGATCCTATCTTACCCTTTATCCTTTAGGTTGATGCTTCTGAGACTGGAGTTGGCGCCCTTCTGTCTAAACGCCCTTCTGGCCTATATATGCGGTTGGTTTACTAAAACTAGAGAGCACAAAATCTGGTGCAGCTGTGCATAGTAGCCAATCAGCTTCTAACTTCAGTTTGTTCAATTAAGCTTTGACAATATAACCCGGAAGCTGATTGGTGACTATTCAGAGCTGCACCAGATTTTGCACTCTCCATTATTAGGAATGAGCCGAACACCCCCCTGTTCGGTTCGTAATGAACATGTGAACAGGGAAAAAATTTGTTCGAACACTGCTAAAGTCTATGGGACTCGAACATGAATAATCAAAAGTGCTAATTTTAAAGGCTTATATGCAAGTTATTGTCATAAAAAGTGTTTGGGGACCTGGGTCCTGCCCCAGGGGACATGTATCAATGCAAAAAAAGTTTTAAAAACGGCCATTTATTCGGGAGCAGTGATTTTAATAATGCTTAAAGTGAAACAAAAAAAGTGTAATATTCCTTTAAATTTCGTACCTGGGGGGTGTCTATAGTATGCCTGTAAAGGGGCGCATGTTTCCCGTGTTTAGAACAGTCTGACAGCAAAATGAAATTTCAAAGGAAAAAAAGTAATTTAAAACTACTCGCGGCTATTAATGAATTGCCGGTCCGAAAATACACATAAAAGTTCATTGATAAAAACGGCATGGGAATTCCCCACAGGGGAACCCCAAACCAAAATTTAAAAAAAAAATGGCGTGGGGGTCCCCCTAAATTTTATACCAGGCCCTTCAGGTCTGGTATGGATATTAAGGGGAACCCCGCGCCAAAATTTTTTAAAAAATGGCGTGGGGGTCTCCCTCAAAATCCATACCAGACTCTTCAGGTCTGGTATGGATTTTAAGGGGAACCCCGCACCAAAATTTAAAAAAAAACGGCATGGAGTCCCCCCAAAAATCCATACCAGACCCTTATCCGAGCAGGCAACCTGGCAGGCCGCAGGAAAAGAGGGGGGATGAGAGAGCGCCCCCCCTCCTGAACCTTACCAGGCCACATGCCCTCAACATTGGGAGGGTGCTTTGAGGTAGCCCCCCAAAGCACCTTGTCCCCATGTTGATGGGCCTCATCCCCACAACCCTTGGCCGGTGATTGTGGGGGTCTGCGAGCGGGGGGCTTATCGGAATCTGGAAGCCCCCTTTAACAAAGGAACCCCCAGATCCCGTGTAATGGGGTACAAAAGTACCCCTACCATTTCACAAAAAAAGTGTCAAAAATGTTAAAAATGACAAGAGACAGTTTTTGACAATTCCTTTATTTAAAGTCTTCTTCTTTCCATCTTCATCGGGTCTTCTTCCTTCGGTTTCTTCCTCCATCTAATTCTTCCTCCGATCCTCTGCTTCTTGCTCTGGTGTTCTTGTCCGGCATCTTCCTCTGCGGTGTCTTCTTCCCCACTTCATTCTTGGGCTGCTCCGCATCCATGGAAGGCTCCTGCTGTGTGACGCTTCTCTTCTTCTGTTATTTGCTAAATAAGGGAGGGTGGGGCCACCCGGTGACCTCTGATGCACGGGGACTTGATGGGGACTTCCCCCATGGCTTTCCCTGTGATGTCAGAGGGAGGCGGGGTCATATAATCGTGTGAGGGGGGACCCCCATGCCATTTTTTTTTTTTTTTTGGCGCAGGGTTCCCCTTAATATCCATACCAGACCTGAAGGGCCTGGTATAGAATTTAGGGGGACCCCCACGCCATTTTTTTAATTTTGGTTTGGGGTTACCCTGTGGGGAAATCCCATGCCGTTTTTATCAATGAACTTTTATGTGTATTGTCGGACTGACAATTCATTAATAGCCGCGAGTAGTTTTAAATTACTTTTTTTCCTTTGAAATGTCATTTTGCTATCAGACTGTTCTAAACATGGGAAACATGCGCCCCATTTACAGGCATACTATAGACACCCCCCAGGTACAAAATTTAAAGGAATATTACACTTTTATTGTTTCACCTTAAGCATTATTAAAATCACTGCTCCCGAAAAAACGGCCGTTTTTAAAACGTTTTTTTGCATTGATACATGTCCCCTGGGGCAGGACCCAGGTCCCCAAACACTTTTTATGACAACAACTTGCATATAAGCCTTTAAAATTAGCACTTTTGATTTCTCCCATAGACTTTTAAAGGATGTTCCGTGGCTTTCGAATTTACGGCGAACACCCCAAATTGTTCCCTGTTCGGGGGACTGGCGAACAGCCAATGTTCGAGTCGAACATGAGTTCGACTTGAACTCGAAGCTCATCCCTACTCTCCATATTTAGTAAATCAGTCCCTATATGACTATAGTGCTCTATTGTTCGCTGGCACACCAGTTATATACAGTAAAAAATGCCGCGCTGGAGCAACAAAAATAAAGCAGCAGTAAACAGTGTGACAACACAAAATAACAATAAATAAAAATAAACTGCGCTAAATGTTCTTTACATTATAAAAAACGTTATATATCATAAACGTCTGGAGTAGATATTAAATAATACAGTCCAGGTAGAAAGTTGTAGAGGTGGTGGCTACATTGAATAAGCAGAGTCTCGCCAATCAGGCAGTATATAGTATTATAGAATCACTATCAAAATAATAGCAGGCCAACTTGAAGGAAATCCTGCTTAGGGAGCAGCAGCACTGCAGATGGGACAGTGCTGGATCATGAGAGGACTCTGTACAGGTATTCCTTCAAGTTGGCCTGCTATTATTTTGATAGTGATTCTATAATACTATATACTGCCTGATTGGCAAGACTCTGCTTATTCAATGTAGCCACCACCTCTACAACTTTCTAACAGAGTGACAGAACAGAAGCTCATTTGGGGTACTGGAAGAGAGTGTTGTCACCATGTAACAGGAAGTGCCTAAAAAAGGATCTTTATAGCAGGTTTATCTCCTTTTTGGGTCGTATACTGTGAATAAGGATTTCCTGACTACAGCAATTAATCTCCCAGTGTGATATAGAGCCAAATGAGTATAAAGTCTGAGAGTTGCTTTTTTGTTATTTTTCTTCTTCCGGTATCAAACTGAGGGAACCTCACCTGAATCTTGACAGAGCTGATTTGTCTCTATCATAAAGGCCCTGACTGGGTTTAAGCCATCTGCCCACTTTATTTGGTGTTCTGGTAAGGGCAACTTACTACCATGATGTTTGGACTGTGAATTAATTTTCGTGTGTGTTGAAGCATTTGGGTGATCCGGAGGGCCTTTTTTTGCCTAAAGAGATACCTGGACTGTATTATTTAATATCTACACCAGTTATATAGTGCTTGTAAAAATGGCTATTGACAGAGAAAAGTTTGCTGACCCCTGGTCAAACCTTTTCCCACTCTATCCAAATTTTTTCCTGGAGATATGCTTTAGGTTTTCTTCTTCTAGTTACAAAACAGTCTATAACATTTGTTTGTTTAATCATTGTGCATCTACATTGAATATACAGGTAGGTTAGATGCAAAGCTAATAGTGATCTACAAAATTATTAGCATGCAACCTTTACATGAACCCAATTTCCAACATTGTAACACCTCTATGCATTCTTTTATACTAATATATACAAGCTGTGAAAAAGTAATGCATTGGGTAAGACACTCATCGATCCAAGCCCTATGATAATGTGCAAACTTTGAATTTTGAACAAAACATGTTTAAAAAATATACTTATTTTGTTTCAGCATGAATTTCAGTATTTCTATTTCTCACGTCTATAGAATTGCTCTTTAAATGTGTTTTAAATATTTTTAGAAAGACACACATTTTTAATATTGTTATAAAACACCTGTCAATAAAGATTTTTTTTTAATAGACTATTTTATTAGGATAGTTTGCAAAACAATTACACATAAATGTGTAAACTATAGTAAAAAATTGTGTTTTTATTTACTTAAGCTAAACATGGTTAGATCTGACCATCTTAGTAGTTTCAAGAGTATGTAGTGGAATATATATTATACTATTATTTATTATATTTAATGTATATTATATTATCTCTGGAGGTGCGCATCAAGTGGTAACAACTTGTCCCACATTTGTCTGAGGAGGATTGGGAGGAGGCATGCTCCGCCCATCCATTTGTATCTCCCGTAGTCAACAATAAATTAATCCACCTTTATATTCTACATCAAATATACCTGACCCCGGTCAGACTGCACACAATGCACTGTATACCTACCTTTGCCTGCACTAGGTGCACCTGTCTGCGCAGGAATTTTGCGCATGTTATGTGGCTCTGTCCAGTTATAGTGAGATACTGGCAACAGGTGACAGAGATATTGTCTGCGGTCTTATAAATTCCTGTTTCATGTACCCCACTGGTGTGTCTGCTGGGGGTCCTCGATGAGGAGCAGTGGCCAAGACATATTTGGACCATGCTACTGGAGACATTAATTATGGCCCATAAAGCTGTAGCACTTAAGTGGATCCAGCCAACACCTCCACCCACACATACATGGCTTTGGTTAGTGAATCAGGTATTACCCTTTGAAAAACTCATATTTGAACACAGGGGTTGCCCAACTAAGTATAGTAAAGTGTGGGATGCTTGGTGTTCTTCTGCCCTTATTTATTTTATTTATTTATTTCAGGTACTTATATAGCGCCGTCAATTTATGCAGCGCTTTACATATACATTGTACATTCACATCAGTCCCTACCCTCAAAGAGCTTACAATCTAAGGTCCCTAACTCACATTCGTATACTAGGGACAATTTAGACAGGATCCAATTAACCTACCAGCATGTCTTTGGAGTGTGGGAGGAAACCGGAGTACCCGGAGGAAACCCACGCAGGCACAGGGAGAACATGCAAACTCCAGGCAGGTAGTGTTGTGGCCTTGCTGTAACCAACACGTAACTATATCACTAAAAGATTTGAGGAATAGCTATTGTTCCTTAGTGTTTCTATGGTGTTCTCTATAACATGTGTATCGGAATCAATATGCTGAGAAATGCAGTGTACTTGTAAAGACATTGAAAATTTTGCACTGTTATGCCCCGTACACACGTTCGGACATTGATCGGACATTCCGACAACAAAATCCTAGGATTTTTTCCGACGGATGTTGGCTCAAACTTGTTTTGCGTGCACACGGTCGCACAAAGTTGTCGGAATTTCCGATCGCCAAGAACGTGGTGACGTCAACCACGTACGACGAGACTAGAAAAGGCCAGTTCAGAACCAAGCGCGGCACCCTTTGGGCTCCTTTTGCTAATCTCGTGTTAGTAAAAGTTTGGTGAGAGATGATTCGCGCTTTTTCAGACTCGTGGTTTTCAGATCATTTTCTGATGTTCAGTTTGTGCTTGTGGGTTTTTTATCTGCTCTTCAGTGCGTGCAGCAAGCTACGCGTGACTTTGATTAGTCATTGTGTTCTTGTTCGTTCGTTACTGTTTTTCAGGTCGCTCTTCACAGGCCTTGCTGTTTTTCAGTGCGTTCTGTTACTTCGTTCTGAGCAGCCGACCGTTTTCTAGCCATGTTGCGTATATGTACTCCTCGTATAGTTCGTGCTGTGCGGGGGCTTGGTGTTGGGGTCCTGACCTTGACACAAGTCCAGTCCATGAACAGGGTGGGGAGGAGTTCATGGACCAAGAATTGGTAGCTTCAGTTCTGTCATATGCCTTTGCTCCGTGAGATCCGTGAGAATAATCCTGATGATTTCAGGAACTTTCTCCAGATGACGGACCCCGTATTTCACCATTTATTGGCTTCGCTGACCCCCTATATCAGCAGGCAGGATACCTGCATGAGGCAAGCCATCACTGCGGAGCAGAGGCTAGTCGCCACCCTGCGGTACTTGGCAACGGGGAGAAGCCTGCAGGACCTCAATTTCTCGACAGGCATCTCCCCCCAGGCTCTGGAAATCATTATCCCAGAGACCTGTTCTGCCATCATTCAGGTCCTGCAGAAGGAGTATATTAAGGTAAGATTTTTATCCTTTAACATCACATTTTATTGTATATAATGTTTGATAATGTATTGTATTTCTTTCCTCATTCCCTAATTACCATGATTGTAATATGCTGTGAATGTCCCCTTTGTCTTCATGCATGCTGGATTTTTATGTAATTATTTTTGTTGTCCTTCATACATATTTGCCTTCACTTACCTCCCCAGCATGCTCTCCTGGCCCGACATTCACCTCATGTAGTCACTTAACAATGTATTTTGTCAGCTCCATAGTAGTACTTTACCCCAAACACCCCCTAAAATGTTTTTAAATGTGATTTGGGCTTTAAATTCATGCAGAGTGCCAGAGGCTTTTTTTTGGGGGTCCCCAAATCATTTGGAACCCTCCCTCCCCCCAACTGCTAAGTCAGCTGATAACAATTCTCTATCTATCCTCAATCATCTATCTGCTGACTTTGCCAAACCCATACACACTATACCCACCTCTTTTGTGGTCAGATGTATGGATGAATTCCCCAAAGCATGTAGTGCAAGGGCCTGCCTGTATACTTTCAAATGGTACTGTTTAAAGTTTTTGTATTCTATTATTATCTTGATAGGTAATAGCAGAAAGTCCAAATGTGCTCAAATGTGTACAATGTGTATTTATATCTTTGTATTATGACACTTCTTACCTGTCCAGTGGGCTGCCAATAGTGTAACTAAGGAGGGGCTGTTCAAAGTAATACACATTATATAGGCATTTATCTCTCAATGAAGTGGAGAGGGTTACCTGTCCAAGAGTCCCCCCCCTATAATGTTAGAAATGGCCCATGAGAGGGGGGGTGGGAGGGGGAATCTGATAGGTGTACCTTATACTTTGGTCTTATCTTGATGTTGGCCAAGAATGTTTGTGTCTAATCTGCTTTCCGTGTTTTAATGTGCAAAAAGACTATTTTTTTTTCCTCCACAGTTTCCTTCCACGCCACAAAAGTGGCAGACTGCGGCCTCCCACTTTGCCCAGCGGTGGGACTTTCCTAACTGCGGAGGGGCAATTGATGGGAAACACGTCCACATCGTCCCGCCACCCAACTCTGGGTCATACTATTATAATTATAAGGGGTTCAATAGTATTGTGATGTTGGCGGTGGTGTCAGCTAATTACGAGTTCCTGTATGTGGACGTGGGGAAGAATGGCCGGATGTCCGATGGTGGAGTCATCACCCAGATGGAGTTTTACAGGTGTCTCCAGAATGGCAGCTTGGACTTGCCACCTCCAGAAGACAATGTGGAAGGACTCCCATTCGTCTTCATTGCGGATGAAGCCTTTGCACTGGGGGACCACCTTATGCGGCCATTCCCGATGAGGACCCTCACCCCGGACCAGAGGGTTTTTAATTACCGGCTGGCCAGAGCCAGAAGAGTGGTGGAGAACACATTTGGAATCATGGCTAGCCGGTTCCGCCTATTTCTTACACCCATACATATGGCGGAGTATACACTGAATCATATAATCCTGGCGTGCTGTGTTCTACATAACTTTTTACGGCAACATTCTGCCAACTATGCTGGCTCAGTTGGGCCTGAGGCCGGAATTATAAATGAAACAACCCTGACGGCGCTTGAAAGTGGCCATCCTGGCTTGCCCTCCCTGAGTGCCCGTGATGTCCGGCTAAGATACCTTGAGTTCTTTGCGGGTAGGGGGGCCATCAATATGCCAGACAATTTGTGAAACCTTGATCAAATAAAAAAAAATTAAGCAAATCTTTGGTGACATTTACTGCTTGTGTTTGTTTTAGCTGACCCTGACAGAAATGTGGTGAGTCCAGAAAATGGCGTGATTGTTTAACCTTACAAAGCACTGTTGGGTGTTATTTACTAAAGGCAAAGACACTTTGCACTACAAGTGCACTTGAAACTGCACTGAAACTGCACTTGTAGTGCAAAGTGGATTTTACCTTAGGAAATAACACCCATTGCAATTAGAGCCCCACAAAAGTGTTGTAGCGTTGAGACAATAATCCACACATTCTTGATTAACAATCTTTTTAATACCTGCACAATCACATGTGCATTTTGACAAGATTTTTTAAAACAAACCAACATGTTTGTTGTATAACAATTTTTGGGGTGGCATTATAAAAAATAGAAATGTCCATTCAAGATAAAACAGGCATGTTTCAAAACAACAAGAAAGACACAAATCTAGAACTTACAAAGTTCACATTTGGTAGAACTTGAAGGCAATATCAGACATGAGTATTTAGGAACTGTGTTTGATATTGCGTTCAGATGGGGTGAAGTCACTCCAGGAAAAGCCAAATTTTGAAGATGCACACCAATTTACGAATGTCAACATGTGCGACCTGCCATCATGGGGGATCAAGGGACGTGTTTTGGGGGAGCAACCCCTTCCTCTCAGCTACTTTATTATTGAGGAAGGGGTTGCACCCCCAAAATGCATCCATTGATCTCCCGTGATGGCAGATAGCACATGTTGACACACTGTGTGCATCTTCAAAATTTGGCTTTTCTAAAAATCGCTAAAAAATGTTTTACATTGTAGCACACCATAAAACAAAGGGCTTTGGAGGGGTTTTAAACTCTTACCAAAACATCAATGATGTTCTTATTTTTTTTAATAACTTCATTGATGTTTTTCGTGATATTTTCCAATGCAACATTACACCCCATGATCTCCCCAATCAGGATCTGGGCACTTTCAGAGGTGAAAGGATCTGGATCCACAACATCATGATCACCTAAAAAGAGAGGAACCAAAAAAAAAAATGTATTATAAATATGCCGGCATCCATCTCCTACCTGAGCCTGTGGTCGCAGACACTCGCCTGCTGTGGTGACTAGTTCCACCACGTCTTCCTCCTCCTGCTCTGCTTGGCTTTGAGGTATTTCCCCTTCTTCCAGAGGTGGGGGGTCTCTGGTCTCCTCGGATGAGGGGTGTCCTCCCAGTCTTTTCTCACCTATGTAAAAAAAAAAATGGTATACTTAGCACACAGATATTTGATGGCATTATAATTTGAGGTCCGTTCACCGCTTCCTGAGCTGATCTTTCGATCGACGTACCCCGAAATTCCGGTGTAGACTCTTGACTACTTTCGCCATGATCTTGGCCTTTCGGACATTGGGGTTGGGGTAAGGTCCATACTTTCCATCATAGTCGGCCCTCTTCAGGATGTCCACCATCTCCAACATCTTCCCAAAGGACATATTTGAGGCCTAAATCTTCTCCTTCTGGATCCAGATGTTTCCGGCTCCCGGCTTTCCTCCCCCTCCTCCTCGTTGCTATAATTAGCACGCATCTGCTGTGTCACCGCCATGTGCTCTTCCCCCACTGCGCCAAACGAAAAGGGGCGGGAAATAGACTAGAAAGAACGTCAGGGGCGGGCGGAGTTACACGCATGCGCAGTTTGTATAAAGCGTAACACGCGTGCGTAGTACGTACGATCTGTGAGCGGAGGAAGTAGTATCAGAGGCGCCGATTGTGAGAACAAAGGTAAGATCCAAACTTGGGCCTATACTGCTTCTAGATTGAGGCCTATATTGTAACAAGATTGGGAGAGTTTTGCCTGACATTAGGGTTTGTCTTGTGTTGTGTCTTGCAGAGAAAATGGATGGCTTCAACGACCACAATTTCCTCCCCCTGTTCATAGACAAATACAGGGAGCTGCCCTGTCTGTGGCAGGTGAGACATCCTCATTATAATAATAAACAAAAGAGGCAGGCAGCACTGGAGAAACTGCTGGAGTTGGTGACGCCGGTGGTCCACACAGCAACCATCCCCTATTTAAAAACCAAAATTGGTGGCCTGAGGAGCACTTATCTTAGGGAGCGCAAGAAGGTCACAGATTCCCAGAGATCCGGAGCTGCAGCAGATGACGTTTATGTCCCCAGGCTGTGGTACTATGAGAGACTGCGATTTCTCTCAGACCACACTGAATTCAGGAAATCCCTCTCCACTCTTCCTTCCACTCTTCCTTACACCCCAGCTGAGGCTTCCAATGTCCAACCTGGGACTTCCAGCCAGGAAGAAGTGGAGGAGCCCAGATGGAGCCAGGTATAGCATTCTTCTACAGATTTCTGGTCAATAAAGAAATGATCTTTACTAGATGTCATTATTGATCACTAATTGCTGACTTAATAAAGTGTTTTACATATCAATAGACAGTAGTGGGCAAAAATAATTGTGACAAGAATGAAAAATGCTGGGCTCAGAATAATAGTCTTTTATATTTGTTAACATTCAATTTGCAACAGTCAGGAGGTGTGTGATTGATGAAGAAAAAACTAAAACTATGTCCCTTTTTCATACACAGGAAGACCTCAGCCAGGAGGAGGCTGTGGAATGTGGCAGCCAGGAGGAGGCGGGGGTTAGTGGCAGCCAGGAGGAGGCGGGGCTAAGTGTCAGCCAGGAGAAGCCTCGGACAAGTCGAAGCCTGACAGACTCGCAGGTTCCTCCCCTCTGCCTTCCATACAAAAGAGCGAGGAAGGTGACTCACATGCAGGATTCTGCACTCAGGCTGATTCAGGAGGCTTCTGCGTCCCTCACAGCCTTACCCACTCCTGAAGAGGCCTTTGCCTGCATGGCTGCCACAAAACTGCAGGGCATGCAGGAGGGTCAACGCAAGCTGTGTGAGGACCTTCTGTATAAAGTCCTAAGTAAGAGGGTGAGTGGGGAACTAACACCCAATACCCACCTGAGTGAGTTGGCCCCTCCTCCTCCTCCTGCCACAACTCCACCACCAGAGCCACAGCGTGGAAGGAAGTGTGGAAGGAAGACCAGAGGGTGATGGCCCTGGGTTCAGTCTGGTCTGACAAAAGATGCAGTCTCTTGTATGACCACAGCCTGGGGACACAGATGTCATCTGCTGCTTTCCGGATCTCTGGGACTTCTGGACCAGACTGCACTCCCTTATATATGGACTCCTCAGGCCACCAATTTTGCTTGAAAATAGTTGATGTGTGCCCTGGGGGTCCAAGGCTTCACCCATTTCTGCTGTTTCTACAGCGTTGCCTCCCTCTTTGTTTAGTTGTGAGCCCTTAATAAAGGAATTTTTTGTTCAATTATATTTGCCTATGTGTGATTTCATTCACAAAGGACAGTTTGTTTGTGAGGAGGCAGGTACATTTCAAAAATACAATGTGAAATTAACAAGAGACAACAACACCAAACAATCTCCTACAGATTAAATGATACAAGATATCAATGGTGTTGTGGTAACTTGCCACACAAAACACACACAAAGATATTCTGGAGTAAAACAACACAAAAAACACAGCCTTGAAAAAAAAACAAACCCCCCAAAAAATACAAAACCAGCCTGGAAGAAAACCAAAAAAATTTAAAAACAACCAAAAACAAAATTTGTCAGATGTGAAAAATCTAAATATATTGAGGGAATCACAATAAATAATAAAGAAAGAAGTTTGTGAGAAGTCTGTGTGAATATGAGCAGCAAAACTACTTCATTCTTCTCACATTATAAAGAAGAAGAGAGTGCGCTGTATTAAACTATTTTTGACATTGCATTTTGATGAAAGTGCTGTATCCATTCCGAACGCTAATTTTACCAGACCGAGCGGTTCCGTCTCGGAATTTCTTCTGAGCATGCGTGGCACTTTGTGCGTCGGAACTGGCCACACACGGTTGGAATTGATGCGATCAGATTTTGTTGTCGGAAAATTTTATAGCCTGCTCTCAAACTTTGTGTGTCGGAAAATCCGATGGAAAATGTCCGATGGAGCCCACACACGGTCGGAATGTCCGACAACACGCTCCGATCGGACATTTTCCATCAGAAAATCTGACCGTGTGTACGGGGCATTAGATGTACCACACTGTTTTGTTCGCTCATGTTTAGCGCATTTGATAACAGTCATTGTCATGTACCTCTTTCAATAAAAAGAGTTAAAAAAAAGAAACACTGTTTAAAATGAAAAAGGAGCTAGGTCTGGACAGCAAGTAGAATATTTTACCTGCCACAAATTTTCAGATTTTTTTTTTCCTGCAACCTCTGTGGTCATAGATCTTTTTCTTATATGGGAGCATTTTATTATTCTTTGCTTTGCATTGTTGTAAGGTCTACACCTTAGCTATCAGTTTCTTGGCAATAAACTACACCTCTTGCAAACAAAGAAACAAAGGTACAAAGATAAATGTTTAATTCCAAAGACTTAAAGAGGTTCTAAAACTCCCTTTATAATGTGTACCTATAGGTAAGCCTATAATAAGGTGCGTTGTTTAGGAGATATTTACATTGGCGATGTCATCGGCACATGCGCTCTGAAGAAATGAGCACCTGTGCCCTTTCTTCAGTAGCGAGTGCCGTGACCCGTGGCTCCTGCGCACATGAGCAGGCCCCGGAAGGAAGAGGGGCGAAGATGGATGCGGCCTGCAGCAGGGACGGAGTGGGTTTCATTTGCAGGTAAGTGTCACATAATGTGCTAGTATGTGGTGCATACTAGCACATTATGTCTTTACTTTGCAGGGGAGTGAGAAGAAAACGTTTTTATCGAGGGTTTACTTCCTCTTTAAGCCTAGTACACATGATCAGAAAATCATACGAAAAATACAGCTTTCGAAGCAATCATACGATAATCTGATAATTAGTACAAAGCTTTCAAGAGCCAATCAGGACAGATCGTGCAAAATTATCCGATGGGCAAGCTTGAAAATTTTACTCGTACAATTTTCATTTAATACAGTTTTCATATAGAAATACATTACAAATACAATACAATACATTACATCAAAATTTTTCTTCTTTTGTGCGAGAATTTACTTCATTCACTTACTTCACTTACTTCACTTCAGTAACCACTTCATTTTCGAAATGGAGACTAGCATGCAAAAAATAAAAAAAAAACAAGGATCATTCGTCTGGTAGTCTCATCATGTGTACGAGACTTTAGGAGCCAAAAGACATAGATGTGGGTCTAGCTGTACTAGGGAACCTATAACATCATGCAATAAGGCTATAATTTATTTTCAGTAAGCTTGTATCTGTGTGCAGGACCAGAGCAGGTGGAAAAAGGAACCAGAGTCCCTTGACAATTAGGGCATAATGGATTATAAGGCAGTTTATATCTTGCTAACCAAATTGGCTTTGGTACAATGATGTGTAAATACTGTAGATGGATGACCTTATCAGTAATTTTCAGGGAGACTAATCGATGGCAGTTTAGAACCTTTTACCAGGTCATTATCATCAACTCAAAATTATTTATTTTATAGGTCTGGGTTAGTGCTGTGGGCTCTTAAAGGGGCTGTACAGAATTTTAAATATTTTGTTTGAGAGATACTCCAAGCACATTGGCAATTGCCTGGTGACCACATGCTTCTAAGCTGAAGGCATCAGAAAAGCATAAAATTTGGCAAATTAAGTTCCTCTTTTCAATCTGAAAATAAATTGAGTTGCCAACCAATTAAAATCTGAGCTAAACAAGTAAAACTATGTCTACACCAGAGCTCAGAATGTGGGGCCATACAAAACTCAGGCAAAGATCAATTCTGACAACGGGGCATGACTATTAATTCCGGGAATACCTAGTTTGGACATAGCTATGCCCCATAGCTTGAGGCATCTGGTCAACATTAGGCTGGAAGACTGTAGGCCAGTTTACCCTTTAAACCTACAATTAATAGCAAGAGGGTAGGGGAGATGCAGTACTATCAGGAGCCATAAGGTGTATAAACCAGGAAGTTTTAGCAGTGCACCTGTGGAAAATATGTGAAGTCTGACAGTGCCAGGCCTTCCAGATCTTTGGGATGTTTCAGAGTGACCCAGTTCAGTTTGTGCCTGCTGGAACCCCAGATAAATGGTTTATGTTGGAATATAGCATTTTTACATTTTTTGGGCCATCCCCATAAAAGTCAAGGAAGGGAAATCTTTCAATGAGGACACTAGTTCTAGTGACATGGCGGTCCCCAAGGGATTCCCCTAACTTGCAGGGATTTCCTCTCAATTCCTGTTTTGGCCATGGGACAGGAAGTGAAGGGAAATCTCCCCAATGGGACACAAATGGCAAAATAAACTGACAAGGGTTATAACCCTCCCTTACAATTTCCAAGATGAAAAAAAAAAAGGTTCTACTTTAAACATTTAAATGGATATAAAACTGAAGTTCCCAAAAACTTTTTTGGTGGGGGGTGGGGGTTTAAAGGACGCTGTGAGGTACTGGGACAATAAATGCAGCTCTTGAACAGACTGTCACCAATAACTGCCTGGTGCCATCTAATTATCAAAAAGCAAAAAAACAGAACTTAAATTATAAACATTACTGTCACGTATCTTACAGCGGAGCCCAAAATGCTGAGGGTTGCCTCTTGCACGGTTCCCGTCTAAGCACCCCTGGTAGTGGAAACAGTGACTGCTAGGGCAACGAAAGGGTGCCAGTGCCTGCAGACAGAAGGCTGAAGCTTGGAGATACAGGAACCTCTCTGGAGAAGGCGTGGAAACTGATCACCAGGCTTGTTCAGAGGGAGCCAGTAGGTAAGTACAGACTCAAGATCAACTGCAGCGTCAGAAACAGGCAAAGGTTGGCAACAGGCTGGCAGCGAGGTACACAATCAGGAGGCAGAACCGTAGTCAGGGACAGACAGAGGTTGGCAAGGGGCTGGCAGTGAGGTACACAATCAGGAGGTGGAGCCGTAGTCGTAAATCCAAGCCAAGGTCTGTATCGTGAGCAGAGATGGATGAACAGGCAGGTGTGATCCAGGAGAGTAGTCAAGGAAGCTGGGTTTTCAGGAGCAAGGTCAACAGGTAGGAACAGCAATCAGGAACACAAAGACAAGCTGAAGGCGATCCAGCACTGACACTAGACAGACTAGGCAGCGTGCAAGAGTGCCCGCTAACGTGCACACACGCTCGTATGGATGCGCCAGTGCGCATGCCCGCTCTAGATCTCGCTCTTCTGTCTGAGACTCCATGCATGCGCATTGGCATTAGCGGAACGGGAATTAGCCACTGCTGCACGGAGATGAGCACTTGCTATGTGAGTTCTCTAACAATTACAGTGTGCAATTTCAGAGACAACATGTCAGGACTGGGCTCATCCCTTACTTCTCTGAGGTGGCCGCTCAGCTGTCGGCTAATTGCCAGCTCCTATCTCTCCACAGTTACTCACCTGTTGCTGATATCCTGCTCGTCAGTCCTGCCTACTTAAGCCGTCCAGCTCAGAGGACCTCTGCCTTTGCCTTGGTCAACATCACAGAGACTCCTGTGTTCCTGTTAAAGACTTGCTTGGCTGACATACCTTCTGGCTCCAGATCCTGCTTGCTGTTCCACTACACTGTTCCCTGACTTTCTGGCTTGGTTGACTATCCATTCCAGTTGCCGAACTTTGGCTATGTTTTGACTATGTTTGTTCTATTTACTTTTATTATTAAACAAGTGTGATTTAACTGTACTTCTGTCTCGGTCTGATTTCATGGTTTCTGACACAACAGCCAGAAATATTGTACAGATTCACTACTTAGGATAAACTAATAAAACGCACCAAAATAAATAAGATTGTGACAAAACCTGTCTATTACACTCTCTCTTAAGCCGCGGTCACTTAAAGCAAAAAATATTATTTCAAGTAAACAAAAAAACATTTTTTTTGACTGTACTATACCTTTAAACTCTAATAAAGAGTTAAAAAATGATACCACATGTGTAAATAAAAATGTATGCAAACAGTGTAATCAATAAAATATATCATGTATAAAATACGTAGTAAAATAAAAAATCAAATACTATATTACATCAAATTTATCAATGTGTGTGTGTGTGTATATATATATATTATATATATATATATATATATATATATATATATATATATGTGTGTGTATCTTGATCATGATCAGAACTATGCTAGTGTCCCCGACAGTATAGTGTCCTCAAAAATGCAGTTTGGTATTTATTAAAGACAGGTAGCAGGATATATTTTGGCATAAATTTATGAAGAACTTTAATTTTATTGGATATGTTTTATAATAAAAAGTAGAAAATATATATATATTTTTAATTTTTGTCTTTTTCATTTATATAATATAATAAAAAAACAATTAAAACAGTGGTGATCAAATACTACCAAAATAAAGATCTATTTGTGTGGAAAAAAAATTATATAAATTTAATTATGCTTACAGTTTTGTATGACCGCACAATTGCCAGTTAAAGTAGCACAGTGCTGAATAGCAAAACCTGACAGAGGTCAAGTGGTTAATCCAAGTCATTAAAATACAATGCATGTGCATGAGTGTGTGTCTGCTTTAGGATAACGTGCTTCCTGATGATGTCCTAGAAGTGACAAAATGCATAGGTCCAGGGACTTCCAGTTAAATCATCATTTCCACTGTTAGGAATGCATGCCAGCTCCATGGATGGTCTGGAGCAGCAGGGGTTCCGTAAAAGTATAGGTAGAGGACTCCAGGTGCCAGAGCCACCAGAAAATTGTAAGCACAGTACTTTTGTATGTTTTAAAGTGCCATTTTATTAATACACTACACAATGATGGCAGTTTTGGTTCCCTCTCTCTTATAACAATCTAGGCATGGAGTGTACAGGCTTATGAACAACCTAAAGCTGGTTATTGGCAAATCATAAGCCCAGGTGGTCAATACATTCTGCTGAGTGTACAACCAGGTAGGAGCACTGGTGGTGTTGGAAGAAAGATAAGGGCAGATACAAGTGGAGTCTATCCCTCTCCTTTTTTTCATACAGCACAGTCACACTGGCTTTGAAGATCTGTTGCAGTTCACTTAATGTACTTTTTTGAATCGACTTATGTACTTTATAAGAAATATAGACAATAGGATAATACGGCACACTCTGGATATGACAATGTCCTTAAAAATGGTATGGGTAAGGGAATAATGAAATTAAACATTAATAGAATAAAGCAGTTCTTTATAGGGGATTATTCCATGTAAGGATAAAAGGTAAACAGGTAACTGTCCATGGAGGGCTGCCAGTTCATAAGTTTAGAAGGCAGAAATACGCCGACATCCATTATATACGCCAACATCCTTTGTCTATGTCAACAGTCGACAACTAACACTTTTTCTAATCTTACAACAGCAGAATCGCAGGCCCTGAAAGAGATTTCAGATAATCGACAGCTAATTATCAGGTCTGCTGATAAAGGAGGGGGCATCGTGGTCCAAAATCGTATTGATTATCAATCTGAATCAGACAGGCTCCTATCAGATACGTCTATATACAAAAAACTGTCTACTGACAGGCTGCCCAATTTTTCACGTGAAGCCCATGAGTTGGTCCTAAGAGCAGCAGGGCAGAGAATTGTCACCAAATCAGAAGTTGCGTTACTCATACATGACTTCTATAAAAGGCTTTAATTTTACCACCTGCCAAAGGTACATAAAGACCCAAGCAATCCCCCTGGCAGTGCGATTGTTGTGGCCATGGAGAGCGTCACCAGCTATTTTTCAATTTATCTGGACCATTTATTGCAACCTATAGTTCACAACCTCCCTTCATATGTAAAAGACAGTTTACATCTATTGGATATGTTACATCATTACTCATGGGAACCTACGTACTTTTGGCTCTCATTGGACATAGTGTCTCTATACACCTCAATTCCCCATCAGGTTGGCCTACAAGCCACAAAATATTATCTAAACGAAGACCCTCTACTCAATTCATGCCAGATAGAATTCCTCTTAGAAATTCTCGAATCCTGTCTTACGCACAATTATTTTGAGTCTAATAGCGATTTTTACATCCAGACCCAGGGTACAGCTATGGGGGCAAATTTTGCCCCCAGTTACGCCAACCTGACAATGGGCCAATGGGAACACCATTACATTCAGCATAATAACCCTTATGCATCCCATATAGGTTATTATGGGCGATATATTGATGACGTGAGTATAAGGTGTGGTGCTGCGCTAATCCAAAACAAAAAAATATTTATAGTGCTAAAGGTAGCAGTATGGGTGAATATATAAGTGACACAAATAACCCAAGGGGTAAAATAGGTGTACTACTAGTATTTAACTGGAACTAAAATTGTTAAGTGTCATAATTATATACCAAAGTAAAGTGCAGAGTGCAATAAAGGTGCATAAATGCCTCTTAAAAAAAATATATAATACATTCCAATAAAACTCAATAGTAATGCACTAAAGATAGAAGTGCATGCTTCTATCAGAACAGAAAACTGATTGTGAAAAGTGCAGAAATCCAGTGCAGACAATATGATGCTATGCGTATCATACGCACCGTAATAGCAGAGTGTCCAGTGCAAAAGATTAACTCTGTGACAAACCTACAAATCCATCTGTAAATTGTAAATACAAAAAAAATATATATAACAAATAAATACATAAATAAATAAAGTGCCTGGTGCGATAAATACAGTGACAAAAAGTTTCTAATCAGTCCATATTGTGCCAATGCAACATCAAGTGATTTCAAGCATAAAAAGGTATTGCTCCACAGAGTGTTCTGTTAGGCAGAAGGAAACCGTGAGGTGCTTAAGCCAGGAAACAATAGTGACTCCTCTTCGTGAAAGAAATCCCACACTGATAAGTAATGGCTCCTTACCTCAATGTAATGAGGTATTAGCATTAGCAGCAGTGCTGGTACTGGCTCCCTCTATTATTGTTCTTGGACCCGAATCCTGTTCTTCAAACACCTTAGTCCCTCAGTGGGTATGGGGGTCGTAGATAGAAAGAAGGGGGTGCCACATAGTGTAATATTGTTTGACAATAAACAGAGTTTATTTAAAATAACATGAGGTACTCACATAAAACAGAGCAGCAATGACAAATCACCAACGAGCAGCGAACTCGTACGCATCAATCAGTAAAAAGTGACTGTCCCGTCCCTACGCGTGACGTCACACATCACGTGACTTCATCAGGGGATACTAGGAGGTACAAACTGGTGTCTTTAAATAGTTATAGCCTGGTTAATGTAGAGCGGCCATTTTCTTGTAGTTCAATGGGGAAAAGCCATAGTGGCCATTTTCCCGAAGGGTCATGGGGGCGGCCATTTTCTTGGTTATCTATAAGCTGGCGCGGATGCAAGTTGAATTGCGATCGGCGCTTGATGCCATCAGCTACAAGTTAGCCTCATAAAGGTATGACCTGAGCATCAATATGACGTTGGACTGTCGGCTGTGGGGAAATTTGGTAGTGAGGCACTGATATTGGCTCAATCATATGTCATCCCCATACGGCATTAGAAAACGTTAAAAAACCTTAAACAATTTTTAATTTTAATAAAGGAGAAAAAGGATAGTTGTCATCTATGCAATAAGGAAACATATATATATATATATATATATATATATATATATATATATATATATATATATATATATATATATATACATACATACATGTGTCCTAATTTACCATTTTTATTTACGATTTAAGCCATCATGACCACCATCATCTAACAGATAGAAAAACTTTTTTGGGACTATTTATTCACTATTTGATTTTAACATCGGACCAGTATAAAAATTATATATACATAATTCTTCTTTTTGTAGATATATCCCATTATTTTAACTCTACTGGTCGTTTAGAAAACCCAAAATATAATATAATATATTTCAATCTAATAGACAGTAGATATAAGCTACACTATATCACAAGACACGGCTGCAATACTATTTTCCGCCTGATTTCAGGTTTTTGTTTTGAAGTTGCTATGGTAATTGCTAATGTGAGCATTATGTGTGTATGTATAAAATTCCCTAACCCAATATGGCCACTACTGAAGCCTGAAGAAGGGAAACGCATGCCCCGCACGTGAAGCACCGCGCTGTGACCCGACCTGGAAGTGACGTCTGTCCGTGCACGCCACTGAACACTGTCCCCACCATCCGGAAGCCCTGTGCACCAACAGTGTGGCCGGAGGACCGACAGGATCGCGGACACACGTCCACAACAAACAGCACTGGACTTTCCTCTTCACTCGGCAGTCGGAGCGGATGACACGATGTTACATGCCTATTCCCACTACACTTTTGTGAGTGTATTTTAAGACACCTTTATTTATATTAAATATACTTGCATACTGCACTTAGAGGGCGCTGTTCTCTTATCCTTTTTGTATTTTATAGGAACTTTGTTAGAACTTTTAATTATTGGCACTTGTTGATTGGCATTGGGCACTTTTTGTTTGAGGTTGATTCTATGTATGGTATTTGATACACATTGGACACCCAACAAATAACATCCATAAGTGGTAATAATTACATTTGTGCTTTTTTGTTGGCATATCTTATTCCAGTACAAGTATTTTTTACACAGTGTGAGCGCAGCTTTTCTTTTTAATAGCAGTGTTCATGTGGCACATGCCATATTAATAGCAGCAGCTACCCATTTTAGTACTATCCTTTGTGCAGGGAATACAATTTCATATATTTTTATTGATTACACTGTTTGATTAATTTTTATTCACTACTTAGCGTGTCAGCACTTTTACATGGCTGCAATTTCTGAAGAAGAAACAAGCAAGGCTTGCAATTAAGAAAAAAACAGTGCATTATTTCATTAACAAAAATCTAGAAATATTGCACAGACTCAAAGCATATTTTATAAGCCGATCTTGTAAGCCGCAGTAGCAAGCAGTCTTCAATAAATAACTTTTAATTAAATGAAAAAAGGCAGAAAGATTATTCAGTTCATGCCCAATTTCATGAGGAGACAACAGGCAAGTTCATCGTCAAGAAATCAAACGTAGAGTCTTTTATGTCACAAACAAAAAGCCAAAACAGTGTACTGGCACCATAAACGGTCTTTAACACTTTTACTAGGACACATTTTAAACCAAAAATCTACATTATAATGTAAAGCAAATGCAACAGGTACAGGTTGATCATGAAAATGTCTCTGCTTTGCTGACACCCCCCACCCCCCACTTGGGTGCCGCTCCTTCCCCCAAGCCTCTGCTGCTCTCATCCTCATGGGAGAGTGGAGAGCAGGTGGCAGCACAGCTCAGGGCAGAGGGTGGGAACTGGCCAAGTTAACTTTTTAAGTTAACCGGCAGGTGATTGGTTGATTGGACACAGGGTGATGGTGTTAATATGGTGGGGCCCAAGATGGTGCTGGAGCCAGTCATGTAGTTCCCAAGCTCTTTTTCTGCCTTGGGGATCCGTAGCTTTTCAGGCATGTTCTGGCCTCTGGTTACCCTTAGACAGGCTCCTGCAACTCCCTCTGACACCCATGTGCCTCAGGATGCCTCTCTGGGAATATTTCCCAGTAAGCAGAGGGGAAGGGACATGCACATTCCTTTAGAGAACAACATAGAGCCAGTAATATTATCACAGTGCTGCTCTTCCTCTCCTAATACCTACCACACTACCAGTACTCCGAGCTCTTCCTCCTGTCTTCTCACTAAATGCCGCTGCACCCTGCTGCCTGGAGATGTCCAAGGGCAGGCTGTCAGCAACACAAAAAGGGTCAGAGGACACTGCAAAGGGGGAAATAGGGGGGAAAGGACACTGCTATGGGGGGAAGGGGGGCATAGGACACTGCTATCGGGGGTAGGCTAAGTTTATATTTTTACAGTGACATTTATTATATTTTTCCTTACTTATTATACGTTTTCCTTACTATTTAGTAGGCACTGCTAGTTAATTTATGTTAAAAAAAGGGTGCCAAACCCCGGAGATACTTAATCTCTTTTTATATTGCTCAGGTAGATCTCCACCTTAATCAAGAAATCAACATAAGAGTGTACTTATTTAGCTGAAAAACATCTAATGATTACATGCACAATATATTATTAATCAGGCCACTATTTAAAAGGCCATTTTTAAATCACAAAATCAGCATATTAGTGTATTTATTTCACTGAAAAAGCTATATTTTAAGCAAGAAAAAAGCCAACGAGATATTGTAGTGACTCCATGTCCATTATTTATTCACTTTCATTAGGCTTTATTTTGAACGGGAGAGAGGCAGCTTGTAATAAAGAAAAAAAAAACATTAGACTGTATTATTTCACAGACAACAGGCAGAAAAGTATTGTACTAACTTCATTCACAGTTTTAAAATCTTTTCTACTAGGCCATGTTTTCTTATAATCAAGAAATTAAAATCACTGTGTATTATTTCACAGAAACAAGCCAGAACTTCATGCAGATGTAGATGCAAACTTGATGTAAGTGGCTGTTGTAGGTCACAATTTTAAAGGCACAGACCAGGTTTTGTACTATACATGCTACAGCCATGGTCCAACCTGGACACTCAATAGTCAATGAGGACCACTTCTCACTTTAAAGAGTGATTCATATGGTTTGGTCACATTTGCAGATGCAAACGGCACCTTTGCCCCTATTAGGAGCAAGTTCAAGAAACAAATATACCTCCCTCAATAAATAAAACCTAAATAATAAACACAAATCCTAAAACAATAAAACCACGGGCCCCTAAAATACTAAACATCAGGCCTATTTTGCAATCCACTGTAATGTGGTGCTATATGTACTGAGTATAGCAGTTTTCAGCAGAACTGTATAAAATAGCAGAAACTCCCTGTAAAGGCTGTGTAACCTCTCCCTATCTGCTCCAAGTGTACAACACACACTGACTGACTGTGCATATGACTGACTATAAACATAAGATTTTTAAGCAGGAATACAGTTTAGCAGTAGTGTGTCAGCAACTTTTTTTCCCTGTAAAGACCTTCTAAGCCACCTGACCACAGTTCAAATGACAGGAGGTGCATTGTTGGTAATTGGCTCCTATGGACACGAAGAGCTACGCTATTTCACCTTTTTCTCAAATCACAAAAGATTTGGGTTTGGGTTGAACTCATGATCAACTTGAAACCAAAGCTCATACCTAGTTGGAAATAGGTATTGGAACTTGAAAAGATAATGGGTACAGGAGCCTGGTAACAGATACTCAGAGAGGTCTTTGCTCAGTCAACTTCCAAATGCACCAAGCAGGTTTAAATAGCTTCCTTGGGCATAACCTTGGAGGAAGTGTCCAGCACCCCTTCTTGCGAAGAGGAACCAGTGGGGGGGGGGGGGGGTGCAGGAAAGTCTAAGCACATGGACTGGAAAATACCAATGACTTGTTTCTGGATGTCTTCTACCTGTACATACAATAAACACACAGTAAGAACACTGTCCATCTGACTATTACAGCACTATATCACTGGCATTTTTTCATGATGCCATGGAGAAAAGATGGTGGTTTGAGAACAAATAGAAAGAGGGATAGAAGTGTCCTATTCTGTGTGACTGGCTTCTATCTGTGGAAAAATGTAAAATGTATTATCCACCCAAGTATTAAGACACGGGAGTCCTAGTATGGCAAACCATTATCAGCTAAGTCAACAAGAAAATAAATGAATGAGACTGGTGGGAGAATCATAAAAAAACTTCACAAAGTGGTAAAAGTAAACTAATAAAAAATGTAATATTGCACAAGCAATTTTTTCCAGTTGATCCTAAACTTGACCTCACCTGGTAGCTGTAATGTTAAACACAGCTTGAAGGTGCAAGCACTAAAACAACTACAGGTTTACAGCAATAGAAAGATTTTGCTTGGATAGCTTTCGTATATTGACATAAATTGGATATGAAAGTTGGCCTTTTGCATCAGCCTGAAGGTCTGCATTCTGTTTAGCTCATCTAACTTCTTTTTCATGTTGTCTTTAAAATGATTTGAATTACTTAAACTTGTGTGCATGCATAGAAGGTCCGTATTTAAGAAAATAAATTATAGCTTCTTGAGACAAGTTTGCATTGTACATCAGTTATATGGGAATAAAATTTGTTAAAGACTGTCAGGAATGGGTGGAGCAAGAAAGGAATTGGTGGGTAAAAGAATGAGTGGTTAAAGAAAGAGGGATGGATGGAGATACGTTTGAATGGGTGTACTGTATGTTGGATGGATGAATATTGTTGTGGAGACAAAAATGTGTATGAAGGTAGAAAAGGAAAAGATACCTGTGGGTGAAGTGGGTAGCATAATATTTACCTGGATTGTCTCAACAATGTGTCTATCATCCAGGACATTATATTCTGTTGTCTTTTAGTGGGTTACGTCTGTTGTTAATTTCTACAATATGAGAAAAAGAGCCTGTTGAGCTAAGAAGCTTACAATAATGCAAAGATATGAGTGGAAAGAAACACTTACCCACTATATCTGATTCATCGTGTTTGCTTCAATTATTTCTGAAAATCTTCTTCGACCTGTTCAGGGGTAGTCTACCACTCATGTCTTTCTGGTAGCAATGCTCATCTGCCATTTTCACCTTGATACTTCTTTTGTGTAATTTCAGATGCTGCACTTCTTGCAGTCTCATCCCTCCCTCACCCAACCTTTATTGGATGCCCTCCTGGGCTTCTGGCAACTGTTCCTTCAGCGCTCTGCCCACCTTCATCACCCCCTGTCCTCTGCCCCCCATTTAATTATATAAATATATCCTTTGTTCACCACTCACAGGCATATTTCCTGGCCTCTCCCCACCAGCTTTACTCAAACCACTCCTGCTTACATCACTAGATCACGTGTGTGCACCTAGGCAATCCTGCTGTTACTTTCACTACAAAAAAAAATACCATCAAACCATTTGAAAATTTCACTTGCTGCCTCTCCCACAATGTTCCCCGCTCCAACGCCACCACTACTATTCAAATCCAAAAAGCTACAATCATCTGTGTGTGCTTATCCTCCTTCCAAGACTCCTCTGTGTAGCAAGTTTTAAATTGTCATTGTACAGTAGCAGTTTAACAATTGGTGCAGAATATCAAGTGCCATAATATTTTATTCCTTTTGGTAGAAATATAATCATGTTATAATATAACTTTAGTGAACAGCCACAGACTAAACACTTAAAATAAAATTGACATGTTTGCCCTTAACTCCCCTTCCATACCCCAACACCATAATTGAATAATGCACTAGAAAACCATAATGAAACAGAAATATGGATACAGCATTAGAAAGTTACTAAATTAATGTTTGTCATCAAAAGCCAAGATACCATTTAAAATGCACAGGCTTTGTGCCAAAAACTCGAAAAATGAAGCATAAGGATTCACCTCAATGTACTCCATGTCCATATGCTACCAATATTTGTGCTTATATACCAGTTCCCATGGAAACATAGTGCACTTGATACTCACCTTTCATGCAATTACATTTGTGATGCAGAAAACAATTATATGAACCATAAACAATGTGCAATAGGTGATAAAATGTACAACATTACATATACTGATAAACCTACCTTCCTAAAGTTGATGGCATACATTTCTTAGAAATAAGACTAGCCATATGCAAATTTGCCTGCTTTTGAATTTGCTAAAATAAAACAATAGTTTTTAACAGACCCTATATAGCAACCAAGTATCATATTAAAGCATATGCCAATTTGTTAATATCAGGGTTTATATTTTGTCGGCCATTGAGAAAATATTAACTCAAAAATAAATAGATCCAATGTATTGTATTTCAAATGATTTGACAATATTAGGTGTTTTCTTTAATGAATTGAGGCCAAAGAATAAGAGTCCAAAATGTCATGCTTCTTATAACACCCCTGAAACAGAAGATCTATTAACTCTCTAGACTAGAACCAATAGTCAATGTTCCTGGAACTGTTCCACTAGTGTTTTCTCCTTATTTTTGTGCCAAAAAATAAAAGGTATAAATGTTCCAAAGGCTGCATTGGTTCTAATTCAGATATTAAAGGAAAATTGCAGAAATGGGCACTGTATATTTTGAGTTATTAGTTCATAACACTGATGATAAGCATTCTGCAGCTGCTGTTTTGCCTAAATACACATTTTTCATCCATTCTACAACACTGTATGGTAGCCACCATATAGTGGAGGCACAAGCCATAACTGGACAGTTTTTCTTGTTCCCAGCCCCCCCCCCCCCCACCCCATTGACACTATCAACAACACTCAATAAAATCCAGAAATAAGAAGCAGGATTGAGTGGGATATACCTTTAACCACTTCAATACCAAACACTTTCACCCCCTTCCTGCTAAGGCCATTTTTTATCTTTCAGCAATGCCACACTTTCTATTTTGAAATTTTTATCATTTTTTTTTTAAATATAGAGCTTACTTTTGGTGGTATTTAATCACTACTGGGTTTTTTTATCTTTTGCTAAATAAACGAAAAAAGACTGATAATTTTGAAAAAATAAAAACATGTTTTAATTAATTTTTGTTATAAAATTTTGCAAATAATTAATCTTTCTTCATAAATTTAGGCTAAAACATATTCCACATACTATGGTATATATAGTTGAAAATTTATCATTCCATGTACTGATGGCCTAATTTCCTGAGGCCTGAAAATGCCAGGACAGTACAAATACCCTTTAAATGAAGCATTTTTGGAAAGTAGACAGTCCAAGGAATTTAGTAAGCGACATGGCGATTTTTTGGAGTTGTACCTTTTTGTCACATTTTTTTTAAAAATGAAGAAATTTAATAAAATTTGTTTTTTGTTCACTTTTTATTTACATACTGTCACCACTGCAGTACAACATCGTAATATACTATAAGTGTCCCCACGCTGTGGTATGCTCAAATGAAATTAAATTAAGTTTTGACTGCTGCAAGAAAAAGGTGTGTACTCCTTTAAGAATTTGTATGGGAAGTTCCTGCGCTGTCTGTGCTCAGTAAAATGTAAAGAATCATAAAACATAGTCTACAAATGGATCTATCCTATAGCACACACCTCTCTGAAAGCCAAATTTTTAAAGTTAAATATTACACCATCAACCCCCCTCCAGCCCCCCCACACCCCCAAGAAAAAGAAATTAAAAAAAAAAACCCTAAACAAAAAACCCTCCCCCCCACCCATTATTCCTTACCGTGGAAAACCTATCCCCTAATCCTCAATCTATTTATTCTTACCAAATTATATATTAGTGAATAATTGCTCCAGTTCCTTCCTGTAATATTGAATGCTCTTAGCAGGCTTCTTATTATATAAGTGAATCTGTGACCTTCCCCTACCCTTTTTATTTATGAGAAGGAGAGAGTCTCATCTCTCTACCACCATTATATTCTCCCCAGCAAATCGTGCATTTCTTCGTGTGTATGGTAAAGAAAAACCCATTCACAACATCCAGACAAGTGAAGGACACTCTCCAGGAGGTGGGCGTATCATTGTCAAAGTCTACAATCAAGAGAAGACTTCACAAGAGCAAATACAGAGGGTTCACCACAAGTTGCAAACCATTCATAAGCCTCAAGAATAGAAAAGCCAGATTAGCCTTTGCCAAAAAACATCTAAAGAAGCCAGACCAGTTCTGGAAAAGCATTCTTTGGACGGATGAAACTAAGATTAATCTGTACCAGAATGACGGGAAGAAAAAAGTGTGGAGGAGGCTTGGAACAGCTCATGATCCAAAGCACACAACATCATCTGTAAAACATGTTGGAGGCAGTGCGATGGCATGGACATGCATGGCTTCCAGTGGCACTGTGTCATTGGTGTTTATTGATGATGTGACAGAAGACAGAAGCAGCCG
This sequence comes from Lithobates septentrionalis, assembly GCA_037952835.1. Lineage (NCBI taxonomy): Eukaryota > Metazoa > Chordata > Amphibia > Anura > Ranidae > Lithobates > Lithobates septentrionalis. The sequence continues at coordinate 887,026 of JBBDGP010000111.1, read as the reverse complement.
GATGAATTCTGCAGTGTTTAGAGATATATTGTCAGCCTAGATTCAGCCAAATGCAGCAAAGTTGATTGGTTGGGGCTTCACAGTACAAATGGACAATGATCCAAAAACACACCGCAAAAGCAACTCAGGAGCTTTCAAAGGAAAAAAAGTGGAATATTCTGTTATGGCTGAATCAATTACCTGATCTTAACCCAATTGCGCATGCATTTCACTTGCTAAAGGCAAAACTAAAGGCAGAAAGACCCACAAACAAAGAACAACTGAAGACTGCTGCAGTTAGAGCCTGGCAAAGCATCAGAAGGGAGCAAACCCAGTCTTTGGTAATGTCCATGGGTTCCAGACTTCAGGCAGTCATTGCCAGTAAATGTTTCTCAACAAAATATTAAAATGTAACTTTTTTTATGATTATTTTCATTTGTCCAATTACATTTGAGCCCCTGAAAATGAGGGACTGTGTATAAAAATGCTTGCAGTTCCTAAAATTTGTACTTGATATTTATGTTCAACCCCTTGAATTAAAGCTGAAAGTCTGCACTTCAAATTCATTTGGATTGTTTCTTTTTAATTTTATTCTGGTGGCATACAGAGCCAAAAGTATGAAAATAGTGCCCGGGTCCAAATATATATGGAGCTAACTGTATGTGCCGGGTATCCTTTCAAATCTTGTTTAATTTTATTCAATAGAGGTAGGTAGTTATCTTGATATAGATCTGTTGTTGATACTGACAGGGATACTCCCGAGTATTTTAATCCTTTTTGCTTCCACATAAAGGGGTAGAGAGTTCTAAGGACCCTACCTTCAGTTAAGAAAACAGCGATATTTAATATCTGTTTTCTCCATATTAATCTTAAGATTCGATACAACCCCGTATTTACTCAGTTCTGCTAGAATCTTTGGGAGTGTTTGTTCGTTATATACAACATAATATCATCCGCGAAAGCGGATATCTTATGTTCTTGTGCTCTTGTCCCACGACCTCTATGCCTTCAATTTTTATGATTAGCTCTTATAGAAGCTAAAAAGGGTTCTAAAGAAAACAGAAAAAGTAAAGGGGAAAGTGGGCAGCCCTGACATGTACCATTTTATAGAGCTTGTAAAGTTTCTGACGAGGTTCCATTTACCTGAATTTGGGCTGTGGGGTTAGAGTACAAAGCCTCTATCCACCTAAGCATACGTGGGCCTATGCCAAATTTGTGTAGTGTCCACAACATATAATCCCAATTTAACCTATCAAAGGCCTTTTCGGCATCTATTGATAGTAAGAGATTGGGTTTCTTTCCTTTTTTTGCTTCATGCATTAAAAGAGTTGTTTTTAGTATGTTATCCCTTGCTTCTCTCCCAGGGATGAAGCCTGCTTGATCTTCTCCTATGCATTCTGGCATATAGAGTTTTAGTCTTTCGGCCAATATCCTCGCATAAATTTTTACGTCTTCATTAATCATAGGATATTGTCCTAAAGCTAGAGCACAATGTTGGGTCCTTCCCTTCCTTTACTAAGAGTGATATGTAAGCCCCCAAGGCTTCTTCACGTATGTTCAGACCTACCCCAATGGAGTTCATATATAGGTGATAATAGGGAGTCAGGATTCCTAAAAACTTTTTAAAGTATAAAGACGTGTACCCGTCTGGGTCAGGACTTTTTCCAGCCTTACTAATTTTAATTGCCTGTTCTATTTCTGCCTTAGAGATATCACTATCTAGCTTACTTGAATCTTCTTCCGATATGGCTGGTAACTTTATCTTCCGTAAATACTGTTCTATTTTATTTTTTCTATTTTGTATATCGTCAACATTTTGGGTGTCATTTACTTTATATAGTGATTGATAATACTACATGAAAATTTTGCTAATATCCCTAGTAGAGTGTTTCATCTCCCCTTTTTGTCTTTCATTTTCGAAATTTCGATTTTGATTCGGATTCCTTCTAGGTTTAATCACCCCCACCAACAATCTCCCAGATTTATTACCAAATTCATACTGCCTTTTAACTGTTCTACTGAATGCCCGCTTAGTATCCTGCTCCATCAAATCCCTCAATGCCTCCCGCTTTCCTGTTAATTCGACCATTACCTTTTTATCTTTTAATCTTTTATGTGTCTGTTCCAGTTCCTGAATTTCTTGTAAAAGAGACCATTTTTGTGCTGTCCAGATTTTTCTCCTCTTAGCCCCCTCTGCTATTAATCTCCCTCTCATAAATACTTTGAGTTTCCCACAGTACAGTTGGCGCAATATTTTCTATATTATTCTCTTTAAATAACAGATTCAAATCCTTTTCCAAGTCCTCTAATATATATAAGTAAGGTCCTTTGCGCTATCAAAGTGACTGTATAATATAGTAATGGATAAATTGCAGCTGGATCTAAAGTGTAATGCCCCGTACACACGGTCGGATTTTCCGATGGACATTGTCCGATCGGAGCGTGTTGTCGGAAATTCCGACCGTGTGTGGGCGCCATCGGACATTTTCCATCGGATTTTCCGACACACAAAGTTGGACAGCAGGAGATAAAATTTTCCGACAACAAAATCCGATCGCGTCAATTCCGACCGTGTGTGGCCAGTTCCGACGCACAAAGTGCCACGCATGCTCAGAAGAAATTCCGACACGGGACAGCTCGTTCTGGTAAACTTAGCGTTCGCAATGGATACAGCACTTTCGTCACGCTGCAATGTTAAAAATGGTTTAATACAGCGCACTCTCTTCTTCTTTATAATGTGACAAGAATTAAGTAGTTTTGCTGCTCATATTCACACACACTTCTCACAAAGTTTTATTTGTGTTTTTTTAGTGGGATTCCCTCAATATATTGTTATTAGTTGTCACATCTGACAGTTTTATATTTTTTATGGTTTTTTTTTTGTTTTTAAGCCTTTTTTTTTCTTTAATGTTTGGATTTTTTCCAAGGCTGATCTTTGTTCAATGTTCTTTTTATTTTTACTCCAGAATATTTTTGTGTGTGTTTTGTGTGTCAAGTTACCCCAACACCATTGATATCTTTTATTATTTAATCTCAAGGAGATTGTTTGTTGTTGGTGTCCCTTGTTCATTTCACATTGTATATTAGAAATGTACCTGAATCCTCACAAACAAACCATCATTTTTGAAGTAAAACACATAGGAGAGTATAATTCAAAACAAAAATCCTTTATTAAGGGCTCAGAACCAAACAAAGAGGAAGGCAACACTGGATCAACAGGAGAAATTAGTGAAGCCTGGGACCCCCAGGGCAGACCTCAATTCTTAAACCTCAAAATTGGTGGCCTGAGGAGTCCATATATAAGGGAGGGCAGTCTGGTCCGGGATTCACAGAGACTCGGATAGCAGCAGATGACATCAGTGTCCCCAGGCTGTGGTACCACAAGAGGCTGCATTTTTTGGCCAACCAGACTGAACCCAGGGCAATCACTGTCTGGTCTTCCTTTCACGCTTCCTTCCCGGCTGTGGCTGTGCAGTTGGAGATGTGGCAGGAGGAGGAGTAGGACCTGGAGGAGGAGGAGGACTGGGGGGACCTGGAGGAGAGGGAGGAGGAGGAGGACCTGCAGGAGGAGGACCATCCCAAAGATGTGTGTCAGGTGTAATTTGGCCCCTCATACCTTTCTCCAGAGCCTCCAATATGAGGGCCTCACACATGGCTTTTTGGCCCTCCTCCATCCTCTGCATTTTAGATGCTATGAATGCAGCAATGTTCTCCTGCATGGTGTGGGGTGCTCCCAGGACCTCTGTAGCCCTCCAAAAGAATCTGATAGCCGCCTCCTCTAGGGTACTCCTCCTACTGCCACTTTCTGTTTTCAGGGGGGGTGGAGGGACCTTGATATCAGCCAGCCGGCTCAGCCCGGCCACCTCCTGGCTGAGACTTCCCTGTGTATGAAAAAGGGACATGGTTTTAGTTTTTGCATCATCAATCACAATCTTAAATTAGTACTCCCAACTAACATCTAGTTAACATCATTGATTGGACAAGCAGAAATATTTAGAGGAATGCTATACCTGGCTCAATCTGGGCTCCTCCACATGTGGCCTGGAAGGCCCAGGTTGGGCGTCAGAAGCCTCAGCCGGGGGGGAAGGAAGCGTGGAAGGAAGACTGGAGAGGGATGGCCTGGGTTCAGTCTGGCCTGCCAGAAAGTGCAGCCTGTCGTAGTACAACATCCTGGGGACATAGATGTCATCTGCTGCTCCGGATCTCTGTGAATCCAGGACTTTCTTGCGCTCCCTCAGATATGTGCTCCTCAGGCCACCAATGAAAATCTTTAAATAGGTGATGTCTGCCGTGGGGATCACCTGCTTCACAATTTCACACAATTGCACCAGTGCTGCCTTCCTCTTTGCTTGGTTCTTGAAATGGGGGTGGGTAATCTCCCACAGACAGGGCAGCTCACTTAGCATATCAATGAATAGTGACATGAAGTCAGTATCTCTCATTAAGATATCCATGTTCACTGCAAGACACAACACAAGACAAAGCCTAATGTCAGACAAAACTCTCCTAATCTTGTTACAATATAGGCCTCAATCTAGAAGCAGTATAGGCACAAGTTTGTCTCTTACCTTCGTTCTTACGATCGGCGCGTCCAATGCTCCTTCCTCCGCTCACAGATCGTACGTAATACGCACGCGTTATACACACTGCACATGCGTGTAACTCCGCCCGCCCCTGACGTTCTTTCTAGTCTATTCCCCGCCCCTTTTCGTTCGGCGCAGTGGGGGAAGAGCATGATGGCGGAGTTACAGCAGGTGCGTGCTAATTCTAGCAACGAGGAGGAGGAGGAAAGCCCGGATCCAGGCACGTCACGATCCAGAAGGAGACGTTTTAAGGCCACAAATATGTCGTTTGGGGAGATGTTGGAGATGGTGTACATCATGAGGAAGTCCGACTATGACGGAAAATATGGGCCTTACCCCAACCCGAACATCCGAAAAGGCCAAGATCATGGCGAAAGTGGTCAGGAGTCTTGAGAGGAATTTCGGGGTCCGAAGATCAAAAGATCAGCTCCGGAAGCGGTGGTCGGACCTGAAGTTGAGAGAGCCAGAGCAGTACCGAAAGATCCGGAGAGTGCTGCAAAAAAGTAAGTAGTTGTGCTGTGTTCCTATTCTTTCTGTCTTTATTCCGTTCGTGCTGCTCCATATGCTTTTATTAATTGTAACGTTTAAAAGGGCAACTTTAATGTTCATGGGCCCATTATTCGTTCGTATCAAACATTTTTCTTTCGGCCTCTAGAACACCATTGTTTAGGCCATATGCATTTTCACACATTTTTTTGGGGCCTACTTGGATGCCAAATATTTGTTTGTGTAGATGGGTTTGTTACTAGAATGAAATGCCAACTAGATTGTGTGTAAGGAGAGGACACTGAGCAGCTGTTTTCACATCTGGACACTGGAGCACTAGTGTGGGACACAAGAACACCATTTTTATTAGGGGGGCCACACAGGTGCTCCAGTGTATACTATAGGGGCGTCTCCATCTGTGAAGCTTGTACCAAACAGGTAAAGTATTGCAGCTTGACAAAGGGCAAGAAAAAATATACATCTTGGAACTCGGCTAAAATAGACAATTGTACCCCACTTCCAAGCAATGTTTCCTATTTCTATAGTTCTGCCATCAAATATCTGTGTGCTAAGTATACCATTTTTGTTTTACATAGGGGAGAAAAGACTCGGAGGACACCCCTCATCTGAGGAGACCAGAGACCCCCCACCTCTGGAAGAAGGGGAAATACCAACCCAAGAAGCTGAGCAGGAGGAAGAAGAAGACGTGGTGGAGATTGGCACCACAACAGGTGAGTGTCTGCGACCACAGACTCAGGTAAAAGAGATGGATGGTGGCAGATTTTTGAGACCTTTTTTTTTGTTCTTTATCTCTTTTTAGGTGATCGTGATGTGAGGGATCCAGAACGCTTTACATCTGAAAGTGCCCAGATACTGATCGGGGAGATCATGGGGTGTAATCTCCAATTGCACAACATACAGCAAAAAATCAGTGATGTTATTCAAAAAAATAATAACATCATTGATGTTTTGGGGCGAATTTAAACCCCACAAAATCACCTGTTTTATCGTACCAAACTTTTTACAATGTTTAGAAAAGCCAAATTTGGAGGATGCACACAGTGTGCCAACATGTGCTATCTGCCATCACGGGAGATCAATGGACGCGTTTTGGGGGCGCAACCCCTTCCTCAATTATAAAGTAGCGTTGAGGAAGGGCTTGCTCCCCCCAAACACGTCCCTTGATCCCCCCTGATGGCAGATAGCACATGTGGACATTTGTAAATTGGTGTGCATCTTCCAAATTTGGCTTTTCCAGGGGTGATTTCCCCCCATCTGAACGCTATATCAAACCCAGTTCCTAAATACTCATGTCTGATATAGCCTTCAGGTTTTACCTAATGTGAACTTTGTAAGTTCAAGTTTTTTGGCTTTCTTGTTGGTTTTACACAGGCCTGTTTTATCTGAAATGGATATTTGGATTTTTCATAATGCTACTGCAAACATTGTTATACAACAAACATGTTGGTTTGTTTTAAAAACCTTTGGTAAATGCGCATGTGATTGTGCAGGTATAAAAAAGTGCCTTACTCAAGAATGTGTGGATTATTGTCTCAACACTACAACACTTTTGGGGTGATGTAATTGTTGTTTTATGCACAAATGGGGGTTATTTCCTAAGGGCAAATCCTCTTTGCACTACAAGTGCAGGTTCAGTGCAGTTGCAAGTGCACTTGTAGTGAAATGTGTTTTTGCATTTAGGAAGTACCAGCCAACACTGTTTTTTATAAGGTTACCCAATCACGACATTTTCTGCACTCAACACATTTCTGTCAGGGTCAGCTAAAACAAACACAAGCAGTAAATGTCCACCAAGAATTTCTTTTGGTTGTTTTTTATTTGAAAAAGGTGTCACATATTGTCTGGCATATTGATAGCCCCCCTACCCGCAAAGAACTCCAGGTATCATAACCGGACATCACGGGCATTCAGGGAGGGCAAGCCAGGACGGTCGCTTTCAAGTGCCGTCATTGTTGATGTATTTGGGATTCCGGCCTCAGGCCCAACTGAGCCAGCATAGTTGGCTGAATGTTTTCGTAGAAAATTATGGAGAACACAGCAGGCAAGTATTATATGGCTCAGTTTATACTCCGCCATATGGATGGGTGTCATAAATAATCGGAACCGGCTGGCCAGGATTCCAAATGTGTTCTCCACCACTCTTCGGGCTCTGGCCAGCCGGTAATTAAAAACCCTCTGTTCCGGGGTGAGGGTCCTCATCGGGAATGGCCGCATCAGGTGGTCCCCCAGCGCAAATGCTTCATCAGCAACGAACACAAATGGGAGACCTTCAACATTGTCCTCTGGAGGTGGCAAGTCCAAGCTGCCATTCTGGAGACGCCTGTAGAACTCCGTCTGGGTGATCACTCCACCATCGGACATCCGGCCATTCTTCCCCACGTCCACATACAAGAAGTCGTAATTAGCCGACACCACCGCCAACATCACTATACTATTAAACCCCTTGTAATTATAATAGTACGACCCCGAGTTGGGTGGTGGGACGATGTGGACGTGTTTCCCATCAATTGCCCCTCCGCAGTTAGGAAAGTCCCACCGCTGGGCAAAGTGGGAGGCCACAGTCTGCCATTCCTGTGGCGTGGAAGGAAACTGTTGAGGAAAAAACAATAAACATTACTATTTTTTCACAGAAACCTGGCAAGCAGATTAGACGCAAACATTATGGGTCAACCTCCAGATAGCATTTATTAAGGGGAATTTAACAACAACAAAGTATAAGGTACACCTATCATATCCCCCCCCCCTCTCATGGGCCATTTCTAACATTATAGGGGGGGGGACTCTTGGACAGGTAACCCTCTTCACTTCATTGAGAGATGAATGCCTAAATACAGGGTATTACTTGGAACAGCCCCTCCTTAGTTACACTATTGGCAGCCCACTGGACAGGTAAGAAGTGTCATAATACAAAGATATAAATACACACTGTACACATTTGAGCACATTTGAACATTCTGCTATTACCTATCAAGATAATAATAGGATACAAAAACTTTAAACAGTACCATTGGAAAGTATACAGGCAGGCCCTTGCACTACATGCTTTGGGGAATTCATCCATACATCTGACCAGTAAAGAGATGGGTATAGTGTGTATGGGTTTGGCAAAGTCAGCAGATAGATGATTGAGGATACATAGAGAATTGGGATCAGCTGACTTAGCAGTTGGGGGAGGGAGGGTTACAAAAAATTTGGGGACACCACAAAAAAAAGCCTCTGGCCCTCTGCCTGAATTTAAATCAAAAATAACATTTCAAGGGGGCGTGGCCTGACGCAGCATGGAGTAGGACGTGTGGACACAGAGCTCCGTCCATTACTCCTTTTCTTCATTAATCCTTGACATCCTGCACTAACAAACCGGCTGGATTGTGTCCCTGGGACACCTGGAGCAGAATCATCTGGCTCCTGCGGAGGGGGAACGCGTGACGGCCCGAACGGAGCGGCGATCTCCCGCTCGGTGGCATACTAAATTTAGACCGCGGCTTCGGCCTACCACCGGAGGTCGCGGCCATCTTGGTCCTCCTCATCTGCGGCCCTGCCTGAAGCCTGCTTCACTATACAGGTACCTAGCTGCTGGATAACCCCCTGGGAGAACTGGACTGCACTCATTCCCCTGATTACTGGCCTATTTAAACATCAGAGGCCCAGGGAGACTGACGTCCATAACCGGCATAGACTGCGGCCTAGACCTCTATGCTGTGACCGGCGGCCATTTTGGCACACCTACCTCCTCTGCTTCTACTGCAACACAGTCTGCGGTCCTGTTATTCCCCTCCAAACAGTACCTGCACGGCCCTCTGTGTCTCACAGGGCATAGATCCAGTCTGCCAATATCACTGAGAAAGGAGGTGTAATACCTCACACACTGTCACAGCAAGATTAGCTCCTGTCCCCAGCTCCACAGATAACCCAACATCTGGACATCATGTCGCCATCGAAATCTCAGAAAGCCGCCACATCTAAGTTGGATCAATACCGCCGCCAGGACAGGGAGGACCAGGCGGAAAATGGCGGCGACGCTGCACATGGCGAGGAGCGCACAGCGGGAGACACAGATAAGCTGCTGGAAGCCATAACCCTCTGCAGAACATCACTTGCCTCACAGATAGAAGAAGTCAAGGTAGACATATCCTTGATCAGACAAGACTTCCACAAACTCCGGGACCGAGTTAAAGAAACTGAAACCCGCATCAGTGACATGGAGGACACCATTCCCCCAATGAGAACGGAGGTGCACTACATGAAGCAGCAAATCCAACAACTATTCTCCAAGCAAGAAGACCTTGAGAACAGAAGCAGGAGATGTAACCTCCGCCTCATTGGACTGCCAGAGGGGGCTGAAGGTAAGGACCCCACGCTTTTCCTGGAGCAATTGCTCATCAAGACTTACGGTAGAGAGGCCTTCTCCCCCATGCTGGCAGTTGAAAGAGCTCACCGCATGCCCGCCAGACCGCCACCACAAGGAGCCCCACCACGTACTTTTATAGCCAAAATGCTCAACTACAGGGATAGAGACGCTGCCCTGCGACTTGCAAGGGAAAGGGGCAACATCCCCCTAGGCAACGTAAAAATTGCGGTGTTCCCTGACTTTTCGGCGGAGGTGCAGCGACGCAGACAAAATTTCATGGAAGCCAAGCGCAAGCTTAGAAACCTCAACATGAAATATGCCATGCTGTTTCCAGCGCGTCTCCGAGTGGAACACGACGGCCGTGCTTCCTTTTTTGAAGATCCCGCTGAGCTGATGGCCTGGATGGAACGCAGAAACAACTTGGAAAAGGCGGATTAAGGTGTCTGTGAGTATGTAATCATACGTTAATCTTCCACACGCACACCCCTGCAATAGATGCAACAGCAACCCAATATCAATCTCCTACACTGAACACTCACCCCCATTTACTTCACCAGTTGTTATCATTGTGAAGATAGCCGAAGGGGTAGAGGGACACAGTGTCTACACAAATATATACATGTACTCCCCTGTTGTGGGCTTCGATCCAGTTTATATTCTGCGGATCATTGCTGATACACAATGCTGGAACTTTCCTGAGACAAACCCCTTAGTGATCGAAATACACTCATTACTTTTTGCACTTCAAAGGAGCTCTGGACTGCTGCAGTCCTACAGTCCACAAGCAGAGTGCAGCGTACTCTGCCCCCATGCAAATCTGGAACTGACGGCCTAAGAAGAAAACACCACAACAGCACCAACCTTGATAATGTGCAAACTCCAGATACACACCTGAGTGAAGAGAGGTTAGCCCTCTCTGTGTTTTTTTTTTCATGGAAAGAGAGGTTTAGAGGTGCACAGACAATCATCCTACTTCAAATACTTTACTTTCATTATTTTTTCTCTCAATATGCCGTCAGGGCCGAGACTGCAAAGAAAGTTTTGTTATGGGTGAAAGCTAGCATCAGTTGGGGAAGATGCAAAGCAGGGAGGGGGGAGGGGGGAGGGGAAACTTACAAGTTGAATTTCAATATATGTGTTTTAATGCTCAAGCGCACAGCGCTGGCATACCTTATGTTTCACTGGTGTTCAGATGCTGTATGCAGTGAGTTACATCACATGACCAGAAAGAATCTAACCCTTTTTAATTTCCTCCTATTAAGGAAAGAAGGGTGTAGATTGAGACCAAAAAAACATATTCTACTACAATTCCCGTGTCTATATAAATATGTTACCCTTCAATATAGTGTCAAGTCCGGGTCCACAGGGAAAGTATTGTCATGCATGCACACCGAGACCAATTGGAGAGAATACGTTTCAGGGGGGGGAGAGGGGGGGGGGAAACTCAAAAGCTGGATTCAACTACACGTGCTCCGGTTTACATGTGTATGACAATGCTATATCCTATGTCTATCTGGTGTTCATTTGCTACCCATAGCATGTTATATCGCAGATGTATTGAGAGCCTGATACTTTCTGTTTTGTTCCATCTAAGCAAGGGGAGCCTCAGGCTGGGTGCACAGAAGTCCATCCCATTTTATTTACTGCCCTTGTATTATTTCTTCTTTTATTATGCTGCCAGATGCAAAAACATAAAGAAAAATCTGTTACTGATGCAGGCTAGCATTGACTGGGTGGGGGACACTACTGGGAGGGGGGAGCGGAGAAGGGAAGCTGAAAAATTGAACTTAATTGTGTGCACTTTAACTGCTACGTCTACAACACTAACATGTCCCAGATCTATCAGGTGTCTACTGGACAAATGCAATATGTTATATCACCCATCCCTTCTGTTTAACCATTCTACACCACCCCCCCACAATGGGGCTAAAGGCTACAGTAGCACACTAATATATAGTCACAAACAACAATACCTAGACTATCATTGAAGTTCCTTACATGGAATGTGAGGGGATTGCGGGACAAAATTAAGCGGGCGGCAGCTCTCGCATTTCTTAAAAAGCAAAGAGCGGATGTGGTGACTCTGGTTGAGACCCACATAGAGGGTAGACTTCAGATGACACTCCGTCGCCCGTGGGTGGGTTGGGCATTCCACTCGACCCACACAACACACTCAAGAGGTGTCTCGGTACTTATCGCAAAAACAGTGCATTTTGAATTATGTGAGCTGCACACTGACCCACAAGGTAGATATATATTTATATCCGCTAAATTACACGGGGAACCCTTCTTGATCCTGGCTGTCTATGTCCCTCCCCCATTTTCTACCTCCATACTACTAGAGGGAATCTCCTTTATAGCAAAATACCCAACAGCTCAAACAATATGGATGGGAGATTTTAATAGTACACTTAATGAAGAACTAGACAGACTGAGACCAACTCCACTTGCTACAAACCCTCCCAGAGATACTAAACTTGCCAGGCTTTTCTCACCCTTTCACTTGATAGACACCTGGAGGCATAAACACCCGCACACGCGTAAATACTCCTGCTTCTCAGCAACATACAATACTATGTCAAGAATTGACTTTATTTTTATATCCCAAAATCTGTTAGCACGTCTCCTTGAGACAGAGTTTGGTCCTAGACTGCTCTCGGATCATGCTCCATACTGGATCACCCTCACCTTCCACATAGATAAACCACCAACTTCATGGCGCCTTAATCCGTTCTGGCTGACACTGTTGCCAGAAGATGACGACTTGTCAGCCGAATGGGAGACCTTCTTCCGAGAAAACACAAACTCTGCCTCTTTCCTGATAGTATGGGAAACTTTTAAAATACACGCCAGGGCTACCCTAATAACTCGCATCAACAGGATCAAAACAAACTCAACAGATATATATGAGAAGGCGGAGACTGAATTCTCACGCACAGAACACACATATCAAACTGACCCATCCCAAGCTAACGCCTCCCTCTTAAAACTACAATCTAGGATCATGAACCAACTCCAATACGAAAAAGCAAGACAGAAATTATTTTTTGCCAAACAGAAGTATTTTGAGCAGGGAGAGAGAGCTGGAAAACTCCTGGCGTTTCTAGCTCGAAATGAGGATAAACCCCCAGTGGTAATTGCACTTCAGAGCCCAGAGGGGCAAAAAATCACAGATCCTCCTGTTGTATCATCTAAGTTTAGGGAGTTCTTTATGGACTTATACAATTCTAGGACCCAAGAGGGACCAGACGATATGACTCCCTTTTTGGAAGGAGTAGCATTCCCTCAACTTACGGTTGAACAAAGGGAGCTTCTAGAGGCCCCTCTCACTAAGGAAGAAATAGACACCGCAATTGCGAGTTTTGCCAAATCTAAATCCCCTGGCTCAGATGGGTTACCCATAGAATTTTACTCACATTACAATGAAATAATCACCCCCAAATTGCTTACCCTCTATAATGTCATGTTTAAACAATCCACCCTCCCAACCTCCATGGGTGAGGCCACAATTGTCTTGATACCTAAACCGGGCAAGGACTTGGGTCACCCGGAATCCTACCGCCCTATCTCATTACTACAGGCTGATATCAAGATTCTGGCCAAAATTCTAGCCATGCGACTCAATCAAGTGATACTCAACCTTATACATGCTGACCAGGCAGGTTTTATGCCGGGACGTAACACTTCCTTTAACCTACGGAAATTATTTATAAACCTGCAGGCTACACATGAGAATGTAGGCACAAGAGTGATAGTCACCCTTGATACAGCCAAGGCTTTCGATTCGGTTGAGTGGGGATATCTCTGGTGCTGTCTCGAATGATATGGCTTTGGTCCAAACTTCATTCAATGGGTACAATTACTATACCAGAACCCCACGGCCAGAGTGGTGGCGAATGGATGGCCGTCTCAGAAGTTTGACCTCCACAGAGGCACGAGACAGGGCTGCCCATTGTCCCCACTACTGTATGCTCTGGCTGCGGAACCACTGGCTATTTCTATTCGGACAGACCCAGAGATCATAGGATTAAAAACTGGAACCCTCACAGAAAAAATCAGCACGTACGCTGATGACACATTACTTTATCTGGCGGACCCAGGTCCTTCCCTCCACCGGGCTCTTCAGACAATTGAACGCTTTGGGAAATTCTCGGGCCTCAAAATAAATTGGGGGAAATCCCAAGTTTTACCAATAGACACCTTCCCACTCACGGAATTCCAAGCCACCCTACCATTACAAAGAGTAGACACAATTTAATACCTAGGAATAAATACCTCCAAAAATTCAGCAGACTATATAACACTCAACATTAAACCACTATATTCCCTTATTAAAACTAAAACACAGTCGTGGACTAGACTACCCTTAGGAGTATGGGGCCGCATCAATCTTATAAAAATGATACTACTCCCTAAAATATTATATATACTCTGGCATGCCCCAACATACATACCTCTAAAACACTTTAAAATAATGGAGTCCCTTCTCAAACCCTTTGTGTGGGGGAAAAATAGACACAAGATTGCATGGCAAACCCTCAAAAATCCAACAGACATGGGAGGCACAGCACTTCCAGACCTTAATCACTACTATATTGCGTCCCAACTCTCCCAACTTTACCATATAGATAAGGTGGACAGTGAAAGATTCCGGATGCTACTCTGCCCACAATGGGCCCAAGGAACCTCAGATTCCATATATGCTATCACCATGGGTACTAAGACCAATGAAGGTAACACACACAAAACATCCCTGCTGTACCAGTACAGAGGCATCTGGGAACTCGCAAACAACAAACTCAATATACCCAGACACAACGACTTCACTCCCTTATGGTGTAACAGAGACTTACCAGAGCTCCACAGCATCCATGACCCGAGACCTTGGATAGAGAGGGGTATACTCTACTTACACCATGTCTGGTCAAACGGAACCCTTAAAAGTTTTGACACCCTTAAAGAGGAATTCCATCTGACCAGCAATATGGTATTCAGATTCCTCCAATTGAGACACGCAATGCAGGCACAATTTCCACAACTCCCATTACAGTCAGCCCCCAATCCTCTAATAGCAATCATAAAAGATACAGACCCAAAAAAATTAATCTCCTGTTTCTACAACATGCTTACTACCCCAATAGCCACAAAAATTGCATACGGTCTCAAATCCCGCTGGGAAAGGGATCTGGGTGACCTAGAAGATGAGGAATGGGAAGAAGCATTGGACACGTGTAAAGAAGTATCTCCCAAACTGTCAGACAGGTTGACACAATTATATATATTACACCGTACATATCTAACCCCGCATAGGGTAGCCAGATACAAACACAACTGCTCAACTTTGTGTCCAATGTGTAAGTCCCCAGAGTGTTCATTCTACCATCTCCTCTGGTCATGCCCACAGATACAGGGCCTATGGAAACAGATAGTGACCTTCCTTCATGACAACATGGGCTCACCTGTGACACTGGACCCCAAACAATGCCTGTTAGGTGTATTCCCGAACCCACTGGAAAAATACACTAAGGTATTTCTACAGGAGACCCTTTTCTCATGTAGAAAGATAATAGCTAGGAAGTGGATGCGTCCCGTACCACCCGAGACTAAAGAATGGAAAGCAGAGGTAAATGGGACGCTCCCATATAAACGGGTGATATATATCAATAGAGGGTGCCCAGACAAATACAATAGAATATGGGATCGATGGCTACAGGACTCGGAAACTTGCTCATGATCACTGGAAATTTCTTTTGCGCCAGAGAAATACCTCTCCTCAATGAAAGTATTATAATCATATCCTACATTAAATGATAATATCAATAGAGAACGTCAGAAGAAACGTATAACAGACCACTCATGTATGTAACCATCTTTATTTTACGTACAATTACATTGCAATGTATACATGTATAAGTATGTGTAAATAATATGACTTGTATGTATTCTGATTCACAATAAAAAAACTTTGTTGGGAAAAAAATAACATTTCAAAACATTTTAGGAGGTGTTTGGGGTAAAGCACTACTATGGAGCTGATAAAATACATTGTTAAGTGACTACATGAGGTGAATATAGGGCAGGAGACACCATGCTGGAGGGGTTATTGAAGGGCAAATATGTATGAAGGACATAACATAATAATTACATAAAAATCCAGCATGCATGAGGACAAAGGGGACATTCACAGCATAATACAATCATGGTAATTAGGGAATGAGGAAAGAAATACAATATATTATCAAACATTCAATACAATAAAATGTGATATAAAAGGATAAAAATCTTACCTTCATATACTCCTTCTGCAGGACCTGGATGATGGCAGAACAGGTCTCTGGGATAATGATCCCCAGAGCCTGGGGGGAGATGCCTGTCGAGAACTTGAGGTCCTGCAGGCTTCTCCCTGTGGCCAAATACCGCAAGGTAGCGACCAACCTCTGCTCCGGAGTGATGGCTTGCCTCATGCAGGTATCCTGCCTGCTGATATAGGGGGTCAGCGAAGCCAACAAACGGTGAAACACGGGGTCCGTCATCCGGAGAAAGTTCCTGAAATCATCAGGATTATTCTCACGGATCTCACGGAGCAAAGGCATATGAGAGAACTGGTCACGCTGAAGCAGCCAATTCTTGGTCCATGAACTCCTCCCCACCCTGTTCATGGACTGGACTTGTGTCAAGGTCAGGACCCCAACACCAAGCCCCCGCACAGCACGAACTCTACGAGGAGTACGCATACGAAACATGGCTAGAAAACGGTCGGCTGCTCAGAACGAAGTAACAGAACGCACTGAAGAACAGCAAGGCCTGTGAAGAGCGACCTGAAAAACAGCAACGAGCGGACAAGATCGCACAGAAAACTCCAATACGAACTGACTGCACGCACTGAAGAGCAGATACAAACCCACAAGCACAAACTGAACGGCAGAAAACGATCTGAAAGCCACGAGTCTGAAAAAGCGCGAATCGTCTCTCACCAAACTTTTACTAACATGAGATTAGCAAAAGGAGCCCAAAGGGTGCCTCGCTTGGTTCTGAACTGGCCTTTTCTAGTCTCGTCGTACGTGCTTGACGTCACCGCGTTCTTGGCGATCGGAAATTCCGACAACTTTGTGCGACCGTGTGTAGGCAAAACAAGTTTGAGCCAACATCCGTCGGAAAAAATCCTAGGATTTTGTTGTCGGAATGTCCGAACAAAGTCCGACCGTGTGTACGGGGCATAAGAGTGCACTAAAATGGTATAGAATAAGTAAATGATCAGCGCAACTTAATACTATAAATAAATATTGATGATTTAGCACTGTGCGATAATCTGTGCAAAAATTGCTAAAAAATGCGACTGTGCAAAAAAACGCTAAAGATGCTGTGCACAATTGCTAGGTGCAAATATGAGCCTGTGCTAAAATAAATCAATGCTAATGAACGCTCATGGCGCTGTGCAAAATACAAATATGGACCTGTGCACATAAGATAATTTTGGTGCAGGAAAAAATAAATAAAAAAAATATATAAATAGATATAGATATAAATGATAAAATTCCTATGCATATGCAATATATCAATGAGACACATATAATTTGTATAGATTATTATCATAATAATCCGTATAATCTCTCTTTATCACACTGCTAACTTAACAAATACAAGAACGGTGAGCAAAAATCCCAGAACCACACGAGGGACCTAATGAATGACCTGCAGAGAGCTGGGATCAACGTAACTACATCGCCAGGGACCTGCAATGGCAGACGTGTTCCCCTGCTTAAGCCAGTACATGTCTGGGCCCGTCTGAGGTTTGCTAGAGAGCATTTGGATGATCCAGAAGAGGATTAGGAGAATGTCATATGGTCAGATGAAACCAAAGTAGAACTGTTTGGTAGAAACACAACTCGTCGTGTTTGGAGGAGAGAGAATGCTGAGTTGCAACCAAAGAACACCATACCTACTGTGAAGCATGGGGGTGGCAACATCATGCTTTGGGGCTGTTTCTCTGCAAAGGAAACAGGACGACTGATCCATGTACATGAAAGAATGAATGGGGCCATGTATCGTGAGATTTGATTGCAAACCTCCTTCCATCACAAGGGCATTGAAGATGAAACGTGGCTGGGTCTTTCAGCATGACAATGATCCCAAACACACCGCAACGAAAGAGTGGCTTCGTAAGAAGCATTTCAAGGTCCTGGAGTGGCCTAGCCAGTCACCAGATCTCCACCCCATAGAAAACCTTTGGAGGGAGTTGAAAATCCGTGTTGCCCAGCGACAGCCCCAAAACATCACATCTCTAGAGGAGATCTGCATGGAGGAATGGGCCAACATACCAGCAACAGTGTGTGACAACCTTGTGAAGACTTACAGAAAACGTTTGACCTCTGTCATTGCCAACAAAGGATATATAACAAAGTATTGAGATGAACTTTTGATATTGACCAAATACTTATTTTCCACCATAATTTGCAAATAAATTATTTCGAAAATCAGACAATGTGATTGTCTGGATTTGTTTCCACATTTTGTGTCTCATAGTTGAGGTATACCCATGATGACAATTACAGGCCTCTCTCATCTTTTTAAGTGGGAAAACTTGCACAATTGGTGGCTGACTAAATACTTTTTTGCCCCACTGTATTGAAGCACTATCCGCACTTTGTTTTACCATAGACTTTATTTACTTTCACTTTATGAACTATTACATCACCACTTTTTTTTTATTAGCAGTGTAATAAAGAGAGATTATACGGATTATTATTATATTAATCTATACAAATTATATGTGTCTCATTGATATATTGCATATGCATAGGAATTTTATCATTTATATCTATATTTATTTATTTTTTCCTGCACCAAAATTATCTTATGTGCACAGGTTCATATTTGTATTTTTCACAGCACCATGAGCGTTCATTAGCATTGATTGATTTTAGCACAGACTCATATTTGCATCTAGCAATTTTGCACAGTATCTTTAGCGTTTTTTTGCAATTTTTGCACAGATTATCGCACAGTGCTAAATCATCAATATTTATTTATAGTTGCGCTGATCATTTACTTATTCTAAGTCCTCTAATATACCATGATCATATAAAAGTGATTCATCCAACTTCCAGGATCTTTGCCTATCCGGTATATCTTTAAATCCAAGCTGACCATGACCATGGCATGATCCGAGAGGGTGATTGGTTTGACTTCTGCCTTTAATAAGCCATCTAAAAGCTGATGATCTAAAAAAACATAATCAATTCTCGAATAGGAGGAGTGTACCTGAGAATAATATGTAAAGTCCCTCCCCCTAGGGTGTAGAAGTCTCAACACCTCCACTAGTTGCTGCTGATGTAATTTTTGTTTAACTGCCTTGAGATTTTTTCCTTCTGAGCGTAGAGAGAGAGGTTGGGTATTCAGGGTTGGATCAAGCACAAAATTAAAGTCTCCTGCCATGATCTCTTTCCCCTCTTTAAAATTTTGTAACTTATTCATTACCTTTCTCAGAAAGAGACAAGGGTGGATATTGGGGCAATAAATGTTGACAAATGTGTTCTCATTATTGAACAAGGAACCCTTAATAAATACCTTCCTTCTGAGTCAGACTCCATTGCTTTTAGGATGAATGGTGTGTTCCTATCAAAGCCTATAACTATTCCTTTGGATCTTTTATTAGGAGAATATCCATGGAACCATGCTGGAAAACCCTTAGAACTCAATCCAACTTATAACCATGTAAAATTAGTCTCTTGCAAAAAAAAACAATGTTTGATGACCAACGTTTCAATTCCTGCAGTATTTGATACCTTTTGCTGGGACAATTTAAAAATCTAACATTGTAGGTAACTATCTTTAAGGGCACCATCTCTCAAGTAAGTGGAGTACTTCTTCCGATTTTCCGGGGATGATCCATTCAACTAACACCACAAAAATCAACAAAATACGACAACACAACACAACATAATCTATTTTACCCCATACTAACTTCCTTATACAAATCTCCCCTCCCCCTCCCAACCCCCGCTACATTGAATATCAATGATATGGCCCACCAGACTGTCGCGTAGATTGTAGGCACCCAGCCAGGCAGGGCATCCCTTGGGCGTTTTTATATGCCCGCATGGGTTCCCAGACCTCATTCCCATTTTGGAAATGGTTCTGAGGGTACAGGCAGGCATCGCCAGACCCCAGTGCACCGCCGAGCAAATCTTCCTTCCTTACCGGCCCATCTTCCCCTTACCGCTCACTATACCGCTTATTTGTTTATCCCCCGTTTTATTTCTGGGTTTTTTTTCCCAGTTTTCCAAATTAACCAATGGTAAATCTAATTTGCTGCAAAATTCTTTCAAGTCCTCTGGGAATCGCAATTTAGCTGAGACCCCCTTGATTTTTTGCTATTAAGCAAACTGGGAAACCCCATCTATAGGAAATATTTTTTGCTTGTAGCTGGTTTATTAGGAGTTTCAGAGCCCTCCTGCGGGCCAAAGTCTCTTGTGATAAATCTGTGAAGATAAGTATCTCACCTCCCTTGAATTCAATCGGTGCATCACTTCTCATGCCGTATGAGATTTGTTGTGTTATTTCATAGTGAGAGAATCTCACTATTACGTCTCTCAGTATCTGTTGATGACGTAGATATTTTTTGCATTCTATGTACTTTTTCAAAGCGTATAGGGGATGATACTTCTTTTTTCAGTATTTTATTGAACAACTCATGGACCGTATTTTCTAGATAACTATTTTTCACGGACTCTGGCAGTCCACGAATCCTTAAGTTATTCCGTCTATTTCGGTTTTCTTGATCTTCAAGCCTGTATCGAATATTCCTCATTTCCCGTGAAAAGAAATGTAGTGCATAAACTGTGAAAAGAACCACCAGTCAGGGGAAATACTTAATAAATGGTGTCTACATTAACAGATTAACTCATAAGTCTCTCAACATGGATAAATAAAGTCCAATGAGTGAGTAACAAAAATACATAGAAAGTGTCCCACTGAGAAAGGTAAGTGAGTGTATACAGCAGCAGATGTTCAAACACAGGCAAATCTTTGGATCTCCCAGGAAAACTGCATCCAACAGCTGCATAAATCTTGGTAGAAATGGTGTGTAAGAAACTCTTACCAGATACATTGGACTCCCTTGTCAGCGACAGGGAATCACTAGAGCAGATTGCCTCTCAGGGCCTGGAAGCGGACATCACGACTCTGGAAACCTTCTGGATCGAACTCTGCATGGATCTCCCGGGGCCGCCAGGTAGGTCCTCACAAAGGATAGCCAAGGCACGGATCAGAAGAGACGGGACATCTCGCATGGAACTGAAGTGGAAGCTGAATTTTCTCTCAGATGGTATGTGGAGAAAAAATAAACAGGCTCCACATAGTGTAGATGAAAAAGGTGGGTTTTTTATTGCTAAAAAGCCTGGTTACAATAAAAAATGTGATCACAAAATATAAAAAAAAAATTAGGCAACAAGGAGGATGCTGAAAGCGCCCGACGCGTTTCGACCAATGGGTCATCTACTGGGGCATACAGCATCCCCTCCAAGCTGCCTTATATTTATAAGTAAAAACATTAATGAAAACTAGTTATATGAAGTGGCAATCAGACATTCCCATTAGTTGGATGGGATCACATGATCTCACCTGGCTGAACCAGGTGAAAATTGTCCCTCCATTCCCATTGGTGGTGTGTAATTAACCCGTTCAGTAATATTAAGCAGACATCCCACTGAAACATGCATCGCTAATGGAGGCATCGCATTAACCAGAAAGCACCATGCAAAAGGGGTGGACTAAGAACTGAAAGATCACGCTCAGTTCTCACATTGCTGACACTTCTATGGTGACTTAAGGGAGCGGAGGGATCTGAGCCAATCAGAGGCGGCATGTACGTGGGCGGGCGGAACCGGCAATCAATAGCTTAAGAGACAGGAAGTCTCCGTCCGAGCCGCCCGACATCCACGAGACAAACAAAGGGAAATTACGTCAGGCTAAGCTGCGCGCCTGACGTCCTTCCCCTGTCACGTGGTGTATCTACGGGAGCATCAAAGGGACAAAGGAGCAAGAGGGATGTGCGTCAAACTGAACGCTCCCGACGTCAACTCAAACGCTCCTCCCCCGTCTCCACGGTGGTCTCATTGAATCAAAAATAATGGTTACATGATCCCCACAAATAGTGAGAAGCAAATATAAACACATGCAGATTCAGATATTAGTAATGCCGCCCAGTCTAAGGCAGAACATAGAAGGGGGAAGTGTGGCTCAGAAGGGCCGCCTCATGATAGGGCAGCACCCAGGCTCATTCCTGTCAATCAGAATCTCCCAGAGGGGGAGAGACAGACCTTATTGAAATAAAATCCTCAGAATTGGGCATAGCTACATTCTGATTGGGAAACACTTCAGCTCCAATAGAATAAACGGAATGGAGTGGCCCCATCATGGAAACAAATATAGTATTCTCAGGAAAAATTTAAGTAAAATAAAACTGAGATGATAACTGCTGAAACAAACATGAATTATACAGTATAAACAGCAGACAAAGTACTGGTGTGTATACCGATCTGGGATCCCCAAAAGGAGGGGAACGCCCTGTGAATCTCCATGTGAGCGCACCCCTCAGAAATGCACTAACATAAAAGAAACCTGTACCAAAAAATATATTCAACCCCTAAAACATGCATCATATACTGCAATCGATGTAATAAATAGAAAAATGGTGAAAAATGTTCAAAGAACGTAAGGAAAACAAAAAGTATAAATGGCCAGTATTCAAGACGAATTAATAAACGAGTTGAGGTCCCACTCCACGTTCATCCCAAAGGGGAAGAAGGACCTCAACTCGTAAATCCAGTACGTCACGAGGCATGAAACGCCTCGTAGACGTGACTCTCCCCTCCAATGCGGAACAAACTTATCAATAACTTGGAACAAGGTTCCCGTGAGGTCCTTGTTGTGGTGTTCCAAGTAATGACGTGGCACTGTGTGCTTGTCTCTACCTTTTTTAATCGCAGCCACGTGTTCATTGACACGAACAGAAAAAGTTCTGATCGTGTGACCCACGTACTGCCTGTGGCAGGGACAAGTTATCAGATAGAAAATGTATTGTGAAGAACACGTGGTGACGTGCTTCATTTGGTAAATACGGGAAGTGACCGTAGACTGAAAGGTAACACTCTTGCGTCTTCCCCCAATGTTATGGAGGCATACTTTACACTTGCGGCAGGGGTAATAACCCCTGCACTCCTGAAAGAAAGACACCTTCTTCGGGAGGTCTATTAAGTTTGGGGCGATTTGTCCCTGAATGGACTGAGCGCCTCTAAACACCACAAAGGCTTGTTTAGGTAGGACAGGGCAAAGTAGTCTATCGTTCTGTAATATTCCCCAGTGTTTTTTAATAATAGCTTTGATCTGTTTGGATTGGATGGAATGGGTAGTGAAGAAGGCCAACTTCGCATTAAATTCAATGTTGTCTTTAGGACATTCCATAAGGGTGGAATTCCTTTCGGTAAGCAGTGCTCTATTAATTTCACTGTCTAAAAGGTGAGGATCGTAACCTTTATCAAGAAATCTACCTCTGAGAACTTGAGACTGTGATATGAAGTCAGAAGTTTTGGTACAGTTGCGCCTCAGTCTCAGAAACTGACTGCGGGGCACTGACCTGAGCCATTGTTCTCGATGGCAAATGTCAATCGGAATGTACCCATTTCGATCGGTGGGTTTGAAGTAGGTACGAAACTCGAGATGTTGGTGTACAACAGAGATTTCTAAGTCCAAAAAATGTACCTTAGTTGCACTGGCTTCATAGCTCAACGTTATCCCCCTATTGTTGGCATTAAGAGTATTCATAAAACACTCAAGGGATGCCAGATCTCCCTCCCACAGGAGGAGGATGTCGTCTATGTACCTAGCCCAAAGAACCAATTCGGGTCTCCGGGCGGCATAGACGACATCCTCCTCCCACTGGGCCATGAAGAGGTTATCGAGGCTGGGGGCAAATTTAACCCCCCATGGCCACGCCCCTCTTCCGTAAAAAGAAACGATCCTGAAACCAGAAATAGTTGTGCCTGGTTGCAAATTTTAACAGCTGCATGATGAAATTGCGTTGCAATGTAGGAAGTCTACTATCTCTGGAAAGATGGTTTTCGACCGCCTCAAAACCTAGGTCATGTGGTATGCACGTATATAGCGCTGCCACATCAGCTGTAACTAAGAGCGTGCCCTCTTTAATTAGGACAGGCTCCAACAACTTAATTGTATGTCTAGTATCTTTTAGATACGAGAGGGTAGTTTGGACCAAAGGTTGTAGGTAAAAAAAAGTCCACGTATTTTCCAATCCCCGCCGTAACCGAATCGATCCTGCTGACGATGGGTCGACCGGGAGGATTGGTGGAGTTCTTATGGACCTTAGGGAGGTGGTATATGGCAGGGATACAAGGAACTTGGGGAACCAAAAAGCATTTTTCCTTTTTGTTAAGAACTCCCAAAGAGAAACCCTCCTCAATCAATTCCACTAAGGCTCTTTTAAAGGTAACTGTGGGATCCTTAGGGATACAGTGGTAAGTGTCTGAATCTCTAAGAATCCTATTCATCTCCTTAAGGTAGTCTGCCTTATCAAGAACAACAATGCCTCTGCCTTTATCCGCTGGGCAGATGACAAGGTTCTTGTTTTCACATAGTGATTTCAGACCTGTCTTAATGTCAGATTTGACATAAACATGTTTTTTACGTTTAGCTAATTTATCCAAGTCTTCTAAGACCAAACTCTTGAAGACTTGGATAGAAGGGGCCACAGTGCCAGGGGGATTAAATAGGGATGGATTCGACAATCCCGAATGAACCACCAGGGTGAAGACGTTCCCTCTGTAGAGGGAAGAGTTCGATTGTGGGAAGATGACTGTACCTGGGTAGTCGCTGTCACAATGGTCTGTTGAGTAGAGGGAGTAATTTTGGTTAAAAAATGTCTCTGAATACTGAGCTTTCGGGTAAATTTAAGTACATCGATAAATGTTGCAAATTTATTAAGAGGTTTAGGGGGTACGAATTTGAGTCCTCTATCAAGAACTGACTTCTCAGCTTCTGTTAGTACAGCTGAGCTCAAATTAAAGATGCCCGTTCCCCTTAAGTTCTTTTTCTTTTGGCATTGGACCCTCCTCCCCCCTCTGGTCCCTCTTTTCTTTCTGAATGTCCTAGATGGTTTTCTGTGACTCTCTGAAAATCCTGAGGTTGGTTGGGGCCCGGCCTACTTTGATTGTATTTATAAGGGGAATGATGATAGTAGTCGTCCTCCCTTTCGTAGTGAGAATATGTCCCACCATATCTTTCATAAGGGACATTATCCCTAAGGGGGCTAAATCTGTTGTTAACATGAAACGGAGAGTGATAGTTATAATCAAGATTCTGCCGTTGTGGAGTGCGGTAGTCTCGGGGGTCCCCATAATTGGGGGGAGGGGCCCGTGAGTTGTTCTTATAATAAGAGTCCATATGCTTTCAAAGACATATATTTTTGAGAGTTTGAGCCACAGAATTATTAGTGCATGATATGTTTTATTACCATTTATTTCCTGTATGCGTATCACAAGCTCGACAGGTATATGTGTAGGAGATTGCATGGGAAACATACACTCAGATATAGACCATTTATTGATCGTGTTTTTTAGTCAAGCCACAAACACATGGTTTAGTTTCCACTTTGTTTCATTTTATATATATTCTATATATACTTTCACGATGATAGATATATATATATATATACAGTATATACACATGCCCCCTTCACGTTTTATGTTGATCTCCACTTTATTTTTCATTTTCACCTTTTATATTTATGATACACATAAATGCACATATACATGCATTTATAAAATCCTTTTTTTTTTATTTTTTTTTTTTCTCCTTGTGGAGTTCAGATTACTAAAAAAGCTCCCACACACCATATATGCATACACCTTGTTTGCATTTCAAATTGGTAGAATTCACATAAAGTCATGAAATTTGAAAGTCATGCAAACACTGTCACAGATCCTCACATGTAAGACTTTATCGTTTACAAAACACAGTGGTTTTTCATAGTGTCTCCTCATAATAACCTTTACAATATTCTCATTTATATATAAAAAAAATTTTTTTGGTAAACTGAGTAGACATATGATATCTTTCACACTATGCCGTGGCTGCTGGGCCATATGGCTCATATATACCTGCATTCATTTATATAATGGTTTACATGTTTATACGTCTAAGCGCCAGTTTTAGCACCTATCTCAGTCCCCTGGAAAGAAAGGAAACTTTATATCTTCCTAACTTTCCTTCTTCAAAAGACTTTTAAAAGCAATATAAACTTTTTATTTATGGATATTTTTTGTATTGTCTATAGAAACATCTTGTCTGCACATTCACGTCTTCAATAAACACTTCACCATAAAACACACACCCAATTAACTCTATGTTAAGAGGCCATACAATCTAACGATCAGCTGTTTAGAGTTATACAATCAGTATTGGGTCATGTGTGAGACGTATAATGTGTATATAAGTGACTTTCATTGTTGTACAAACTAGCTATGAGTAAGCGCTCTATGGGAGCGTGAAACGCGTCAGCGGTTATGCTGTATCACTTCAACAGAGCAATGTACGCATTTTATACCATGTCATTTTTTCAATAAAGAAGATTTTACCTTTATTATTCTAATCCGGAGTGCGGCAGTCCAGATTTTTCATTGCACCTATACCATTGGAATAGCAATCGCCAGCACCTGGAGCTCTCACAATTCACCCAGCGGAGGACGGGAAATTCAAACCCAGTTACCTGGAGCGGTGGTCACCTACCTTAAGGAGATGAATAGGTTTCTTAGCGATTCAGACACTTACCACTGTATCCCTAGGGATCCCACAGTTACCTTTAAAAGGGCCTTAGTGGAATTGATTGAGGAGGGTTTCTCTTTGGGAGTTCTTAACAAAAAGGAAAAATGCTTTTTGGTTCCCCAAGTTCCATGTATCCCTGCCATATACTACCTCCCTAAAGTCCATAAGAACTCCACCAATCCTCCCGGTCGACCCATTGTCAGCGGGATCGATTCAGTTACGGCGAGGATTGGCAAATACGTGGACTTTTACCTACAACCTTTGGTCCAAACTACCCCCTCGTATCTAAAAGATACTAGAGATACAATTAAGTTGTTGGAGCCTGTCCTAATTAAAGAGGGCACGCTCTTAGTTACAGCTGATGTGGCAGCGCTATATACGTGCATACCACATGACCTAGGTTTTGAGGCGGTCGAAAACCATCTTTCCAGAGATAGTAGACTTCCTACATTGCAACGCAATTTCATCATGCAGCTGTTAAAAATTGCAACCAGGCACAACTATTTCTGGTTTCAGGATCGTTTCTTTTTACAGAAGAGGGGCAAGGCCATGGGGGCTAAATTTGCCCCCAGCCTCGCTAACCTCTTCATGGCCCAGTGGGAGGAGGATGTCGTCTATGCCGCCCGGAGACCCGAATTGGTTCTTTGGGCTAGGTACATAGACGACATCCTCCTCCTGTGGGAGGGAGATCTGGCATCCCTTGAGTGTTTTATGAATACTCTTAATGCCAACAATAGGGGGATATCGTTGAGCTATGAAGCCAGTGCAACTAAGGCACATTTTTTGGACTTAGAAATCTCTGTTGTACACCAACATCTCGAGTTCCGTACCTACTTCAAACCCACCGATCGAAATGGGTACATTCCGATCGACAGTTGCCATTGAGAACAATGGCTCAGGTCAGTGCCCCGCAGTCAGTTTCTGAGACTGAGGCGCAACTGTACCAAAACTTCTGACTTCATATCACAGTCTCAAGTTCTCAGAGGTAGATTTCTTGATAAAGGTTACGATCCTCACCTTTTAGACAGTGAAATTAATAGAGCACTGCTTACCGAAAGGAATTCCACCCTTATGAAACGTGCTAAAGACAACATTGAATTTAATGCGAAGTTGGCCTTCTTCACTACCCATTCCTTCGAATCCAAACAGATCAAAGCTATTATTAAAAAACACTGGTGAATATTACAGAACGATAGACTACTTGGCCCTGTCCTACCTAAACAAGCCTCTGTGGTGTTTAGAGGCGCTCGGTCCATTCAGGGACAAATCGCCCCAAACATAATAGACCCCCCCAAGAAGGTGTCTTTCTTTCACGAGTGCAGGGGTTATTACACCTGCCACAAGTGTAAAGTATGCCTCCATAACATTGGGGGAAGACGCAAGAGTGTTACCTTTCAGTCTATGGTCACTTCCCGTATTTACCAAATGAAGCACTTCACCACGTGTTCTTCACAATACATTGTCTATCTGATAACTTGTCCCTGCCACAGGCAATACGTGGGTCGCACGATCAGAACTTTTTCTGTTCGTGTTGTAAAGTTGAACCTTGAAATAAAGGACATCAACGCCAGCTGCATACGCCTCACACATGGTTTACTCAAGAATATACACTGTACAGCGGACCATCCTTCTGAGTCAGGAGTGGTCCCGATTACAAATGATTTCAGATATTTATAAGAAGGGTTATACAGCAATCTTATGGCGGGCACAAGCCCAAAGTTACACATCACAAGTATGTATTTCATTAAATATTTCAACACAGGCTTGGCTAACGGTTTGGCCAGAAAGATTAACTTTTAGGGGTCATCATAACCCAAAATATTTCAAACTGACAAGTTGTTTTGAAAGATAAGGGAAAAGTAATAAAAAGAAATAATTACTGGAAAAGAGGTTAAGTTGACATTTGGACAGAGACTCTCATATTCCGAGAATCCTTGGCAGAACATTTAGATGTTTTGGTCAACCACCCAGCCACATGTGTTGCAATACCGAGAGAATTCAGAAACTTTTACACAGAATATATTTTAATATAAAAGGAGAACTCTGAATATACATGAAGACATGAGTTCCTATATTCTATATATCTTCACAGTCCCTCCTGAGTTTAGGATTCTTTCAGTATCCCTTTTAAGCTTCTTCTGTGCCTTTAGGTTTGTTTCCAGGTATGCGGACCACCATTTCGTGAGCAGTTCTGACTCGAGACCTTAAGGGCTCAGAAGAACCAATATTAGTACCAGCACGTGTGATTTTCAAACAACATTTGTATAACATATACCTAATTTCTACAATGTATAAAATACCATGTAAAATTCCAGAAAACCATCCTGCAATACCAGAAAACCAGTTGGGAGGATTGAGCCAGGAAAGCCAACTTTCCCAGTTACCTTCAACCCAAGTAGTTTTGGTATGTTTTTTGCAAAATTTAACCTTCATTTGTTGTACTTTTTCTACATGTGAAATGATGGCATCTTCAGTCTTCGTAGCATTTCCGATGTAGTTACAACAAGTAGTTCCCACTATGGCGCATATTCCTCCTTAAGTGGCCGTGAGATAATACAGCACCAGCCGGCGCTGCAGAACCTCTTTTTTGATCATCTTTAATTCTATAGCAAGGGCTATAAAGTTTCTATCATACAGGGCAGTAATGTTATCCATCAAGCCTGCCAAATCAATGATGAAACTGAAAGCCTTTTTAATACAACATCTATTTACCCAAGGAATAGAAAATAATGGTTTAATCTCTCTGTCATGTGATTCAACATTTATAAAATTATCATCTAACTTAGGATAAAATGTAGGCCTATCAGGAGAATTGTCATTTTTCACATTAATCTCGGAATCTTCTTCTACCTCTTTTCCTCCTGGGATTTCATCTTCTCCTGGAGCTGATTAGTCAGTGAGATTCCTTTTAATAAGGTGCAAAAAGTTCTTTTTAAGAAAGTGTATAAGTATTTTGTGGAGCTGTGTTTCTCAAAAGTCATTATCCTCCATATAACAAGTAGCAGGTATGACTCTACCAAAGTAAAAGTTAATGCAGACAGCTGGTTTTCTCAATGGAGCATTCGTGAATAGTAGAAGTGAAATAGCTCTGTCAATCATTGTTCTACTGACTTCACCAAAGTGTACACTGTCCTCCATTTTAGCTAAAGTGCTAGGTATTCCTAACAAAGAGGAGAAAGTCTTATGAGAAATAGGTGCATGTGTGCATATCCAGCAGTTAGTGATATTCAGCTTCTTGGCAGCTTGCATCTGAAACCGGTTCAAGTTGTGACATTTCTTCCATTACAGTAGCATTGAAAAGAAAAGTGTCTTGTATCTTACCCTTTTCTTTCTTGTATGTTCATTCATATGCCATGACTGTAATCCATACCACCACTCCACCGCAGAGGATAACACTCCAGAGCTTCACATTCATCTTAGGCCCTAGGAGATTCATTCTGCAGTCTTCTTGCTCGCGCACGAGTCAGTGGAGGAGATGACCTGGAAGATAAAGATACAGAACAATTCTTGCCAGCAGCAGGCCGGCTTATGTTTTCTTTTGGAGTCACAGTCTTTTTACAGTGTGAACCATGCATCCAATACTTATAGTCTTTCAGCTTCACTGTGGTAGGAGACACAAAAATGACCTGAAGTGGTCCTTTCCACTTAGAAGACAAAGTAGTCCGGGGTGTGTGATTCTTGATATACACCCAATCTCCTGACTTTAGTCCATGAGTCTCTTCACTCATATCCACAGGTTGTCCTGCTTTAGCTCTGGAAAAAGTATCAGAAAACACATTTGCCAATTTGCAATGTCCATTCATTATAGTCACTGTCTCTGGCTGCACAAGAGATAAATGTAGTCTCCTGGGCAGTCGCCCAAATAATATGTCAAAAGGTGACAGTCCATGTTTCTCTTTAGGGGTAGTCCTAATGGTTGCCAAGGCTATAGGTAACGCTTCTACCCATGTGCTTTGTCCATTAGCAGTTATTTTGGCTAAATACCTCTTCAGGGTTTGATTGCTGCGTTCCATCATCCCACTAGCTTGAGATCTGCAAGGAGTATGCAATTGCTGTTTCATACCCAAAATACTCACTACTTCTGCCATGAGTTTATTATCAAAATGTGTACCTCTATCTGAGGAAATTATTGACCCTATACCAAACCTTGGGATCAATTCCCTCAACATTTTACCACAGTTCTGGCTTCATTTTTGGACGTGGGCCAAGCCTCTGGCCAGTTCAAAAATTGATCAATACAAAAATACTTAAATTGACCACAAGGGGGCATATCTGAGAAGTCAATTTGCACAATTTGAAATGGCTCCTCAGTATGCGGAATATGCTTCATGGGAGTGGGCACTGACTTTCCTATGTTATGCATTTGACATATAGAACATTCAGTAACTTTTTTAGTAGAATATGCAGAAAAACCTGGAGCCCACCAATCTCTGACTACCACCCGACACATCCCTCCTGTTGAGACATGGCAAGGCCCATGGCTCAAAACAAACAAAGAAGGAAACAATGTCGGAGGAGCAACCAGCTTGTTTTTTTTTTTTAGTTTCCATATACCATCTGCTCCACAAACAGCTCCCTTTGTGGTCCAAAAGGATGTATGAGGCGAGCTTGCCTGTAGAGCTGATAAAATTTGCAGATCCACTTGAAGATCTGTGAGCAGGAATGTTGGAAGCGCTGTAGTTGGCTCATAAGAATGTATAGCATTTTTAGCATACCTATCAGCCAAAGCATTCCCAAGTAATATACTATCATCTGCTCTGGTATGTGCTTTATATTTAATTACTGCAACTTTAAGAAGCAGCTGGACCGCTGCCAATAAGTTAGCAATTAACTCTTTATTTTGTATAGGGGTTCCTGCTGCTGTCAGATAACCCCTCTCTTGCCAGAATTGTGCACCACTTATGCATTATGCCTACAGCATAGGTTGAGTCACTATAAATATTTACAATAGCCCCTTTTGCTTGGAGTTAATAAATTGCTGGCATAAGGAGCAAATCTAAAGTCTCCCTTTACTTCAAGTATGTTAACACTATAATTAGTCCTATATTTATTACTATACCTCTGTCTAGTAGACTGTCAGGGGAGTATGGCAATAAAACAAAAGAACATTTATGACACTGACCTTTCATTCTTACTTATAGAGGTTCAGTAACTTTGTCAATAACTACATCATTACTTACCCCGACCAAAATTACCTGCTGCTTCGAAGTGGAAAAATTGGCATCACATATATTTAACAAACTCTTTGAATCGCCTTTATCTATTAAACACAGAATAGACAAACCATTAACTGACACATCAATCATTGGTTCTGTATTTTGTCCCAAATTCAAGACAGCAAGTTCAGGGAAGGAATGAAATTTTCATTAATCAAATTACCATACTCCACTATGTGCTGAATTTAAACCCCCACTATTGGGACATTTGTAACATACATATTCATTCTACTAGACTTAGTTCATCTTTACCTTCTAATTTGAACAGCTAAGACCTATAATTGTAGAATATTGAGGTAAAAACCGCCTACAATATCCCACTATTTCAAGGAATGCTCTCAACTGGGCATTCGTTGCTTTGCAATTACCTTTTTCCTTTTATCTGTCAAATGTTTGATACCTTGGGAGACACAGTGGCCCAGGTATTGTACTTTTAATTTAACCCATTGTACTTTTGCAACATCTACTTTTTGTCCTATACTGGCTAGAAAATTCATTAAAGAAATAGAATCCTCAGTACAAGCTTGTTCATCAGAAGATGCTAGCAAGAGATCATCCACATATTGCACTAATACTGATCCCATGAGTGGCTGCCACTCATCTAATTTATCCTTGAGCGCCTGGGGGAATCATGATATCCCATTGGTAATCTAATCCAGTTAAGTTGTTTTTTCTCAAACGTGAAGGCTAGCAATCATTGATCATCAGGATGAACATGAACATTAAAGAAGGCTGAGACAAGATTAATTACAGTAAAGTGAGTTGCTGAAGGAGGTATTGTTGCCAGTATCCTCTCCTGCTTTTATAGGTTTGGGAACTGGATAAATTGGAGTATTAGCTGAACTCCTACAAGGAGTAAGAACACCCTCCTGTTGTAACTCCCCTATTACTGGCTTAATACCTTCAACTGATTCAGGAGATAAGGGGTATTGAGGTAATCTAGGTACTGGTAATGTAGGGTCTCTATTTAACCGTACAGGAGCAACTTTCATGAGACCAGGAGTGTTCGCTCCTGTTACCCATATAGAAGGGTTAATTTTTTTTGTCTTCTAAAATTCCTCCCTCCATATCCGCTACTAATAAAGGCATAAACAAGTCAGTTGCTTCTTCTTTTAACCTATGCAGTATGTCAATAACAGTTTTATCCGGAGATAATGCAATTATTACCCCCATTTTAGAAAGTAGATCTCTTCCTAATAAATTACAGGGGGAATGCGGAGACAATACAAATTAACGTTCTGTTGAATGCTCCCCCAATGTCACCGGTATAGGTTGTGTAACCCTTGCTGAGATTATATTATTACTTACTCCAACCAAAGAAACTCTTTCATTGGAAAGTGGTAAGTTAGGATCAAAGACATTTAAAAGAGACCGTGAAGCCCCTGTCTCTATGAGTCCACATAAATCAATACCGTTTACATTTATTACAACTATTGGCTCATCAACAGAATCAACTTCAATTACAGCTAAAGCTTGATAAAATGTGTTATCTATATTGTCACCACATCCCAGCTTATCCTAGCGCTCCCTACAGTCCTTGGCTATATGCCCACTCAATCCACACTTGTAGCAAGTGGGGAGGGCACGAGGCTGCAGAGTTGGGAGCCTTACTCTATTTAGGATGATTTGTTGGTATCGGGACTGAATTCTAGGGTTAATGCGCTGTCCCTCATTTTGTCTCCAATTTCCACGTCTTTGCCGTGGCACCCCATAATTAGAGATATATATATCACTCCCGAAGGTGGGTAAGGGGGGGGGCCATTACCGGTACACCCTAAGATGTTACCTGTACTGTAGATACTGGTACCCCCTTAGGCTCTGGGACTTTTTCCTTAACCTCTGGTAGTTGTATATTCATCATTTTTGTTTTCTCTTTTTTGTAACATTTCGTAAGCTATTTGAGCAATCTCAACTAACTCAGGGGCAGGTTTCTTTCTCAATCCCACCGTACGAAGCTCTATTTCTTCCCTAATTTCAGACAATCATTTCATCCACCAATACATTCACCAACTTTGCTCGTTTTATATCACATTCATCATCTGGAATCCAATCACTATGCTTCTGAATAGCATCTTTGAATCTATTCCAGTAATCCAACACATCCTCACCTTTCTTTTGCACAACATCTATCAATGCTAGCATATCTTGCAAATACATCCCATACATACACATACTTTTCTGACACTGCTCAATCAATCAAGATTCACATATCATATATGTAGCTTGTTGCGTTTTCTCTATCCACATCAACTTTTTATACCACTTCTTTTGACATCTCTCTAAGTTGGGTAGATCAACAATAATTGCCCTAATCTCATTAGATTTCCAGGGGACATAAACTTTTCCTAGTCTTGCGGTGTAATTACCCTGGTCATCTTCCTCCCCCGGTAAAACTACCTCTCTCAAGGGGATTTGTCCAAATGGTTCTAATTTGGATTTAAAATACTCTTTTGTCCTTAGTCTATCTTCTGGGGTGTGCTGGGATAGTAATCCCATCTGCTTCACCTGTTGCCTAGTTAATACAGGTGAGGCATGATCTCTAGAACTCCCTACTGGAGGAGTATTAGTACCCAATTCACTTAATTTATTAAATTTTGCTAAGGCATCTGCTCTTGCTGGAGTGTACTGCCACAGTTCCCCATCTTTTTCAATTCTCATTGTACCATCTACATCATAGAATGGTTCCTCTCTACGGTAATGTGGGGAATACTGTTTATTAACAATTTTACCTATGAGTCTACACTGTGGAGTTTCTATCATAATAGCTGGAGTGGTCTGCTGATAACCAGACGCCTCTCCTATATCCCCATTAGCTGACTCCCCTCCTGTAGTCTCCACTTGCTATACCATAGGTGCAGATGCTCCTAATAATTCCCCTCTTATTGAGTCATAAAGGGGAAACCCAAACATTGGGTATTTTATCCTTATTTTCTACATGTAAAGCAGCTTTCTCTGAGCACATTTTATAGGGGGGGTAGTTTATATCTTTCCTAGATAATTCTTCCCAGGCTGCTAAACATTCAATCCTCCCACAATCTAACCTTTTAAAAAGCAGTTTAAACAATACATCAATTGTAGGCGTATCCAAAGACCCTTCTGGCGGCCACTCAGATGGGTCCTCTCCATACTCCTTTCTTGTTAGTTTACACCATTTTACATAATGTTTTAGGGCATCTAGGTCTCCACTCACCATCATTTTGATGATAGGAGCACTTGGTTGCAACTTAACAATACTTAGCCCTGTTGCTTTTGCTATTTTCAATAACTTTTTTTTCTTTTTAGTTAACCCAAATGTATTCATGACAGGCAAAACATTTTTTTTCCATATTTATCACAATTTCTCATTAGTCTCTTTAGAAATGACAACAATTTGGAACTCCGGGATTGAGAGCTCCACCGTTTAACATTATGGCTGTGTACCAGCAGCCCAGTACATAAGTTGAGATATCTCGCTCGTTCTACTCTCAGAAGGACGTCTCCTTTCTGAGTGGCAATAGGCTAGTCCCTATCTAGACTCCCTACCCCAGAGAACACACAGCAGGTCATTCACCTCACTTGTGGATATCCGCTGAAGGCAATACCAATCTGCCTTAGGACCACAAATGTGCAAAAAACACCATTCACCCATTTGTGGATATCCGCTGAAGGCAATACCAATCTGCCTTAGGACCACAAACGTTTATACACACAAAAAAAAAAAAAAATTCAACACACCACCAATTTCTACTCACTATTCAGAAATTGTGGTACCTGCACTTATACATCCCTTCATAAAATATATATATATTGTCATTTCTGGAGACAAGGAGAAAAAGGCAAGCGCTTAAAATGATCATTACTTAGCATGCTTTAAATTATAATAGGTACCTTTAACATTCTTTAGTAACCATACAGAGACAAGTATGCAGGCAAAATCAAAATAGGAAACGTGTTACCTTCTGTGGCTGCACTCCCCCAACCGACCCCTCCACACCGCACAGAAAAGACAGTATTTATCATGAGAAAATAAAAGTTTCTCACCTGAGGCCTCATTGCTGCTGTCCGTTCTGAAGAAGGTGGGGAGCCGGTGGTGGATATGCAAACAAGAAGAAACGTCGGAGGGTCACCAAAATGTAAAGTTGAACCTTGAAATAAAGGACATCAACGCCAGCTGCATACGCCTCACACATGGTTTACTCAAGAATATACACTGTACAGCGGACCATCCTTCTGAGTCAGGAGTGGTCCCGATTACAAATGATTTCAGATATTTATAAGAAGGGTTATACAGCAATCTTATGGCGGGCACAAGCCCAAAGTTACACATCACAAGTATGTATTTCATTAAATATTTCAACACAGGCTTGGCTAACGGTTTGGCCAGAAAGATTAACTTTTAGGGGTCATCATAACCCAAAATATTTCAAACTGACAAGTTGTTTTGAAAGATAAGGGAAAAGTAATAAAAAGAAATAATTACTGGAAAAGAGGTTAAGTTGACATTTGGACAGAGACTCTCATATTCCGAGAATCCTTGGCAGAACATTTAGATGTTTTGGTCAACCACCCAGCCACATGTGTTGCAATACCGAGAGAATTCAGAAACTTTTACACAGAATATATTTTAATATAAAAGGAGAACTCTGAATATACATGAAGACATGAGTTCCTATATTCTATATATCTTCACAGTGTCAACGAACATGTGGCTGCCATTAAAAAAGGTAGAGACAAGCACACAGTGCCACGTCATTACTTGGAACACCACAACAAGGACCCCACGGGAACCTTGTTCCAAGTTATTGATAAGTTTGTTCCGCATTGGAGGGGAGAGTCACGTCTACGAGGCGTTTCACGCCTCGAGACGTACTGGATTTACGAGTTGAGGTCCTTCTTCCCGTTTGGGATGAACGTGGAGTGGGACCTCAACTCGTTTATTAATTCGTCTTGAATACTGGCCATTTATACTTTTTGTTTGCCCAATTCTGAGGATTTTATTTCAAAAAGGTCTGTCTCTCCTCCTCTGGGAGATTCTGATTGACAGGATTGAGCCTGGGTGCTGCCCTATCATGAGGCGGCCCTTCTGAGCCACACTTCCCCCTTCTATGTTCTGCCTTAGACTGGGCGGCATTACTAATATCTGAATCTGCATGTGTTGTTTATTTGCTTCTCACTATTTGTGGGGATCATGTAACCATTATTTTTGATTCAATGAGACCACCGTGGAGACGGGGGAGGAGCGTTTGAGTTGATGTCAGGAGCGTTCAGTTTGACGCACGTCCCTCTTGCTCCTTTGTCCCTTTGATGCTCCCGTAGATACACCACGTGACAGGGGAAGGACGTCAGGCGCGCAGCTTAGCCTGACGTAATTTCCCTTTGTTTGTCTCGTGGATGTCGGGCGGCTCGGACGGAGACTTCCTGTCTCTTAAGCTATTGATTGCCGGTTCCGTCCGCCCACGTACATGCCGCCTCTGATTGGCTCAGATCCCTCCGCTCCCTTAAGTCACCATAGAAGTGTCAGCAATGTGAGAACTGAGCGTGATCTTTCAGTTCTTAGTCCACCCCTTTTGCATGGTGCTTTCTGGTTAATGCGATGCCTCCATTAGCGATGCATGTTTCAGTGGGATGTCTGCTTAATATTACTGAACGGGTTAATTACACACCACCAATGGGAATGGAGGGACAATTTTCACCTGGTTCAGCCAGGTGAGATCATGTGATCCCATCCAACCAATGGGAATGTCTGATTGTCACTTCATACAACTAGTTTTCATTAATGTTTTTACTTATAAATATAAGGCAGCTTGGAGGGGATGCTGTATGCCCCAGTAGATGACCCATTGGTCGAAACGCGTCGGGCGCTTTCAGCATCCTCCTTGTTGCCTAATTTTGTTTTTATATTTCGTGATCACATTTTTTATTGTAACCAGGCTTTTTAGCAATAAAAAACCCACCTTTTTCATCTACACTATGTGGAGCCTGTTTATTTTTTCTCCACATACCATCTGAGAGAAAATTCAGCTTCCACTTCAGTTCCATGCGAGATGTCCCGTCTCTTCTGATCCGTGCCTTGGCTATCCTTTGTGAGGACCTACCTGGCGGCCCCGGGAGATCCATGCAGAGTTCGATCCAGAAGGTTTCCAGAGTCGTGATGTCCGCTTCCAGGCCCTGAGAGGCAATCTGCTCTAGTGATTCCCTGTCGCTGACAAGGGAGTCCAATGTATCTGGTAAGAGTTTCTTACACACCATTTCTACCAAGATTTATGCAGCTGTTGGATGCAGTTTTCCTGGGAGATCCAAAGATTTGCCTGTGTTTGAACATCTGCTGTATACACTCACTTACCTTTCTCAGTGGGACACTTTCTATATATTTTTGTTACTCACTCATTGGACTTTATTTATCCATGTTGAGAGACTTATGAGTTAATTTGTTGATGTAGACACCATTTATTAAGTATTTCCCCTGACTGCGGGTTCTTTTCACAGTTTATGCGCTACATTTCTTTTCACAGTATCTTTATGGTTGTTGTCACCCTGTATGTAGCTGCTCCTTATTTATTTATTTTTAGTTTGTATAGCGCAGTGTATATATTTAATCAATTTTATTCCTCATTTCCCGCCTATCCA
Source organism: Lithobates septentrionalis (assembly GCA_037952835.1). Lineage (NCBI taxonomy): Eukaryota > Metazoa > Chordata > Amphibia > Anura > Ranidae > Lithobates > Lithobates septentrionalis. Next base: position 848,948 of record JBBDGP010000111.1, on the reverse strand, counting down.
GCTCAGCCCTCTCCCACAAATCCATAATCACTTTTTATGTTCATCTAAATGAACTTCAGATTCTTCTACCCTTTGTAGTACATTCTGTATGTCCATTCTAGTAGCATTCAGTTCTCCTTTAATCATGCATTCTAAGTTAGACATCATCTCTACCATATCTTGCTTTGTAGGAAGTGCTTGTAGACTATCCGGTTTTTCTTTTCCATTATCTGTTGTCGTTGGTCTTTCTGCGGGGCTCTCTCTTCCCCAAGACCAATATTTTTGTTTGTTTGCCCTTCTGGAGATGAGGTTATTTCCTCTATGCTCTCAACTACTTGTTCCGTTCTTTGGTCCGCTTTATCCTACACCATGTATGTTTTTATAGAATTACAGTTCCCGCTATCTGCTTGATTGGTTTTTACTCCTTTTTTCCCCATTATTCCTTCCCACCAAATTATTATTCACTCTGTATGTTCACTGTCTTGAATATAAACTTATTGCCCAGTCAGATAGGCAATTATACAGAGAGAAGTTGTATTGAGGGGTCTACAAGTGAATATGCGAATGGATATGCAAATGACTGTGCAGATCATTCATACGAGTGTGCAAAGAGTTTATGCTGAAAATTATACAAAAAAAGATAAACCGATAGAGATACCAAACCAGTTGGTTTTTAACCCCTTCAATCTCAAATGAGTATGCAGATAACACTGCTAGCAGTCTTTACACTTATGCAAACTGATATACACTTGAGTATGCAGAGTAATAAACCATCATATGAGCAATTCAATTGAATTCCCAAGTGAAGTATGCAGGTGTGGATGAATTTGCAGGTAGAGATGCAGGTAAATATGCAGGTAGATATGCAAATCTGTATGCAGTCAATATGCAGGCGAGTATACAGGAGGGTATGGGGATGGGTATACAAGTAGAGATACAGGCAGGAATGCAGATGGAGATGCAGGTGAGTATATAGATAATTTGAAATTATTATTCAGGTACACTCAGATACAAAAATCGCACTGCATAAAGTTATTTGGCTGGCAGGTAGTTATGTAAACACACAACAGGTAACTAGGCAGATATGGAAACTGACCTATATAAGTATATGTAGTCTATGTATTATTTCTATTTCCACTGCTGGAGGAGGGATACAGACAATCCACAGAACAGTCTCTGCAGGTCAAGACAAAACAGCCACTGTGGGATAAAAATAGTTCTTCCTCGATAGCTTCCACATTAATAATGCAGGTAAGTATGCAAATATGCAAGTAGGTATACAGGTAGAAATGCAGGTAGATTTATAGGTATTTTGTAGGAATTTTATAGTATAATTATCAGATGATAAAAAGTTATGCCGATGGGTAGTAAGCAGCTATGCAAATAGATATATGCAGGTAAATTCAGTCAAGCTGGTAGAAGAGTTCAATCTTCTAAAGATGGTAAAAGAATATAGAGGAAAGTAGATAGTCCACAGATGTAATCTTATAAACTAAAGCAGACCAGAGCAGGCATCTACAAGCTTAGAACAGTCCTTCCCTTAATTCCTACTTCGCCAGCCAGCTGCCTGGGTAATGACTCTGCTTTAGTTTTCCTTTTTCATCACCTTTAAACAACCTGCCTTATGCTTCCTACCCGATCTTCACTCCTGCAAGTTAAACTGGTCCAGCTGTGTTGTAAGGCTCAGTCAGTCTCTCTATCTCCTCTGTATTCCTTCACTGCTCCTTCAATGAGCCTCGGTTTTCGGTGGCTCCTCTGTGCTCCTTGGGGAGTTCCGGAGGGCAGACCACCCCTCAATATTTCCCCAACTTGTGGATCCCCTACAAGCTCCATTTGGCTCTGGTGTCCACTCCAACCGACCTCTGCTCATGAATGCTCTCACCCCCAACCTCTCACACCATGGGCGGGCAGCTACAGCCTCCAACCCCTTTCCTCCACACGCCAATAGATGGCTCGCTGCAGATTGCTCAGCCAAGGATAAGGGGGAGATGGTAGGCTGACTGGAATCCGGAATCCAGACAAGTATCAAGCACGCAACAGATGGGAAAAAAGACTTCCACGGAGGGGACACAGGCCGGCTTCACAATGAGAGTTTTGTCTCTCTTAGCATGTTCTCTCGGGGGGAACGCCTAGGAGCTCACAGCTTCACGCTGCTACTTGGCGCCATGTTGTAGCTCCTTGTTTAAAAATGTTTTATTATAAAAGAATATCCACTCACATATTGGGCTTTCATGACAAGCATATAAAATGCTGTGCATACCGTGGTTTGTGTTTCAAAATCCAAGAAATTATGTCACCAGAATTCTCTGTACCTAATGCATTTCACTCCACCCCAGGAGCCTCAGAGGCTGGAGTCTTCCTGGTGGCTGGTGACTTATATATCAATAACCCCTCCCAGTGCTCCCTCTGGCCCTCCTACTACACCCATCATGAGCCTCCACTTATCTGAGTGGTGGCCATTGGTATATGGATTGTGGGGTGGTGTTCACCTGCGGTTTGGTCTTTTATAATTTGCACCAGAACATACTGTGTTTAAAAAAAAACTATAAAAATATGGCAAAAATATATAGCAATATATGAATAACATAAAACATTAAAATATTTAATAAAAAAACATAAAGGCTACCCCTCTCCACTAAGGCGACTCCAAATCTGCGTGACTTGGAGTGCAGCCCTGAGTGCAGCCCCGATCGAACTTTACACTCTCTAGATCAAAGTCGCATCAAAGTAGCACAGTCACCTCTTTAAAATAGCCGATTCCCAAAGTCGCACAGACGGGAAAAGGTGCCATCTAAATCAACAGGTCGTCACCTGCCATGCGACCTTATGTGTCCAAAGTCGCATGACAAATCACAACAGTGGTAATGGAGCCCAAAAATGAAAAATATATATATATATTAAAATGTTATGAAAATATTATACAGAAAAAATACAAATGTAATTAAAACAATGCGGTTTCTGAAAAACTAGCTACTCTTGCCTTCTGTTTAACTTGCATGGTATATGGATATGTGAATATATATACAGTATGTTTTTGGGTGCCTAAATAAAATGGTAGCAATCTATGTAAACAAGTTTGACTAAGAAATTTTTAATAATTTTTTAATATATATAAAACTAACTTGACATTCAGGCCTGTTGGAATCATAGATCTCAATTCATGTATCCAAAATGTTTAGTTTTGTGAACCCTCCTGCTTTTTATTTCTTCCTTGCCAGTGATCTTCGATTTTATCGATGGAGCATACTTTTAATTATGTAGGGTTCCTTCCATGGTATTTTATAAAGTGCTCTGAAAGGCTATGATATTTGAAACCTTTTTTAATATTGTTCAAATGTTCTCTCAATCGGACTCTCAATATCCTGGTAGTTCTTCCCACGTACTGTAACCCATACATACACTCCAACAAATAAGTGACATGGGTGCTATAGCACGAGATGAACTTTTTAACTTTGAATCCTTCTTCTGTTTGCTTTGATTGGAAATGTGTTTTTTCTTTGCATGTTATACATTTACCACATCTAAAAAAAGCCAATTTGGTCCAAAAAAGTGATTGTTTTTTTTTTAGTGGGGTCCGGAAAACTTTTTACCAATCTATTTTTGAGAATGGGAGGACGTCTATATATGAAATGTGGGTTTTTGGGGAGAATTTTTCCTAATATGAGGTCCCTGCGTAGTATAGACCAATGTTTTTTAACCGCTTGCCGACCGGCTCATGATATATGTCGGCAGAAGGGCATGTACAGGTAGATTAACATACCTGTATGTTTCCCTTTAAGAAGCGGTTTGCGGGCACACACGCCCGCCGAATCCTCTGTGAGTGTGATCGCGGGTCCCGCAGACTTGATGTCCGCGGGGATACCCGCGATCGTCTCATGAAGAGGAAGAACGGGGAAATGCTTGTGTAAACAAGCATTTCCCCATTCTGCCTATTGATACTGACACTGATCACAGCTCCCTGTAATCGGGAGTGGTGATCAGTGTCATGTCACACATAGCCCCTCCCCCCTACAGTTAGAATCACTCCCTAGGACACACTTAACCCCTAGAGCGCCACCTAGTGGTTAACCCCTTCACTGCCAGTCACATTTACACAGTAATCAATGCATTTTAATTGCACTGATCGCTGTATAAATGTGAATGGTCCCAAAATCGTGCCAAAAGTGTCCGATCTGTCCGCAGTCATGGTAAAAGTCGCTGATAGCCGCCATTACTAGTAAAAAAAAAATATTAATAAAAATGCCATAAAACTATCCCCTATTTTGTAGATGCTATAACTTTTGCGCAAACCAATCAATAAACGCTTATTGCGATTTTTTACCAAAATATGTAGAAGAATACATATCGGCCTAAACTGAGGAAAAAAAAATGTTTTTTTATATATTTTTTGGGGATATTATAGCTAAAAGTAAAAAATAATGCGTTTTTCTTTTTCAAAATTGTCGCTTTTTTTTGTTTATAGCGCAAAAAATAAAAACCGCAGAGGTGATCAAATACCACCAAAAGAAAGCTCTATTTGTGGGGAAAAAATTTTGTTTGGGAGCCACGTTGCACAACCGCGCAAATGTCAGTTAAAGCGACGCAGTGCCGAATTGCAAAAAGTGCTTTTACAATGCTGAAGTTCAAGTCAATGCTGGCCAGTAAGCAATTTTCATTGATTATTGTGTTTTTTATTTTATTTATCAAGTCTCCACTGTCTTTAGTATAGGATGGATAACGTTGTCCAATAGAAAAAGCATAGAAAAACTGGAAAAAAACAAAAAAAATAATTATCAGGCCAGCGGACAAAGGAGAGGGCATTGTGGTCCTCAATAAAGAGGACTACAAAAAGCAGCTAAACAGGCTAATATCGGACATTAAAGGGAAACCCTATAAAAAATAAAAGCTAAACTTACAAGAATAATAAAAGGAGCAACAAAAAAAGGTATACTAAACAAAAAAGAGGCCCGTTACTTGATTCCAGATGTCCCAAAAACACTGATAGTATATCAAGTTCTGAAAATCCATAAAAGTGAAACACAACCACCAGGGCGTCCCACCATTAGCGGAATTCATTCACTTTTTTGTAGGATTGGAGAATATTTAGATCATTTTCTCCAGCCGATTGCACAAAATTATTCATCCTATACTTTGCCGGCCACGCTCATCCAGTTCCCCGCTGTGCAGCGGGCATGCGCACGGGCCTCCAGTGGTGCTCGCGCACCCTCTGGTGGCTCTCCTGGGCAAAGCTGTATATTTACGGGATTTCGCCCAGGAGAGCCATTCTCCCACAGTATATCTGCGTGAGCCGGTCGGGAACCGGTTAATTACATTTGTATTTTTTTCTGTATCTTATTTTCATACCATTATAATATTATTTTTTTTCTTTCACTTTTGGGCTCCATTTCGCATGGCAGGTCATGGCCCATTGATTTCGATGTTGTCCGTTCCCATCTGTGCGACTTTGGGAATCAGTGACTTTGGAGAGGTGCCTGTGCTACTTTGATGCAACTTTTGATGCGACTTTGATCTAGAGATTGTAAAGTTGGATCGGGGCTGCACTCAGGGTCGCGTCGGGGTTGCACTCCAGGGCCACACTCTAAGTTGCGCAGCTGTGGAGTCGCACTAGTGGAGAATTAGCCTTTATGGGTTTTTTTTTATACTTTAATGTTTTATGTTATTCTTATATTGTTATAAATTTTTTTGTCATATTTTTATAGTTTTTTTTAAAAAACACAATATGTTCTGGTGCAAATTATAGAGACCAAACCGCAGGGAAATAGTGCCCTACAATCCATATACTAATGGCCACCATTTAGATAAGTGGAAGCTCCCAATGGGTGTAGTAGGAGTGCCCAGAGGGAACATTGGGAGGGGTTATTGATATATATGTCACCAGCCACCAGGAATATTCTAGCCTCTGATGACACTCCCGGGGTGGAGTGAAATGCATTAGGTACAGAGAATTCTGGTGACATAATTTCTTGGATTTTTGAACACAAACTGCGGATTGCATGGCATTTTATATCCTTGTCATGAAAGCCCAACATGTGAGTGGATATTATTTTATAATAAAACCTTTTTAAACGATATCACGCCATGTATGCTCTATTTGTTATCCTTTGAGTATGTCTAACGATTGGGGACATGCGGAAGAGGATAACGACAAATCTATTAAAGATATATTTTACCAGTACAGGCGATCTTTACATGGATAGCTGGTAAATGAGGGCACAGGAGGAAGAGGAGCACAGACAGCGCAGGAACTTCCCATACTAATATCGTAATATAACTGGTATGGTGGTGATCAGGGACACTGACCTCCTTAAAAAAAAAAGAACTCCACTCCTGATGAAGGATCCTGCCATCTGACAGCTCCACCACCTCCTCACTCACCCCCCACTCCTGACCCGCCAGGCTGCATGCTTGGATAAGGGTCTGATATGGATTTTGCGGAGCATCTGACACAATTTTTTTTTTCCTAATTTTGGCACGGGTTTACCCTTAAAATCCATACCAGAATCAAAGGGCCTGGTATGGATTGTGGGGGAGGAAACCCCACGCTTTATTATTCCTAATTTTTCATTGCCTGCAATTCATTTTTTTTGCATTTAGCTGTCAGCGGGGGATATGTTGTTTACTGGTTGTTAAGGACACAGGCAGCTGCCCGCTCCTTAACAACCAGCTAGTTACAGTGTTTGTTAAGGACGCTGGCTACCGCTGGCAGTAAATTGTCGCAGTCTTTCACTACTAAAATATTGCATAACTTCATAAAATAGCTAATACGGTGTTTTAGTAGTGTTTTTTAGTAGATGCCAAACTTTTTTTTTTTTCAAAAATGCTGTGTGGCATCTTATGGAGCTCATTATCTATATTAAGCTGGTATATTTTTACATGTGTATGTATTATTGTATAACAGTAATATTAGTAGACCTTGAAAATCTGCAGTTTTTAAAATCTTGCAATCAACTCCAAGATCCAGTGATTCATGATATTATTTATATTATATATTATTTATATTGTATTAATTTTAATAGATATTAGTAACAGGGCAGCTAAAGTTATAAAATAAAACATTTAAACAAATAAAACATTTCTGTGTTTCCTATTAGATAAGTAGAATGATTACAGGGACATATTGGCTGCTGGAGTGTTTTACTCATAACTGGCAGAGAAAAACAAAGGAGATAATTTTATGTCATCATCTTCCAGCTTTGTACAGCCTAGTTAGCTAATTACACCATCTGGTACCTTTTAGGAATGTTTGCTTGCATTTATTTCCTTCTTCTGTTTGAATACAGAGATCACCTGTGCCAAGAGGACTGATGCTAGATATAAGCTAACAGAAGAGGACTGATGCTAGATATAAGTTAACAGAAGATGCTTTATAGGGTGCTCATACTCCCACAAGAAGCTAAATAAAGGTTTAGCAACAAATTAATGTATTTAGACTTTGTAACAATACTTTGCCTCATACTTACCTAATTAACTGCACATTTAATTCAAGTGACAAATAAGTAGCATACAACAAATTTACAAGTTAAATATTAATGAAAAAGCTCAAAATCATATAGACAAAATATTGTAAAATAGCTTGTGTTCATTGTTACAGGTATTTTTCTATTAGCTAACCATTAGGCAAAAGTGGGCCCTAGAAGTCAGCAAGCCTGTGGCACCTAATGCCTTTTCTAGGGGCACGCAACAAACAAAAATCAACTATAAAAAGAAGTTCAGGAAAAGCCCACTTCCTATACTGGAACTGACAACTCATCTTTTAGAATGTTGTCCTCCCAACCAGAATAATTACACCAAAAACTAGCGTGACCTATAAAAGGGTCTCAAAACAGAAGTCACAGATGAGGAAAATGTGGTAGTGCAAAGTGGATTTGCCTCTTCGTAAATAATGCCCATTGTGTCTAAACCAATGTTTCTCAACTCCAGTCCTCAAGTACAGGTCATATTTTCATGATTTGCATCAGTTGAAACGGCTGTGGTAATTACTAAGGCAGTGAAACTTGTTAAATTACCTGTGCAAAATAATTTACTATTTCCATTTACCAATTCTTTACATGATTATATTGCCTGTTTGTGTCGCTGCTTTTTTTCTTTCGCAGATTTGTTTTTTTCTTCACATATTCATATTAATATCATTAGCGCGGTATACACATTTTGAATATGTAAAAACTTGACCTATTGGGGGTACTTGAGGACTGGAGTTGAGAAACATTGGTCTAAACACCCCTCTTAGATCCTAAGTCATAATTACTCAACCCAGTAAAATTATCCAAGAAACTGGGAGTACGGCCATTGAATTATTGTTGATCTAAGGGCAACTATATCAGTGTAGTAATGTAAATGGTGATGTTTAGACCCAGGGTATTTCCTCTATATAAAGCCGTAATATCAATGGGGTTGTTAATACTCTTAGAGCAACACCTTCCCTGTGTCCCTGTGGACAATGTGGGAAGTTCCATCTTTAGGCTGCTGTAATTCCACTTAAGGGTAAAGTCTACTATTAGATGCTCACAACTCATGCAGTAAGTAAGCCTGAGTGAAAGCAGCAACAGGCATAGATAGAGCAAGACAAGCTTGGAAAAGCCGCTGATTAGGGACATCAAAGCACGTCTTCAGATTGAAAGTATCCAGCCACCACAGATTTTCAGGCAGCTGTAACAAGCAAAGCTGAGTAATACCAGAAGGATGGAAATGCAATCATCAAAGCCTGAGCATACTGCCCTATCTTCACACACTCCCAAACTTATAAGGCTTAGAGCATATTCCAATGCCAATCTCCTACATTTGGATTGTAAAACTGTGGCTGTGCTGTCCAAAATTAAGCTTGATCATCAGCTGAGGAGTCCCGACTTTGACATTCCCCTCAGGTTGCTTTCCACTAACTGGGGGATTGGTAAGCCTTTCCCAGTACAGGTGGTGCATGGGGACTTGGAGACAGGGCACAGGTCAGGTGGAGCGAGAACTGGACATTTGTGATGTCAATGTGTTTTGGCCGATCCCAATATCGGCTTTGTCAGGACTGGAGGGCAATCAATCCTTATTGACTTTTAAATCATAACAGCCATTCCTTAATTAAAGCAGGACACCCTCACCCAAAATTGTGTCTTTACTGGTAAACAGTTCCTTGCAAGGTACACTGATGACCAGGATAATCAAAATACAAAAAGTAATACAAAACATAGTAATTTACCTGATTTAGTCATGCCTAAACTATATACTTCACATTTTTCTTTCTGTAGGACAACAGGATCAAAATCGCACCACCCGAAGATAAGTTTAACACATGTTGGATTTACTAAAGACAAATAGATTGTGTACTTTTGCAAGTGCCGTCGCACTTATTTACCCCAGTGCTTAGTAAATGTGGCAAAACTTTGCTAATTTCCATTATCCAATCATGTGCAAGCAAAAATGCTGTTTTTACATTTTCCTTGCATCTGACGGGGTATTCTTTTCACAGTGAAGCTTTACTACATTTGCATTTACTAAGGAAAATTAGTGAAACTGCACATGCAAAGTGCACAATCTATTTAGAAAATCAACCCCATGGATTCCTTCAATTTTTAAACCACTTAGCTGGCCATCATGTGCTCCTACTCTAACACATAGATGATGTTTTGCCCACACAGATTTTGGACAGGGGCATTTAAACATATACATTATCCTACTGGTGGCACAGGTAATGAATGGATTAATCCAGAATATTTTGGTCCCATCTGCACTAGAGAATTTCTTAGTTCTATGCATGAATGGGTACATTTTACACTGTCCCCATGAGTACATCCCTTTAACGCTAGGGATATTATTTGACAATGTCCCCATGGGTACATCCCTTTAACCTTAGGGATATTTCCTAGCCATGTCCTTGTAGATTATTCAATTAACTCAGAATGAACCAAATGATGCCAATGATTCCTGGTTCATCTCACCACTATTAAAGGTTGTAAACCAACAACTTTAGCAAGTCTTAGACACATGTGTTGCATATGCCAGTGTTTTACCATTATCTGTTTCAGTTCTTGGCACTGTGCACCTAATTAGGTAATTACGTTCCAGTCCCATCCTCATTTCCACATCTTTTAGTTTTAATAATTGTGCATAGTGGCTTTGGCTCAGCTTTTCTTAAAGTGTCAATAAACCCAGACTATGAAAAAACATTTATTACAAGCTCTATGACAGAGTGTTCATACTCTCAAAGCCACTAAAGTATTTATTTTGTGTAGCGTGAAATATACCTGGCCCATCCTGCCTTCAGCTGTCCCTCCCACCTTCTTTGTGTCCCCACTGTAGCCTGAGATTGTGTAGACCAGCTGGTGTCTCTGCTGAGTGTGCTCTATTTCAGTTTGCTTCCATGCTCTTCATTTGCTCCTTTTTCTTATCTGTGCAGCCCAAATGACTATAGAGTCATACATGTGGGCTTATACACAGTGGTAAATGACACCCCCCTCCTTCCCATGTCCTCCTATTGCTAAACACTATGGAGGCGGCATATAGTATGCTGATTGATTACATTCACTAAGAAACTCACAAAAAGGCTTTGTTCTGATACAAATCAGTTTTAAATATATGTAATGTAATTGCTAATACTGGTAAATTAAAAAAGAGGCTTTGATGCAGTTGCCATCTCAACAAAATTAAAGCTAGTGCCAATCATCTCTGACTCCGCCTACATATTAATGCACAAAAAATACACATTTGATGTTCAATAAAGATATATTGGGAGCTGTAAAATAGTTATTTGGACAATACCAGATCGACAATGCTAAGAGCACCAACATCCCATGGTATTGAAAACTAAAGCAAGGAGAAAGAGTGCAGGACATTTTAGGTGCATGGACATATGGTTACAAACAAAAATATAGGTGTCTTGCGAGCCACAGATGGACTAATGCCTCTAAGGAGTAAACTATTTAAGCTGCAAGCACTGAACCACGTTTCATTGCGTGTAAATAGATATAAAATAGTAAATGTGCCCGCGCTAGTATAGTGTCACATATAAAATATATAATATATAAAAAATATTTTCACATATAAAACACATATAATGTGATAAATAAAACCATACAGGTAAAATATAATGCAAATAACTATAAATGATAAACCACCAAGTGCATATAAAGGTGCAATCGTGGTAATAACTAATAAAAGTGCAACGTGCTGAAATATAAATATCAAAACACTTTCCAGTGACAAATGAGTGTATATCCCAATAATTAAATACAAATCACAAAAAACGTGAATAAATAGTGTCCATAAAATGAGTATACATCATGCTTCTTCTGATGGGTGTATAAATCACAACACGTAAAAACTGTGCTCTCCCGTGACACCCCACATGTGCTTGCGCTCACCTTCAGTCGTGTGACACAGTAATTAAACGGTGTCAAAATAAGCATTGGGGCCACTGCTAGGCTCACTCAGGATACAATGATGCAAAGACACTCCTCTCAGGTGAAACTGCTAGGCTCACTCAGGTTACAATGATGCAAAAACACTCCTCTCAGGTAAAACCAAGATCCAAAATCATAGAAGAAACAAACAGAGGGACTCCATAGTGCAATATAGCCAGGACATTTATTAAAAGAATAAAGCCCTCCAAGAGGGTACTCACATTAGCGTATTCGGCACAGGGGTTTCGTGCCTTCCCCCAGAGGAAGGCACGAAACCCCTGTGCCGAATACGCGTCGGGGAGGGGTAGGACGGAGCTGTCAGCAGAGGAGGAAGATTGCACATGCCATACCGCACGCCATACGATCAGCTGCTTATTATTTTACCTGTACAGTCTGGTGCACTCTAGCACCCATCTAATGTGAGTACCCTCTTGGAGGGCTTTATTCTTTTAATAAATGTCCTGGCTATATTGCACTATGGAGTCCCTCTGTTTGTTTCTTCTATGATTTTGGATCTTGGTTTTACCTGAGAGGAGTGTTTTTGCATCATTGTAACCTGAGTGAGCCTAGCAGTTTCACCTGAGAGGAGTGACTTTGCATCATTGTATCCTGAGTGAGCCTAGCAGTGGCCCCAATGCTTATTTTGACACCGTTTAATTACTGTGTCACACGACTGAAGGTGAGCGCAAGCACATGTGGGGTGTCACGGGAGAGCACAGTTTTTACGTGTTGTGATTTATACACCCATCAGAAGAAGCATGATGTATACTCATTTTATGGACACTATTTATTCACGTTTTTTGTGATTTGTATTTAATAATTGGGATATACACTCATTTGTCACTGGAAAGTGTTTTGATATTTATATTTCAGCACGTTGCACTTTTATTAGTTATTACCACGATTGCACCTTTATATGCACTTGGTGGTTTATCATTTATAGTTATTTGCATTATATTTTACCTGTATGGTTTTATTTATCACATTATATGTGTTTTATATGTGAAAATATTTTTTATATATTATATATTTTATATGTGACACTATACTAGCGCGGGCACATTTACTATTTTATTGGACATATGGTTACACAGAAAGTACTTAAAAATAATGAATTTTATTAAGTTATAAAAATAATGTTAAAAACATCATTACAACCATGTGTTCTTATCCATCATACAGGGGACTGCATATTCTTTCAGCACGCTTATATTTTTCAACATATTTCCCCATTCCGGCTTCTTCAGGAAAAAGCGTGGTGAAATTACTATTAAAACAAACACAGAGCAAGAGTTCAGATAATATAATATCAAACCGTTAACATTTTGGTTTGGTTTTGCAATAGAGTTTGTCTGTCAGCTTAACTCTCTCCATGTGTTCATCTCTAGAGACCAGCTGACCCTCACCTGACTGCTTTTATAAACTCTCCTTTAGCATGGCTACCCCAGCTCCTATCAGGGAACCCTATATTAACCTGTGCACTGTAAGCCAGCAGTGCTGATCAACCATTGTGTGTTAGCTTTCGTGTGTACTTGCTGTGTTTCCTACGTCTGATTCCAGTTACCGACTTTGGCCTGTTCTTGACTTTCCCTGTCTGCTTGTGACCCTGACCTTTGGCGTGTTATGTTTATCCTTGTCTGCTAGTCGCCCTGACATTTGGCTTATTCCTTACTTTCCTTGTTGTTCCAGCCTGCTGCCTCCTTCCTCTTCTCCTGTAGTCTACCATGAGTGTGAGCTGTGAGACCCTGGGGGCCGCGACCTGGAGCCAGACTGCAGCTCAGTCCATCCTCACCACTAGGGGCTCTGGTGAACACCTGCTGGCTCTTAGACTCCGCACCCTGGGGAAGATATGCTCCAGCTCCCAGTGGGATCTGTGTTAGTAATCCAGTAGACCTGCTTCCTGAACTTCCCAGGGTTCAATCCGCAGCAGTCAGTCCTAGGGTCCACTACCTAGCGGTGCACTTCCGACTCCTACAGAGTGCATCTGTCACCCAGCCTCAAGGTGACCTGACACATTTCCTACATGATAATTTGGCATACAAATAGGGAATGTTAACTGTTTGATATTATATTATCTTGACTCTTGCTCTGTGTTTGTTTTATTAGTAATTTCACCACGCTTTTTCCTGAAGAAGGTATGGTAAAACATGTTGAAATATAAGCATGTTGAAAGAACATGCAGTCCATGTATGATGGATAACAACACATGGTTGTACTGATGTTTTTAATATTATTTTTGTAATCTAATAAAATTAATTATTTTAAGTACTTTCTGTGTAACCATATGTCCATGAATCTAAAATGTCCTGCACTCCTTTGTCCTTGCTTTATTTTTTAATGAATTATGGCAATTAACATTTCTCTGTTAAGTATCACTTTAACCACTTAACGACCGCCCGCTGCAGTTGTACTGCTACGGGTCGGCTCTCCTGCATCAACCGCCTGCTCTCGCACACGCTACAAAAGTGTGCCCGCGGGTCAGGCAGACTTGATGTCTGCCAGCGGCCCGCGATCAGCTAATACAGAGGCAGAGTGGGGATCTGCTTTTGTAAACAAAGCGGATCCCCATTCTACCAGGGGACATGTCAGAGGTCTTCTGTTCCCAGTGATCAGGAACAGTGATCTATGTCATGTCCCAGGTAGCCCATCCCCCCCTACCATTAGAACACGCTGAGGGAACTACTCCTTGATCGCCCCCTAGTGTTAACCTCCCTGGCGGTATGATTATTTCGGATTTTAGGTGCTGAAAGCGGTACAATTATTTTGCATGGAAATTTGGCGTTTTATATTGTAGGCCTGTAATTCTTAACAATAACACACTTAAATCTGTCCAAACAAGAGTCTAGTAGATATCCCGGGTATGATGAAGTTTGAAACACAAAAACATAAATTATAATATAATAAATAAAATATAAATAATTTAAAAAAATAATAATATAATAATAATAAAATAAACTTCCCCACGATTCACTATCGCTCAATTCTGCAAGTGTTCTAATTTACTATTGCTGTTTTCTAGCTGGTCTAAAGCCACTTTTGACATAAAGGGACACTTTTTGGTTGCTATGGACAATCTCCAGTTTCCAGGCAGAAAGAACAGTATATATCATATAAAACTGCATGCAGGGCATGGGCCAAAGCATTGGGGACAAAAGGGATGTGAAATGATTTCATACAGTACTGTAATCTGTAAGATTACAGTACTGTATGTGTTATGGTTTGTACATTTTTTTTAATTTGCCGCCAGGCTCCGCCCCCGTGCGTTGCGACGCTCGCAGGGAACGGAGCCTGGCACGGAGAGGCTTCGGAGGAGACAGAGCCCGCAGACACAGCAGGGGACATCGCAGGATCCTGGGGACAAGGTAAGTAACGCCGCACCAGGGTACTGCAATGTAATCCCGAGTGTGGCTCGGGGTTACCGCTAATGGGACTGAAATTTAACCCCGAGCCACACTCGGGAATACCGTCAGGGAGGTTAAGCCCTTTCCTGCCAGTGTCATTTTTACATTGATCAGTGCATTTTTATAGCACCGATCAATGTAATAATGTCACTGGTCCCCAAAAAGTGTCATTTGGATTTGTCCGCCGCAATGTCGCAGCCCCGCTAAAAATCACAGATTGCTGCCATAACCAGTAGAAACAATAAAAAATAAATAATAGTCCCTAAATCTATCCCATAGTTTGTAGATGCAATTACTTTTGAGCAAACCAATCAATATATGCCTATTGCGATTTTTTTTTACCAAAAATATGTAGAAGAATGATTATCAGCCTAAATTGATGAATACATTTTTTTATTGCTTTTTATGGATATGTATTATAGCAAAAAGTTTTAAAAAATTAGTTTGTTTCAAAATTGTTGCTCTTTTTTTACAGCGCAAAAAATAAAAACCGCTGAAGGTGATCAAAAAACACCAAAAGAAAGCTCTATTTGTGGGGAAAAAAGGACGTCAATGTTGTTTGGGTACAGTGTCGCAAGCTCACACAATTGTCAGTTAAAGCAACACAGTGCCGTATTGCAAAAAATGGCCTGGTCATTAAGGGGGCAAATCCTTCCCATCCTTAAGTGGTTAATGCACCCATGTGAGTAATCTCTCAGCCTAAATCTTTAAAATCTCTTCATTTACACTGTGAAACTGTAAAAAAAAGCATGAAGTTCTTCCTCTGTTCCTCGCCACAGCAGCCAAATATTATCTGTGTTTCATAGCCATAGGACCACATGGCCGTGGTACATCCAGTTGGAATGTTCCTCCCAGAGACCCAAATGCAAACATGAATATGCTGTTGTCCATGGTAATCCTAGTACTTTTGATTTACTTAACCAGTTGCCAACCGCCTCACGATGATATACGTCGGCAGAATGGCACGGGCAGGCAGAATCACGTACCTGTACGTGATCTGCCTCCCGCGGGCGGGGGGTCCGATTGGACCCCCCGGTGCCCGAGGCGGTCGGCTTCTGTCTGGGAGAGATCAGACGTGAGGGGGAGGTCATCCATTCGTGGCCCCCCCCCCCCTCACGATCGCTCCCAGTCAATGAGAATCTTCCTCTGCCTCTGTATAGTAAACAGAGGCAGAGGAAGTGATGTCATCACTCCTCGGCTCGGTATTTTCCGTTCCGGTGCCGAGGAGAGAAGACATCCGAGTGAGTGTAAAACACACACACAGTAGAACACGCCAGGCATACATTACACCCCCCATCACCCCCCGATCCCCCCTGATCACTCCCCAATCACCCCCCCCCCCCCGCTGTCACGCTGACACCAAGCAGTTTTTTTTTTTCTGATTACTGCATTGGTGTCAGTTTGTGATAGTTAATGTGGTAGGGCAGTTAGTATTAACCCCCTTTAGGTCTAGGGTACCCCCCTAATAAAGTTTTAACCCCTTGATCACCCCCCGTCGCCAGTGTCACTAAGCGATCGTTTTTCTGATCGCTGTATTAGTGTCACTGGTGACGCTAGTTAGGGAGGTAAATATATAGGTTCGCCGTCAGTGTTTTATAGCGTCAGAGACCCCCATATACTACCTAATAAATGTTTTAACCCTTGATTGCCCCTTAGTTAACCCTTTCACCAGTGATCACCGTATAACTGTTACGGGTGACGCTGGTTAGTTTGCTTATTTTTTATAGTGTCAGGGCACCCGCCGTTTATTACCGAATAAAGCTTTAGCCCCCTGATCGCCCGGCGGTGATATAACTTAGGTTTTAGGGTCAGATAGGGTCTGCGTCGCCCCAGGCAGCGTCAGGTTAGCGCCAGTACAGCTAACACCCACGCACGCAGCATACACCTCCCTTAGTGATATAGTATCTGAACGGATCAATATCTGATCCGATCACATCTATACTAGCGTCCCCAGCAGTTTAGGGTTCCCAAAAATGCAGTGTTAGCGGGATCAGCCCAGATACCTGCTAGCACCTACGTTTTGCCCCTCCGCCCGGCCCAGCCCAGCCCAGCCCACCCAAGTGCAGTATCGATCGATCATTGTCACTTACAAAACACTAAACGCATAACATATATTTAGAGGGCAGGGACAGTTAACCCTTAGCACCACATCCCTATTAGATAGAAAAAAGAAGAAAGAAGGGGGTTGGGGTAAGGTTACCCCTGGGACTTTTAAGGTGCTTATCAATATTAAATTGGATCAATGAAATAGATCAAAAAAGGAAAACAATAATGTATGCAAAATGCCAAACTGTCTAAAATTAATCTTTTAATTCAAAATCTTTAATAGTTACAAGTATCACCAAGACATCTAAAAACAAGCAAAATTTTCAATCTGAGTCAGTCAATAATGAATAGGATGTTTAAATAAACCACTTTATGGATACCAATCTCAACATGTTTCGCTCAACTCATGAGCTTCATCAGGAGTTTTTTGGTACAAGTGTGGCATACTATAGATAAGAGAAAGAAAAAGGAATATACAAATCAGATAATTCAAAGACGTTTAAGGATAAAATTTCAAAAAAGAAAAAATATTAAATAACAATAATACTGAAAAACAAAAATTGATTGCATACAAAGAAAAGATGAATATTGTTACATGAATGAAAAACAGATATCTCAGGTTATGAAACCCATAATTAAACAATCTAAATAATTTAAACAAATAGTCATTGTATTGTATGTGTTTGTACATTGACTTCCATGTCCACAATTAATAAGAAAAACATATCAATATAAACATAGAAAATAATTAAATCATCAAGCGTGGGAATTGCTTACCAAGCCCAATTAAGTTTGAAGAAAAATAGTAGACAACTAGATTGTAGGTATAAACAGAGTTTAGTGGTTCAAATTCACAAGTAAATTGGATACAACTCACCCGCCTAGGACCTCCCAAACCATTTTGGTCCACAGAGGGGCCAAAGTGTAGAGTAAGATAGCTGAAAGCTAAATATTAGAAAGGAAAAGAGATTAGCAAATTATTTCTGAGTTGTTCATGAGGAAATGAAGGGGCAATTATCATAAAAGATTAAGGGTTAAGTTTACCTTTGGATTGAATCAAGGAGTGATTGTTCAGGGCTGATATAGCCTTATAAACAAAATCAAAGAAGAGCTAATGCTCAAATATCTCCACTAGGTGGCACTCCAAACTAGCAACCCTTATATGTCAGACAAGGAGATCCATATTCAGACAGCCCCAATAAGCTGTAAAAGATGATAATAAAAAACATTGATGTAAAAAACCTTTCTAATTACACTAGTTGAATAACCAGCAGTAAATAAACCTGAACTGGTGAGTAAATTCGATTACCTGATTGATGAGGTGGATGTGTACGGAGGGGGAGAAAGGCATACACCTCCCCTTGCAGCCTCAGAGCCACTGTCAGAAGATAGCGGCCATAGAGCCGCACTATATATGTCCCTCCACCCCGGTGGCGTCTGACGTCACCACCAGGATGCGGACGTAGGGTGAGGTCCTCCCATAGGTTCATGTGGCCAATGGCAGGCAAGGGGGCGAAGCCGGATTCCATCCCCGCTCCGCCCGCCGACGTAGGCATGTCGGTTCCCCGGCGCTCACAGCGCTGACGGAGCTCCCGGGCGCATGCGCCGGTCAAGGGTGAACTACGCTCGAGCCCGCCCATCACGCAGGCGCATAGAGACCAGGCATGCAGGGTGAAAAACAAAAACGAACGCGCATGTGCCGGTCTTCGCCTACCAGAGACAGAATAGGCGGTGCTTCAATCAAGGAACCCGTGTCGGCCATCTTAACTGAGGGAAAGGAATAGGGAAATAGAATATATATATACACATAGAAAAAAATAATAATAGTAAATGTCTCAAAATTACTGAATGTTTGGTAAACATAATAGTAATATGGTCCCAAGGATTAGCAATTTAATAAAGTATATTGAAAAAAATCCTAGAGCTTGATAAATTAAATTAGTATATAGAATTCCTAATAGGGAAAGGCTGACTTATGTTAATTCAAATTGCTAGTTTGGCCAAAACCAACCCATGAACCTTAAGGGGAGTCTAGTACCTCTAGGGCCCCCAGGGGTGGGTGATTGATTACTTACTCCAATCCCTAAGTGCCCGTAGCGTCCGTGTGGACCAAGAAAGAAGGAAAAAAGAGGACCTTATTCAGCGGGGGAGACAACAGTTGTTCAATAATTTAATCATAACTAGATTTTTATTATATAAAAAGATATTCAATTACCTTATGTACATGGGCTTGGGAAGAAATACCACTGTATATGATGACAACCAGGAAAAAAACACATAAATATAAACATAGCATGGAAAAACCAAAAAATAATAAAAAAATAACTAACTAAAATTGTGTATCATGAAATCTTGACAAGCCTGGGTAGAAAACCAAAACCAATATATCTGGTGGACTAAAACTCTAAAGGAATGGTTTGAAACTAAACGCATCATTAAGGCCTGGAGGTTTCAAAGCTGACAGGGTGTGTATCCAACGGGTCTCACGTTGCAAGAGTATCTTATCATAATCACCCCCACGGTCCCCTGGGGGGACGTGTTCCAAAGCATAAAAATGCATTTTGTTGCTATCGAAGTTATGGTGTAGACCCATGTGTCGGCTGATTGGCGTCTCCATTTTTTTCTTTAGAATCAGAGATACATGGTCTCTGATCCTACAGAAGAAGGGGCGTTTGGTTTTACCCACATAAAACCCTTGGCACTCACAGATCATAATGTATACAATCCCAATGGATTGACATGTAACAGAGAACCCTGGTTTAAAATAGCGGCCATTGGGGAGTGTAATGCCTCTCGCAGAATAAATAAATCTGCAAAAATGGCATTTATGGCAGGGTCTACACCCCTTTCTGGATTCTGTCACTGATTGTACACAAGTTTCATAGTGACTATGT
The DNA here is from genome assembly GCA_037952835.1 of Lithobates septentrionalis. Classification (NCBI taxonomy): domain Eukaryota; kingdom Metazoa; phylum Chordata; class Amphibia; order Anura; family Ranidae; genus Lithobates; species Lithobates septentrionalis. The sequence continues at coordinate 829,244 of JBBDGP010000111.1, read as the reverse complement.
ACCAACGTGTCCCTCAGAGATCTAGATCGCCTGAATGTGATCTCCGGGTAGGATTTTAAGTGCTTGGATATTTTCTCATCCCCCATTAAGAGATACCAGTACTTTTGGATGATATCACGTACTTGTTTTTGTTGGCCAGAAAATCTGGTAATTAATCTGACACTTGAATCTGCCTTGCTGGGTCTCGCTTGATGTATAAGTAGGGATCTCTTTTGGTTCTTGGCTTTTGAGTAAGCCTTCTTCAAGCATTTTTTACTATAGCCTCGTTGGCGTAAACGAGACTGTAGCAATTTTGCTTGATATTCAAAATCTGATTCAGTACTGCAATTGCGCCTTATCCTAACAGCGTTCGCAGAGTCAGGCCTGATCCCAGCCCAGCCCACCCAAGTGCAGTATCGATCGATCACTGTCACTTACAAAACACTAAACGCATAACTGCAGCATTTGCAGAGTCAGGCCTGATCCCTGCGATCACTATCAGTTTTTTTGGTAGCGTTTTGGTGAACTGGCAAGCACCAGCCCCAGGCAGCGTCAGGTTAGTGCCAGTAGCGCTAACACCCACGCACGCACCGTACACCTTCCTTAGTGGTATAGTATCTGAACAGATCAATATCTGATCCGATCAGATCTATACTAGCGTCCCCAGCAGTTTAGTGTTCCCAAAAACGCAGTGTTAGCGGGATCAGCCCAGATACCTGCTAGCACCTGCGTTTTGCCCCTCCGCCCAGCCCAGCCCACCCAAGTACAGTATCGATCGATCACTGTCACTTACAAAACACTAAACGCATAACTGCAGCGTTCGCAGAGTCAGGCCTGATCCCTGCGATCGCTAACAGTTTTTTTGGCAGCGTTTTGGTGAACTGGCAAGCATCAGCGGCCTAGTACACCCGTCATAGTCAAACCAGCACTGCAGTAACACGTGGTGACGTGGCGAGTCCCATAAGTGCAGTTCAAGCTGGCAAGATGGCAAGCACAATTAGTGTCCCGCTGCCAACAAGAAGACAAACACAGGCCCGTCGTGCCCATAGTGCCCTTCTTGCTGCATTCGCCAATCCTAATTGGGAACCCACCACTTCTGCAACAACCGTACTTCCCCCATTCACATCCCCAACCAATGCAGTCGGCTGCATGAGAGGCATTTTCTTTATGTCCTCCCGAGTACCCCTACCCAACAAACCCCCCAAAAAAAGATGTTGTGTCTGCAGCAAGTGCGGATATAGGCGTGACACCCGCTATTATTGTCCCTCCTGTCCTGACAATCCTGGTCTTTGCATTGGTGAATGTTTTGAATGCTACCATACACTAGTTGAGTATTAGCGTAGGGTACAGCATTGCACAGACTAGGCACACTTTCACAGGGTCTCCCAAGATGCCATCACATTTTGAGAGACCCGAACCTGGAACCGGTTACAGTTACAAAAGTTACGGGTGATATATGCCAAAGCATCGGGGCAGCAGGGGCGGAGGAGCGATTTGCTCCTACCTTTTGCGGGAGGATGCCCCCCGGCTTCGGCATATATAAATGGTGCATGTATGCCCATCATTAGAAGTGGGTGGATGAAGGGAGGTATTCTAATGGTGGGCATACCTACCGATCAATCTCTTTTTTTTCGTTCAGCCCACAGGCTGCATGAAAAAAAAAGATTACAATATATGCCCAACAAGGACCAGCAACATACTGGTATGTTGCTGGACTTTGAGTGGTTATATCAGAATGATACCTGCAGGTTTAGGTATCATCTTGGTATCATTCCTTTCAGCCAGCCGGCGGCTTTCATGTAAAAGCAATCCTAGTGGCTAATTAGCCTCTAGACTGCTTTTACAAGCAGTGGGAGGGAATGCCCCCCCCACCATCTTCCATGTTTTTCTCTGGCTCTCCTGTCTCAACAGGGAACCTGAGAATGCAGCCTATAATTCAGCCAGCTGACCATAGAGCTGATCAGAGACCAGAGTGGCTCCAAACATCTCTATGGCCTAAGAAACCGGAAGCTACGAGCATTTCATGACTTAGATTTCGCCGTATGTAAACAGAGCCATTGGGAAATTGGGAAGGCATTTTATCACACCGATCTTGGTGTGGTCAGATGCTTTGAGGGCAGAGGAGAGATCTAGGGTCTAATAGACCCCAATTTTTTTTTTTTAAAAAGAGTACCTGTCACTACCTATTGCTATCATAGGGGATATTTACATTCCCTGAGATAACAATAAAAATGATAAAAAAAAAAAATGAAAGGAACAGTTTAAAAAGAAGATAAAAAAGAAAAAAAAAATAAAGAAAAAAAAAAGCACCCCTGTCCCCCCCTGCTCTCACGCAAAGGCGAACGCAAGCGTCGGTCTGGCGTCAAATGTAAACAGCAATTGCACCATGCATGTGAGGTATCACCACGAAGGTCAGATTGAGGGCAGTAATTTTAGCAGTAGACCCCCTCTGTAAATCTAAAGTGGTAACCTGTAAAGGCTTTTAAAGGCTTTTAAAAATGTATTTAGTTTGTCGCCACTGCACGTTTGTGCGCAATTTTAAAGCATGTCATGTTTGGTATCCATGTACTCGGCCTGAGATCATCTTTCTTATTTCTTTAAACATTTGGGCAATATAGTGTGTTTTAGTGCATTAAAATTTTAAAAAGTGTGTTTTTTCCCAAAAAAATGCGTTTGAAAAATCGCTGCGCAAATACTGTGTGAAAAAAAATGAAACACCCACCATTTTAATCTGTAGGGCATTTGCTATAAAAAATATATAATGTTTGGGGGTTCAAAGTAATTTTCTTGCAAAAAAAAATAATTTTTTCATGTAAACAAAAAGTGTCAGAAAGGGCTTTGTCTTCAAGTGGTTAGAAGAGTGGGTGATGTGTGGCATAAGCTTCTAAATGTTGTGCATAAAATGCCAGGACAGTTCAATACCCCCCCAAATGACCCCATTTTGGAAAGTAGACACCCCAAGCTATTTGTTGAGAGGCATGTCGAGTCCATGGAATATTTTATATTGTGACACAAGTTGCGGGAAAAAGACAAATTTATTCATTTATTTATTTTTTTTGCACAAAGTTGTCACTAAATGATATATTGCTCAAATATGCCATGGGAATATGTGAAATTACACCCCAAAATACATTCTGTTGCTTCTCTTGAGTATGGGGATACCCCATGCGTGAGACTTTTTGGGAGCCTAGCCGCGTACGGGACCCTGAAAACCAAGCACCGCCTTCAGGCTTTCTAAGGGCGTAAATTTTTGATTTCACCCTTCACTGCCTATCACAGTTTCGGAGGCCATGGAATGCCCAGGTGGCACAACCCCCCCCCCCCCAAATGACCCTATTTTGGAAAGTAGACACCCCAAGCTATTTGCTGAGAGGTATAGTGAGTATTTTGCAGACCTTTGAAAATTGAATAAAAAAATTATTATTTTTTGTCTTTCTTCATTTTCAAAAACAAATGAGAGCTGCAAAATACTCACCATGGGGTGTCTACTTTCCAAAATGGGGTCATTTTGGGGGGGGGGGGGGGGTTTGTGCCACCTGGGCATTCCATGGCCTCCGAAACTGTGATAGGCAGTGAACAGTGAAATCAAAAATTTACGCCCTTAGAAAGCCTGTAGGCGGTGATTGGTTTTCGGAGCCTCGTACGCGGCTAGACTCCCAAAAAGTCCCACACGTGTGGTATCCCCATACTCGGGAGAAGCAGCTAAATGTATTTTGGGGTGCAATTCCACATATGCCCATGGCCTGTGTAAGCAATATATCATTTAGTGACAACTTTGTGCAAAAAAAAAAAACAATTTGTCACTTTCCCGCAACTTGTGTCAAAAGATAAAATATTCCATGGACTCAACATGCCCCTCAGCAAATAGCTTGGGGTGTCTACTTTCCAAAATGGGGTCATTTGGGGGGGGAGGGGGGGGTTGTGCCATCTGGGCATTTTATGGCCTTCCAAACTGTGATAGGTAGTGAGGAGTGAAATCAAAAATGTACGCCCTTAGAAATCCTGAAGGCGGTGATTGGTTTTCGGGGCCCCGTACGCGGCTAGGCTCCCAAAAAGTCCCACACATGTGGTATCCCTGTACTCAGGAGAAGCAGCTGAATGTATTTTGGGGTGCAATTCCACATATGCCCATGGCCTGTGTGAGCAATATGTCATTTAGTGACAACTGTTTGTAATTTTTTATTTTTTTTTGTCATTATTCAATCACTTGGGACAAAAAAAAATAATATTCAATGGGCTCAACATGCCTCTCAGCAATTTCCTTGGGGTGTCTACTTTCCAAAATGGGGTCATTTGGGGGGGGGGGGTTGTACTGCCCTGCCATTTTAGCACCTCAAGAAATGACATAGGCAGTCATAAATTAAAGGCTGTGTAAATTCCAGAAAATTTACCCGAGTTTGTAGGCGCTATAACTTTTGCGCAAACCAATAAATATACACTCATTGACATTTTTTTTTTCCAAAGACATGTGGCTGAATACATTTTGGCCTAAATGTATGACTAAAATTGAGTTTATTGGGTTTTTTTTATAACAAAAAGTAGAAAATATCATTTTTTTTCCAAAATTTTCGGTCTTTTTCCGTTTATAGCGCAAAAAATAAAAACCACAGAGGTGATCAAATACCATCAAAAGAAAGCTCTATTTATGGGAAGAAAAGGACGCAAACTTCGTTTGGGTACAGCATTGCATGACCGCGCAATTAGCAGTTAAAGCGACGCAGTGCCAAATTGTAAAAAGTGCTCTGGTCAGGAAGGGGGTAAATCCTTCCGGGGCTGAAGTGGTTAAAGTTGGCCCTCTGGCATTGGAAAAATTGTTCTGAAGTGCAAAACCTAGCAATTTCAACACAAAATTGGTAAGGTCTCCAATTTCCAAGTGATATTTCTTCAGGAAAGAGGAGGCAGCCAGAAGTCCCCATTCATGTTGGAATTAAGTGTTCCAGATTTGGATTGCACATCGTGAGTGACCTAGGCAAAAGATGCTAGCTTATGGACCAATACATTAAGGTAAGGGTCTATAAATCTCCGCTCCTGCTCAAGAGGTTCATTGACCACAGACACTACGAATCTGCCAGTGTGCTTATTTTAAAGATTTTATAGATATTATGGCTTCTAGGAAAGTCTGGCCCATCCCTATCCCTGATGAAAGCACACTGGCTGAGGATGCTTGCAACTGTGCTTGAGGAAGCCCACCTGCCCCCTGAAGTTGAGTCCTAAACTAGTTACACTTTTCATAGCCACCCAACTTAGAGAAGTCTTAAAAGTATTTTGTTCCTCAGCACTAGGGATGAACCGAACACCCCCCCCCCCCCTCGGTTCGGTTTGCAGCAGAACATGTGAACAGGCAAAAAATTTGTTTGAACACGCGAACACCGTTAAAGTCTATGGGACACGAATGTGAAAACTCAAAAGTGCTAATTTTAAAGGCCTATATGCAAGTTATTGCCATAAAAAGTGTTTGGGGACCCGGGTCCTGCCCCAGGGGACATGTATCAATGCAAAAAAAAAGTTTTTTTTCGGGAGCAGTGATTTTAATAATGCTTAAAGTGAAACAATAAAAATGAAATATTCTTTTAAATATCATGCCTGGGGGCTGTCCTTAGTATGTCTGTAAAGTAGGGCATCTTTCCCATGTTTATAACAGTGCCACAGCAAAATGACATTTCTAAAGGAAAAAATGTCATTTAAAACTGCTCGCGGCTGTAATGTATTGTCGGATCCCGGCAATATAGATAAAAAATACCAAAAAATACCAAAAAAAATGGAGTGGATGTTACCCCCCAAAATCCATACCAGGTCCTTCAGGTCTGGTATGGTTATTAACCACTTGACGACCGCCTCACGCCGATGTACGTCGGCAAAGTGGCACGGACAGGCAAAATCACGTACAGTGTACGTGATTTGCCTTCCGCGGGTGGGGGGTCCGATGGCGGTCGTCCTTTGTGCCCCGGCGATCGGTGGTGAGGGGGAGACCATCCGTTCGTGGCCCCCCCCTCGCGATCGCCGCCGGCCAATCGAATCATTCCTTTGCTGCTGTATGCTAAACAGCAGCAAAGGAAATGATGTCATCTCCCCTCGGGTCGGTAATTTCCGTTCCGGCCCGAGGAGAGAAGACATCAATGTGAGTGCACCAACACACACACACACACAGTAGAACATGCCAGGCACACAAAACACCCCGATCGCCCCCCGAACCCCCCCCCAATCACCCCCCCCCCCCTGTCACAAACTGACACCAGCAGGTTTTTTTTTTTTTTTCTGATTACTGCATTGGTGTCAGTTTGTGACAGTTAGTGTTGGGACAGTGAGTATTACCCCCCTTTAGGTCTAGGGTACCCCCCTAACCCCCCCTAATAAAGTTTTAACCCCTTGATCACCCCCTGTCACCAGTGTCACTAAGCGATCATTTTTCTGATCGCTGTATTAGTGTCGCTGGTGACGCTAGTTAGGGACATAAATATTTAGGTTCGCCGTCAGCGTTTTATAGCGTCAGGGACCCCCATATACTACCGAATAAATGTTTTAACCCCTTGATTGCCCCCTAGTTAACCCTTTCACCACTGATCACCGTATAACCGTTACGGTTGACGCTGGTTAGTTTGTTTATTTTTTATAGTGTCAGGGCACCCGCCGTTTATTACCGAATAAAGGTTTAGCCCCCTGATCGCCCGGCGGTGATATGCGTCGCCCCAGGCAGCGTCAGATTAGCGCCAGTACCGCTAACACTGACGCACGCAGCATACACCTCCCTTAGTGGTATAGTATCTGAAAGCATCAATATCTGATCCGATCAGATCTATACTAGCGTCCCCAGCAGTTTAGGGTTCCCAAAAACGCAGTGTTAGCGGGATCAGCCCAGATACCTGCTAGCACCTGCGTTTTGCCCCTCCACCCGGCCCAGCCCAGCCCACCCAAGTGCAGTATCGATCGATCACTGTCACTTACAAAAGACTAAACGCATAACTGCAGCGTTCGCAGAGTCAGGCCTGATCCCTGCGATCGCTAACAGTTTTTTTGGTAGTATTTTGGTGAACTGGCAAGCACCAGCCCCAGGCAGGGTCAGGTTAGCGCCAGTACCGCTAACACCCACGCATGCAGCATACGCCTCCCTTAGTGGTATAGTATCTGAACGGATCAATATCTGATCCGATCAGATCTATACTAGTGTCCCCAGCAGTTTAGGGTTCCCAAAAACGCAGTGTTAGCGGAATCAGCCCAGATACCTGCTAGCACCTGCGTTTTGCCCCTCCGCCCGGCCCAGCCCACCCAAGTGCAGTATCGATCGATCACTGACACTTACAAAACACTAAATGCATAACTGCAGCGTTCACAGAGTCAGGCCTGATCCCTGCGATCGCTAACAGTTTTTTTGGTAGTATTTTGGTGAACTGGCAAGCACCAGCCCCAGGCAGCGTCAGGTTAGCGCCAGTACCGCTAACACCCACGCACGCACCGTACACCACCCTTCGTGGTATAGTATCTGAACGGATCAATATCTGATCCGATCAGATCTATACTAGCATCCCCAGCAGTTTAGGGTTCTCACAAACGCAGTGTTAGTGGGATCAGCCCAGATATCTGCTAGCACCTGCGTTTTGCCCCTCCGCCCGGCCCAGCCCAGCCCACCCAAGTGCAGTATCGATCGATCACTGTCACTTACAAAAGACTAAAACGCATAACTGCAGCGTTCGCAGAGTCAGGCCTGATCCCTGCGATCGCTAACAGATTTTTTGGTAGCGTTTTGGTGAACTGGCAAGCGCCAGCGGCCTAGTACACCCCGGTCGTAGTCAAACCAGCACTGCAGTAACACTTGGTGACGTGGCGAGTCCCATAAATGCAGTTCAAGCTGGTGAGGTGGCAAGCACAAGTAGTGTCCCGCTGCCACCAGAAAGACAAACACAGGCCCGTCGTGCCCATAGTGCCCTTCCTACTGCATTCGCCAATCCTAATTGGGAACCCACCGCTTCTGCAGCACCCGTACTTCCCCCATTCACATCCCCAACCAAATGCAGTCGGCTGCATGAGAGGCATTTTCTTTATGTCCTCCCGAGTACCCCTACCCAGCGAACGCCCCCAAAAAAGATATTGTGTCTGCAGCTAGCGCGGATATAGGCGTGACACCCGCTATTATTGTCCCTCCTGTCCTGACAATCCTGGTCTTTGCATTGGTGAATGTTTTGAACGCTACCATACACTAGTTGAGTATTAGCGTAGGGTACAGCATTGCACAGACTAGGCACACTTTCACAGGGTCTCCCAAGATGCCATCGCATTTTGAGAGACCCGAACCTGGAACCGGTTACAGTTATAAAAGTTAGTTACAAAAAAAGTGTAAAAAAAAAAATAAAAATATATATATATATATATATAAAATAAAAAAAAATAGTTGTCGTTTTATTGTTCTCTCGCTCTCTATTCTCTCTATTGTTCTGCTCTTTTTTACTGTATTCTATTCTGCAATGTTTTATTGTTATTATGCTTTATCATGTTTGCTTTTCAGGTATGCAATTTTTTATACTTTACCGTTTACTGTGCTTTATTGTTAACCATTTTTTTGTCTTCAGGTACGCCATTCACGACTTTGAGTGGTTATACCAGAATGATGCCTGCAGGTTTAGGTATCATCTTGGTATCATTCTTTTCAGCCAGCGGTCGGCTTTCATGTAAAAGCAATCCTAGCAGCTAATTAGCCTCTAGACTGCTTTTACAAGCCGTGGGAGGGAATGCCCCCCCCCCCACCGTCTTCCGTGTTTTTCTCTGGCTCTCCTGTCTCAACAGGGAACCTGAGAATGCAGCCGGTGATTCAGCCAGCTGACCATAGAGCTGATCAGAGACCAGAGTGGCTCCAAACATCTCTATGGCCTAAGAAACCGGAAGCTACGAGCATTTTATGACTTAGATTTCGCTGGATGTAAATAGCGCCATTGGGAAATTGGGGAAACATTTTATCACACCGATCTTGGTGTGGTCAGATGCTTTGAGGGCAGAGGAGAGATCTAGGGTCTAATAGACCCCAATTTTTTCAAAAAAGAGTACCTGTCACTACCTATTGCTATCATAGGGGATATTTACATTCCCCGAGATAACAATAAAAATGATTAAAAAAAAATAAAAATGAAAGGAACAGTTTAAAAATAAGATAAAAAAGCAAAAAAATAATAAAGAAAAAAAAAAAAAAAAAAGCACCCCTGTCACCCCCTGCTCTCGCACTAAGGCGAACGCAAGCGGCGGTCTGGCGTCAAATGTAAACAGCAATTGCACCATGCATGTGAGGTATCACCGCGAAGGTTAGATCGAGGGCAGTAATTTTTGCAGTAGACCTCCTCTGTAAATCTAAAGTGGTAACCTGTAAAGGCTTTTAAAGGCTTTTAAAAATGTATTTATTTTGTTGCCACTGCACGTTTGTGCGCAATTGTAAAGCATGTCATGTTTGGTATCCATGTACTCGGCCTAAGATCATCTTTTTTATTTCATCAAACATTTGGGCAATATAGTGTGTTTTAGTGCATTAAAATTTAAAAAAGTGTGTTTTTTCCCCAAAAAATGCGTTTGAAAAATCGCTGCGCAAATACTGTGTGAAAAAAAAAAATGAAACACCCACCATTTTAATCTGTAGGGCATTTGCTTTTAAAAAAATATATAATGTTTGGGGGTTCAAAGTAATTTTCTTGCAAAAAAAAAAAACTTTTTCATGTAAACAAGTGTCAGAAAGGGCTTTGTCTTCAAGTGGTTAGAAGAGTGGGTGATGTGTGACATAAGCTTCTAAATGTTGTGCATAAAATGCCAGGACAGTTCAAAACCCCCCCAAATGACCCCATTTTGGAAAGTAGACACCCCAAGCTATTTGCTGAGAGGCATGTCGAGTCCATGGAATATTTTATATTGCGACACAAGTTGCGGGAAAGAGACAATTTTTTTTTTTTTTTGCACAAAATTGTCACTAAATGATATATTGCTCAAACATGCTATAGGAATATGTGAAATTATACCCCAAAATACATTCTGCTGCTTCTCCTGAGTACGGGGATACCACATGTGTGAGACTTTTTGGGAGCCTAGCCGCGTACGGAACCCCGAAAACCAAGCACCGCCTTCAGGCTTTCTAAGGGCGTGAATTTTTGATTTCTCTCTTGACTGCTTATCACAGTTTCGGAGACCATGGAATGCCCAGGTGGCACAAACCCCCCCCAAATGACCCCATTTTGGAAAGTAGACACCCCAAGCTATTTGATGAGAGGTATAGTGAGTATTTTGCAGACCTCACTTTTTGTCACAAAGTTTTGAAAATTGAAAAAAGAAAAAAAAAAAAGTTTTTTCTTGTCTTTCTTCATTTTCAAAAACAAATGAGAGCTGCAAAATACTCACCATGCCTCTCAGCAAATAGCTTGGGGTGTATACTTTCCAAAATGGGGTCATTTGGGGGGGTTTTGTGCCACCTGGGCATTCCATGGCCTCCGAAACTGTGAAAGGCAGTGAAGAGTGAAATCAAAAATTTTCACCCTTAGAAATCCTGAAGGCGGTGATTGGTTTTCGGGGTCCCGTACACGGCTAGGCTCCCAAACAGCCCCACACATGTGGTATCCCCGTACTCAGGAGAAGTAGCTAAATGTATTTTGGGGTGCAATTCCACATATGCCCATGGCCTGTGTGAGCAATATATCATTTAGTGACAACTTTGTGCAAAAAAAAAAAAAAAAAATGTGTCACTTTCCCGCAACTTGTGTCAAAATATAAAATATTCCATGGACTCAATATGCCTCTCTGGAAATAGCTTGGGGTGTCTACTTTCCAAAATGGGGTCATTTGGGGGGGTTTTGTGCCACCTGGGCATTCCATGGCCTCCGAAACTGTGATAGGCAGTAAAGAGTGAAATCATAAATTTACGCCCTTAGAAATCCTGAAGGCGGTGATTGGATTTCGGGGCCCCGTACGCGGCTAGGCTCCCAAAAAGTCCCACACATGTGGTATCCCCATATTCAGGAGAAGCAGCAGAATGTATTTTGGGGTGCAATTCCACATAGGCCCATGGCCTGTGTGAGCAATATATCATTTAGTGACAACTTTTTGTAAATATTTTTTTTTTTTTGTCATTATTCAATCACTTGGGACAAAAAAAATAAATATTCAATGGGTTCAACATGCCTCTCAGCAATTTCCTTGGGGTGTCTACTTTCAACAATGGGGTCATTTGGGGGGGTTTTGTACTGCCCTGCCATTTTAGCACCTCAAGAAATGACATAGGCAGTCATAAACTAAAAGCTGTGTAAATTACAGAAAATGTACCCTAGTTTGTAGACGCTATAACTTTTGCGCAAACCAATAAATATACGCTTATTGACATTTTTTTTACCAAAAACATGTGGCCGAATACATTTTGGCCTAAATGTATGACTAAAATTGAGTTTATTGGATTTTTTTTATAACAAAAAGTAGAAAATATCATTTTTTTTCAAAATTTTCGGTCTTTTTCCATTTATAGCGCAAAAAATAAAAACCGCAGAGGTGATCAAATACCATCAAAAGAAAGCTCTATTTGTGGGAAGAAAAGGACGCAAATTTCGTTTGGGTACAGCATTGCATGACTGCGCAATTATCAGTTAAAGCGACGCAGTGCCAAATTGGAAAAAGACCTCTGGTCCTTAGGCAGCATAATGGTCCGGGGCTCAAGTGGTTAAGGGGAACCCCGCACCCAAATTTTTTTTTAAATGCCGTGGAGGTCCCCCAGGCACTATATACTCTGAACAACAGTATATATACTATACGGCCTGCCATATATACTCTGCAGAAAATTAGGCCTTAGGTGTTGGTGATACCAGAACACTGTAAGCCCTCACATTTACTCTTGTTGGGCGCAGAAACAGTCCCTGCTGTGAAATACTATATCAAAAATTGTAGTTACATGCCCCTGTTAAACCGGCAGAAAAATTGGGCCTTGGGTGGTGGTGGTGCCACAACACTGTAAGCCCTCACAGTTACTCTTGTTGGGTGCAGGAATGGGTCCTGCGTTGAAATATTATATCAAAAATTGTAATTACATGCCCCTGCTAAACCGGGGCAGAAAAATTGGGCCTTGGGTTTTGGTAAACCAAAAATATTGTTGGAAGCTAGCATCATCAAGATTGAGGAGGAATAGGATAGTCATCATAGGCAGTCTTCAAGGGATCCCACATCCATAGCAAATTCAATCAGTTACATCAGCATCAGGTGCTTGGTAGCTGCTGATCCAGGACTGATTCATGTTTAAGAATGAGAGCCTATCAACGGAGTCTGTGGACAGGCACACTCTTTGATCCATTACAAACCCTCCAGCAGCACTGAATGTGTGTTCAGAAAGCATGCTGGATGCAGGACAGGCCATTAGCTCAATTGCATATTGAGCAAGTTCTGGCCAGTGGTCCATCCTCAAGACCCAGTAACCCAGTGGATGCTCTGTTGGAAAGGTCTCCAAGTCTGCTCTTGCCCCTAGATATTCCCGTACCATGTAATGCAGATGCTGGCGATGGTTGCTTGAACCGATCAGACCTTGCCACTGAGGACCTAAAAATTGTTCAAAGGCATTGGTCAGCCGTCCACCTTCTCCACCGCTTTTCCTCTAACTGAACAAAGCCTCAGCAACACGTTGTACAGCACCAGGAAATTGTAACCTCCCAGGTTCTGGAAATGCGTTACACAAACCTTTCTTCAAGGCCTCCTGAAGATGTTTCATCCTCTGCTCCCTCTGCGAGGGCAGTATGAGTTCTGCAACCTTACCCTTGTAACGTGGATCAAGAATAGTTGCCAGCCAGTAATGATCCCTCTCCTTGATACCACGAATCCTAGGGTCCTTTTGCAGGCTTTGCAAAATCAGGGAGGCCATGCAGTGTAAGTTTGCAGAGGCATTCGATTCTGAGTTCTCTGGGTCACATGATCCGTAACTACCTCCTCCCAGCCACGTACAACTCCATGGGTTTCTGGGGACTGAAAACCATTCCTTGAAGACTGCTGCTGAGTGTTATCCTTTAAATCCACGCTGACACAATCCTCTTCCTCTTCTTCTTCCTGTGTATTTGGTGGGCCTGCAGGAATGCTATCTGGATAAAGGGGGCCTTGAGAGGTAAGGAAGTCCTCCTCTTCCTCCCGCTGTTCTACCTCAAGTGCCCTGTCCATGATTCCACAAAGCGTGTGCTTCAACAGGAAGACTAGAGGGACAGTGTCACTGATGCATGCATTATACAACAAAATGATCCAGCGCCCAATGGGCTAACAGAGAAAGCAGTCTCACAACAGGCAGAGGAACATTAACATGAATAGTTTATTCAATAATACACATATGAACAAATCCTGTTGTCAATGCAAGAAGAGGTGGAGAGAGATGAAAGGGAATGTAAATGGCTTACGGTGTCACTGGAGGTCTTCAGAGCAACAGGGGGCTGATGGCATCCAAGTGTGGGGTAAAACCCTCGCAGCAGGGGAGGCGCCAATGTCTCTGCTGTGCTTCAGCTAAATGGAGACCCGCTCACCAATGTGTAGAGGACAGCTGAACGTGCTGGTGGAGGGGGCGGAGGCAGCGGTCAGTGGGAAGATGGAGAGCCGAGCTTCGTGCTTCACATGTCAGAGACGCCAACAGAAGGTGAGAAGGTGCCGCGATCCGCGGATGGATCTGAGCTGCTCTCTCCTGATGGAACCAAACATGTTTGTGGCTGCTCACTGCTGGATAGGAGTATTTGCCTGCTAAAATCAATTGGTGGTGTACTGCTAGCAGATTGGCTGCAAGTACTTGGGACACCTATTGCAATACCTTCATTCCTCTCAGTGCAGGTTTTTGAGAGAACTGGAGGTATAGTATGGATGGAGATCACAGATGAGGAGCAAGGAGAAGTACGCCTTTTTTTTTGTTGTCTTTCAAGTGCTGTTGCCAACGGCCTGCATGGCAGGTTGTCATATGTCTGGTCAAGCATGTGGTGCCAAAGTGGCTGCTGTTCTGGCCACACTTGATCTGCTTCAGACATAGGTTGCAAACAGCAATGGTGCGATCTGCTGCACACGTCACGTCACATGTCAAAAAAGGCCCACACCAAGTACTTTTAAAAGTCAGTGGGTAGTCAGCAACGGCCTGCATCTGCGGAGCTCTGCAGTTTGATTCAATAGGGTGGCTGCCCTTAAGCTGCCCCCAGAGGATATCCTGCCTCGTTGGAGTTGTGCCTCCCACTCCTCCTCCTTCTCCTCCTCTCTCCTCTCAGGCACCCAAGTACAGTCAGTGACCTCATCATTCCCTCCCTCCTCGTCACTGGAGCAAACTTGGCAGTATGCTGCAGCTGGGGGAACATGACTGCCAGTTTCTTGTCCTTCTTGGGCACCCCCTCTCCCTAGGCTCACGTTACTCCCTTCCTCAACCTGGGAACCAACATCAGAGCCTTCAAATCACTGCGTATCCTCCAGTAGCATGTATCCGACACTATGGTCAAATAATTCTGGGGACTCCTCCGTGCATGATGGTGGGGCCACCGAAGGATGGTGGGGCCACTGAAGGAGTGACTGTGGACAAGGAGCCGGTGGAATAGGCCACTTTGGCAGCTGCGTTGGAAGGCAAACTACTCTGAGCCTGAGTGACAGAGGATGAGGAGGATGAGGACAGCTTTGTTATCCACTCCACCAACTCTTCTGTATGTTCTGGCTCAATAACACGGCCCGCAGCAGAAAAAAGTACATGCATTCCCCACGGTCACCTGCAGAGGATCAATTTTCAGAGATTGGCACAATAGCTTTTGGACTCTATAACTTTCACAAAGACCAAATAATATACACCAATTTGGGTTATTTTTACCAAAGATATGTAGCAGTATAAATTTTGGCCAAAATTTATGAAGAAAAATTACTAATTACTATTTTTTGGTCTGGTTAGGAAGGGGATTTAAGTGCCCCGTGGGTGAGTGGTTAATACACCACCTGAAGTGTATTAGAAACAGTACACCACAGGATGCACTGTAGATATAGGCTACACTGGATGCAGAGTGTATATATATATATATATATATATATATATATAGGAAAAAAATATATATATATACAGTATATATTTATTAATACACCACCTGAAGTGTATTAGAAACAGTACACCACTGAATGCACTGTAGATATAGGCTACACTGGATGCAGAGTATATATATATATATATATATATATATATATATATATATATATATATATATATATATATATATATATGGGAAAAAAATATATATATATACAGTATATATATATTTATTAATACACCACCTGAAGTGTATTAGAAACAGTACACCACTGAATGCACTGTAGATATAGGCTACACTGGATGCAGAGTATATATATATATATATATATATATATACAGTCTCATATATATATATATGTATATATATATATATATATATATATATATATATATATATATATATATATATATATATATATATATATATGAGACTGTATATATATATATATATATATATATATATAATTACACTGCCTGCACTGACTCAATATCTCAATATTCACTGAATATATAGTCTATGCTAAATGCAGAGTATATATATGTGCTAGACTGACTGTATATATATATATATATATCAAATACACTGCCACTAACTGAATAACCTGCCTGCTTAACCACTTGCTTACTGGGCACTTAAAACCCCTTCCTGCCCAGACCAGGATGTTCAGATTTCAGTGCTGTCACTCTTTGAATGACAATTGCGCAGTCATGCTCCAGTTTACCCAAATGAAATTTTTATCATTTTGTTTTCACACAGAGCTTTCTTTTGGTGGTATTTAATTGCTGCTGGGTTTTTGTTTTTTTTTTGCTAAATAAAACTAAAACTGATTGAAAATTTTGAAAAAACAAAACAAAATTGTTTCATAATTTGTTATAGCATTTTGAAAACAGGTAATTTTTCTCCTTCACTAATGTGCGCTGATGAGGCTGCACTGATGGACACTGTTAGGCTGCGCTGATGGGCACTGATAGGTGGCACTGATGGACACTGATAGGCGGCACAGATGGGGACTGATAGGAACTGATAAGGCGGCACTAATGGGCACTGATAGGTGGCACTGATAAGCACTGATGAGGCGGCACTGATAGGTGGCACTGATGGCTGGCACTGATGGGCATTGAATGGTAGCACTGAAGGGCACTGATAGGTGGCACTGATGGGCACTGATCACTGATGGGCACTGGTAGGTGACACTGATAGGCAGCACTGATCTGTGGCACTGATTATGAGACACTGATGGGCATTGATTGGCAGCACTGGTGGGCATTGATGGGTGGTACTGTGGGCACTGGTAGGTGGCACTGTGTGCACTGGTAGGTGGCACTGGTGGGTACTGATAGGTGGCACAGTGGGCACTGGCAGCTGACACTGGTGGGCACAGAAAATGCAGCCACGGCTTTTTGTGTGAGGAACCGATGTTCCTCTGACAGAGACTGGTGGTCAGCTTCTTTTTCCCCTCACGCTGACAGCGTGAGGAAAAAAAATACAGTTTACCGAGCTTCTGTTTACATCATGTGATCAGCCGTCATTGGCTGACAGCTGATCACATGGTAAGGGGCCGGGATCGACCCCTTACTCGGATCTGTGATCAGCCGAGTCTCATAGACTCAGTGATCACAGAGCGCGCCGCGCAGGACCCCTAGGGTCGTGCAGAGAGTGCTTGCTCGGGAGGACGTCCATGGATGCCCCCCGGCAATTAAGGCCTGCGCTGTAGCCGTCTTTTGGCTATAGCGTGGGTGGCAAGTAGTTAATCTAAATCAAGCTATCTCTCTGTCCACGCCAACAACACTACACACGGCTGTCGTGTATGCAGCTTTATGTAGTGTGGAGTGTGGACTTAGTCCCCTTGAGCCATGATTGGCCAAAGGCACCCTGCCTTTGGCCAATTATGGCTCTCTTAGCAGAGCGTGCTGTGATTGGCCAAAGCATGCAGGTCAGGTGCATGCTTTCGCCAATCATCATACAGCAATGCACTGCGATCTCATTATGGGGCGTTCCGCGGCGCTCGAATTTTCCGCGAACTCCCCAAAATGTTTGCTCTTTGGCAAACGGGCAAACACCCGATGTTCGATTCGAACTTATGTTCGACCTGAACATCGAGCACATCCCTACTTGGCACACACACACTTTCCATAACAGCTCCACTGCACACTGCTGCTGGAACCCCCTGTTCACATGCTTTACACCTTTACCCATCCCTGCTTTACTGTCTACTACTGTCAGATCTGCATCCCCCAGTCCACACTCTCTCCTTGCTTCAATGAACACACCCACCCTCCTCTAGTCCCAATTCCTGAGCACACTTCTGCTAGGTTTCTGCACTCTTTTCTACATGCATTTCTGTAGGGTCACTTTTCCCTAGCTCTTGACTTTCTCAAGGACATCCTTATTACTTCTGTTTGAGAAGAAGAGCCTAATGAAATCTAGTGCAGGAGAATTTCAGGACTTGACAGCAGTGGCGTAGCGTGGGGGTGCAGGGGGTGCCGTGGCCCCGGGCGCGAGATTTAGGGGGGCGTCACTGGCTGCCTCCTCCTAATTTCTAATCCCTGTGTCCCCGGGCTCCGGCCGCCATGTTAAGTGTCCGGCGCCCTGTGATTGGGCGTATGGGTGTCATGTGAGGCGTAGGGCTGGCCTATCCTCCATCGCTCCTGAAGTCCCGCCTCCGCACATGACCCCCCATGACCCCCCATACGCCCAATCACAGGGCGCTGGACACTGAACATGGGAGCAAGCAGAGCGCAGGGGAGAGAAGAATGAGCCGCCGCTGTGTTCTCCTCCTCCTCCGGATCGATGCAGGCCAGGATAAGAAGGTGAGTGAGAGTCTTGTTACTGGCCAGGGGGAGGGGGGGAGGGGCGAGAGAGAGAGACTGTAAGCAGGACAGTGTAGTGTAGTATAGTGGTCATTATAGTGTAGTTTAGTATGGAGGTCAGTGTAGTGTAGTGGTCAGTATGGGTGGCAGTGCAGTGTAGTATAGTGGACAGTGTAGTATGGTGGTCAGTATAGTGTAGTATAGTGGACAGTATAGTGGTTAGTGTAGTATAGTATAGTGGTCAGTATAGTGTAGTTTAGTATGGAGGTCAGTGTAGTATAGTGGTTAGTATGGTGGTTAGTGTAGTGGACAGTATAGTGGTCAGTATAGTGTAGTGGACAGTGTAGTGTAGTATGGTGTAGTTATAGTGGTAAACGCTTCGCGGCCCTGTGACGTCACAGCTGTGCGCTTGCCCTCCATCTGCGTCCCAAGCCTCATCTGGATGTATATCACTACCGCGGCTGGCATTAGCGGTATACCAGGAGCTACACGCAGACCTGCCAGCACCACTGTGACCCATCGGATGAACTGCCCCATGATGGATTATTCCTCTGGCTCCCCAGATGCTTTCTTTTACACTACTGAAATGTGAGTTGTTTGCACATTGTTTTTAAAATAAAAAACGGCCTTTTATACTACACCCAGAGGCGCCTCCCCTCCTTGTGTGTTGTGTTTTTTCTATAGATTCTGGAGCTTGGTTTCAGTTCCTTGGAAGGCAGCCCTGCTTGTGGACTATATATCTATACCTTTCCTTACAGACTTGTTACATGGACCCCTAATGGACTATTCATGCTGATTTTTTTTCTCCTATACATTGTACATATGTTTTAAAATTGTATGCGGTTTACTGTGATGTTGTTAGATATTCTCCAGTCTTTTGCGCCTTTCCTTGTACATAGTATGGTGGTTAGTGTAGTATAGTGTAGTATAGTGGTCAGTATAGTATAGTGGTCAGTGTAGTGTAGTATGGTGGTCTGTATAGTGGACAGTGTAGTATGGTGGACAGTGTAGTATGGTGGTCACTGTAGTGTAGTATGGTGGTCAGTATAGTGTAGTATAGTGGTCAGTATAGTGTAGTATAGTGGTCAGTATAGTGGTTAGTGTAGTATAGTATAGTGGTAAGTATAGTATAGTATAGTGGTCAGTATAGTGTAGTTTAGTATGGAGGTCAGTGTAGTGTAGTGGACAGTGTAGTATGGTGGTCAGTATAGTGTAGTATGGTGGTCAGTGTAATTTTAGTATAGTGGACAGTGTAGTATGGTGGTCAGTATAATGTAGTATGGTGGACAGTGTAGTATGGTGGACAGTGTAGTATAACAGACAGTGTAGTATAGTGGTCAGTGTAGTGTAGTATAGTGGTCAGTATAGTGGTTATTATAGTATAGTGGTTAGTATAGTATAGTGGTTAGTATAGTGTAGTTTAGTATGGAGGTCAGTGTAGTGTAGTGGTCAGTATAGTGTAGTATAGTGGACAGTGTAGTGTAGTGGTCAGTGTAGTGGACAGTTTAGTATAGTGGTCAGTGTAGTGTAGTATAGTGGTCAGTGTAGTGTAGTATAGTGGACAGTGTAGTGTAGTATGGTGGTCAGTGTAGTGTTGTATAGTGGACAGTGTAGTATAGTGGACAGTGTAGTATGGTGGTCAGTATAGTGTAGTATAGTGGTCAGTGTAGTATAGTGGTCAGTGTAGTATGGTATTACTTGCCTTGCCCCGGGTGCTGACAACCCACGCTACGCCACTGCCTGACAGCAACCCTAAAGCTATCTAATGACCCTTTAATGCTAGCACTGCAGCAGCGGATGTTCATCCCTTCATCCCCAGAGCTAAGCTCTCTCCACTTAGCAGCTGCCATGACTTTATCACAAGGGAGAGAATTGTATTTTTTTTGTATATTCTTGTGTTAGGAAGACAATGGAAGGCCAGTGGGAGGATTCCAGGAAGTGAAAGGCTTGGAAGCAATGGGAATGAAGCAGGATTTGAAATGGGCCATCCAGCAATCCTGCAGGAAAATGTGGATTCCACAAGATGGGGTAGAATGGGGAGATACCAGGAATTAGAGAAGACTCAGAAAGGGTTTTGGTGCTAATTTTCAGAGTAGGGCCAATTGTGTCAGAATAGAAGGTTAATTCCATCACCAGTGCATGCGATTTGAAGGTCCGGCATACCGTGAGCTCCTTTAGAGCTCCATGCCACATGAGCAGGAGTGACATCATCGCAGCCCCGGTCACTCATACAGCCAGAGCCCGCAAACCTGGAAGGAAGACTGGGGAAAGATGGAAGCCCTGTCCGAGTTTATTCTGATGGCAAAACTGGTCATGTGTACAGGGCATAAGAAATAAAGTAATAAATAGAACCAGTGCTGCACTGCACAATCCTAAAGTATCGTTGTGAAACAAACAAATGCCTGCCAGAGAGTCTAGAACACAGATATAATAAAATAATGAATAAACCTGAAACAAGTGCATGTAACCATTATTGAATATGTAGTAAATAAATGTAGCGCTAATGAACAAAATGAAAAGTGATAATATAATCAGTGGAAATTAACCACTGAGGCCAAAAAAAAATAAGAGAAAATGAAATAAATGAATGGAATTCAATGGTGAAATGTGGTACCACAATGAAATAATAGTCCCATAATCAAAAATGTATATAGTGAGTCCAACATGAATGGGAGATGTTCTGGTCTGTATATCATCAGCTTAAAGGTCTTGAACAGGAAACAGATGTAATACGCTTACCAGAAATGGTGGATTCAGGTGCCGGTGACACCGAATCAAACAGGCTTAGAGATCCAAGATGGAAGTGGTTGTCCAAGGACCCCCGGATCTCAAGGGGAATCCCTCCTCTGTACCGCCAATCGCAACTGCCAGTCCGGAGAGACCGGGGGGAAGATGGAGAATCCAAACCTCATGGGAGTCCAGGAAGTGTGTAAGGCTCGAAAAAATGTGTAAAGTGCGCCAATGGTGCAGATCAAATGATATATTTATTGGATATCACCAATAATACAAAAAACTGTTTAAAATGGCGTGTTCACGTAAAAAGATAAAATTAAGTGTAGGGAAGAGTGTAGCTCGCCCAACGCATTTCATCCAATTGGACTTCAACTGGGGCAACACACTCCAGCATTCAGGATCACCCCCTGTGGAACCCTGCTGCCCACCACACAGCTTCCCGGACGGATTTTTTACTTGATGTGCCTGTATCTACCTTACTCTGAGTGAGTGCATTTTAATCTGTAATAAATGTTTATGCTACAGTACTACACTTAGGTTGGCGCTGCTTTTCTTCCTTTTTATCTCCCTCCAAAGGTGAATTCTGCCCTTCAAGCATGCTGCCTCCTGCTGTGTTTGTATCTGCATCTCTCCCCCTGAGGTCATAGACCTATGCTCTGCATTCCCCCCTCCCCCCCTCCCCTCCACTCATTTCATCCCAGTTTTTATGCCTGGACTTTTGTTCATCAACCCAGCACCATCCCTGGACTTTTTTTTACCATTTTTTATTTTTCTATTATCATTACTTTTATCATATAAATGTATTGTAACTCACACATGACTGTTATTTAATTGATATCTTTTAATTAGCTATTCTTAATTTTTTTATATAACTTACTATCCCGTTGTATATTGCTCACCCCTATCCATAGCTGTCGTCCCCTAGCGCAACAAAATATTGTAAATTATCATGTTCCATAGGATCTTATACTCTTGGGTACCATCCCTGCTCAGGTGAAGTATTTGAACTATGTATATGTATCTTCCTCCATGTTCCGTACATACTTATTCCAAAGGATTTTCTACTCTTAGGGTGACAGGTATTCCCACACCTATGGTGCACACTAGGCCTAACTGATATTAGGGTACCATAATAAGATAGGGGCAATTAAGGGTTGGATAGCAGTTTAGATTTATATCCAGGTTGAGGCCCCCAGGCACCAGGGACCCCAACCTGTATATCCACCTTGTCTTGTTTTGTGAGATTAAGATTTTCTTATTGCCTCCTCTCCAATGATCCTTGATGTGGTCTATTCCATAAAATATCAGCCCCTAGGGTCTCTATGATGTACTTTGTTAAAATGTCATGACAGATTGTGTTTGGGGAATCCTCTTATATTATTAATGTGCTCCCTAATTCTCACAAACAAGAGTCGTGTGGTTCTGCCCACATACTGGAGATGGCAAGGACATTTGATAACGTATGTCACATGGGTGCTGTTGCATGTGATTAATTCTTTTATTTGGTACTCTTTGTGGTCCACCCTGGACTTGAATGTTTCTCTTTTTCGTGGTTGCTTTTTGCTCACTCTGCATGCCAGACACCTTTGGCATTTATAAAAGCCCCTCATTTGTGAGACTATCTTACTGGGTTTCGGGAGGGTCACTCACATTATGGACTAGATAGTTTCGGAGTGTGGGAGCTCTTCTATACATGAATTTAGGTTTCAAAGGTAGGATTTTGGATAGTACTCGGTCTTCCTTCAAAAAGGGCTAATATTTTTTAATGATGTGTTTGAAGACTTGGTATTGTGTTTTATATCTGGTGATAAAAGCCACATCCATTTGGTTCTCTTTTTCTTTGCTTTTTTGATAAATAACACATTCCTGTCCATTTTCATTAGAAGATTGGAAAAGAAGGATATGAAGACCCAAAATATCAGAAAAACCATTAAGGAAATAGGGAAGAAGGAAGTAGTAATACGTCCGGCAGATAAAGGGGGAGGGCTGGCTATATTGAACAAAAAGGACTATGAAGAAGAGATGGACAACCTTCTCCAGGTGGAGAATACATACAAGTAGATAAAAGAAAGGGGAAAGAAAAGGAATACTAAGTAAGAAAGAAGCAGAATATCTCATATCAGAATCCACCAAGACCCCGGTAATATATTACTGTCACGGTCCCTACCGTGCCATGCAGACGGTCAGGCCCCAAGTGGCTCAAAGAGGTATTGAACCTATGACTGCCTGTTTAGTGCTCCTTTTACTTTGCCTCTGAGCCACACCTCAGTTCCTTTCAGCCTGCTTTCCAGATTTGCACAGTTCTGTATGAAATACTAGGGCCAAACTCTGGATCTTGTTGCAATTAGTACCTGTCACTCCTGGTTCAGCTGAGGCAGTTTATCCAATCAGCTGGGTATAAAACACTGCCTCACTCTGAGGGCTTTGTCAGTTCATTGTCTCGTGTCTCTATTATTGCCAAAGGTTCCTGTGTTCCTGTGTCTCTTGTTTTGCCTAAGTATTCCTGTGTTCCAGTGTTCCTGTGTTCAAGTTACAGTGTTAAAAGACTGACCCCGGCTTCTGACCCTGGCTTGTTTATCATTTATTCTGACTTCTGGAATCCCTGACTACGGCTTTACCTGGACACTCCTTTGGCAAATTCCTGTCAAGCCCCCATGCATAGATTCACAGCCCAGGTAACTTATCTCTTTGTTACCATGGGCTGTGTCTATTTGCAAGGGTGAGCGTACATCTCTGCGCCATGGACGCCAACCTAGGTAAGCCCTTGCATAATGAACTGACCAACATGGAGTCCGCAGAGATGTACAAGATGCTCACCTCCCTTGCTCTGCAAGTCTCCAGCCTGGTCCAGACCGTTTCGGAGCTGCAGCAAGAAGTTATCTTATTTAAAGGTACAGTATGCCCAGCCCCGGAACCAGCATGTCCTGAGCCTTTTGTGGAGATGCCAGAGAGGTTTGACGGTAGCCGTGCATCATTCATGTGCTTTAAGATGGATTGTGAGCTGTTGTTTGCTCTTAAGCCTAGGACCTATGCCACTGACTATATAAAGGTACGCGCTTCCATCAACCTGCTCACTGGGCAAATCAAAACATGGGCTCATCAGCTTTTACAGGAGAGGAGTCCAGTCTTGGACAGCTGGGAAGCATTCATGTTAGCTCTGGACTCTCACATTCCTGTCTCAAAGAAAACCAATGTTCCCAAATCTGCTCTCTGTCCACGCGGCCTATGGGTATCCAGGGACTGGAATACCATGTACAGATACGACTCCAAGCCATCCCAGTATGTGCCAAGCTATGAAGCACTATCCCCACAAAGCCTAGACGCTACAGAGGATATACATACATCTACCCTGGATGATGTGGAACCCATGGAGATCGGGGCCATCCGGTCCAAGTTGTCTAAAGGTGAAAGAGAGCAGAGGAGAGACTGTGGTCTTTGTTTTTATTGTGGAGAAAGAGGGCACCTTATCCCTCTCTGCCCAACTCCTCCACCTCGGCCAAAGTTTCAGCAAGTGGGTACTACTAGGATCCTTCCTGCCACCCCTGAATCTTTGCCTGCTGTCCAGCTTAAAGTTCCTGTGCACCAGTGTGAAGTCTCAGTGCCTGCTATTCAGTCTAATGTTCCGGTACCTGCTGCCCGGTCTTCTGTCCCTGTGCCCATGTTCCAGTTAGAAGTTCTTGTGCCTGTGTCCCCGCTTGAAATTCCTGTGCCTGTGTCCCCGCTTGAAGTTCCCGTGCCTGTGTCCTTGCTTGATATTCCTGTGCCTGTGTCCCCGCTTGATGTTCCTGTGCTGGTGTCCCAGCTTGAAGTTCCTGTGCCTGTGTCCCCGCTTGAAGTTCCTGTGCCTGTGTCCCCGCTTGAAGTTCCTGTGCCTGTGTCCCCGCTTGAAGTTCCTGTGCCTGTGTCCCCACTTGAAGTTCCTGTGCCTGTGTCCCCACTTGAAATTTCCTGTGCCTGTGTCCCCGCTTGAAGTTCCTGTGCCTGTGTCCCCGCTTGAAGTTCCTGTGCCTGTGTCCCCGCTTGAAGTTCCTGTGCCGGTGTCCCTGCTTGGAGTTCCTGTGCCGGTATCCCTGCTTGAAGTTCCTGTGCTTGTGTCCCCGCTACCTCCTGACTGTACGTATGCCTCGAATGGCAGCATAGTCCGTAAGCAGGACCTGAAGATTTTCGAAAGAGCCTTGCGAGCGCCGAAAGTCTCCCCAGCTGGAACTTCTAAAACAAAGAAAGCCCAAAGGAAATAGGCTGTTCCATGCTCTGAGGGCATTCCTAAGGGGAGGGAACTGTCACGTCCCTACCGTGCCATGCAGATGGCCAGACGTGGTCACGTCCCAAGTGGCTTAAAGAGGTATTGAACCTATGACTGCCTGTTTAGTGCTCCTGTTACTTTGCCTCTGAGCCACACCTCAGTTCCTTTCAGCCTGCTTTCAAGCTTTGCACAGTTCTGCAGGAAATACTAGGGCCATACTCTGGATTTTGTTGCAATTAGTACCTGTCACTCCTGGTTCAGCTGAGGCTGTTTATCCAATCAGCTGGGTTTAAAACACTGCCTCACTCTGAGGGCTTTGTCAGTTCATTGCCTCGTGTCTCTATCATTGCCAAAGGTTCCTGTGTTCCTGTGTCTCTTGTTTTGCCTAAGTATTCCTGTGTTCCTGTGTTCAAGTTACAGTGTTCCAAGACTGACCCCGGCTTCTGACCCTGGCTTGTTTATCATTTATTCTGACTTCTGGAATCCCTGACTATGGCTTTACCTGGACAATCCTTTGGCAAATTCCTGTCAAGCCCCGTGCACAGATTCACAGCCCAGGTAGCTTATCTCTTTGTTACCGTGGGCTGTGTCTATTTGTAAGGGTGGGCGTACATCTCTGCGCCATGGACGCCAATCTAGGTAAGCCCTTACAATTCCATGCCAAAAATCCACAAAAAGATAGAGAAACCACCTAGTAGACCTTCAAAATATCACTGAGGTAACCACTTATTGGCCACCATAGACGTCAATTCACTATATATTAGCATAGCACAGAAGGATGGACTAAAAGGAGTAGACTACACAAAAACACTGGATTAAAACAGGAAAAGATAGGATTCATTCTGGAAGGTCTCCAACTAGCCACAGAGAGCAATTACTTCTGGTACAAGAAGAACTATTACGTTCAAACCAAAGGGGTAGCCATGGGAGCACGCTATGCCCCTAGTGTTGCTAATCTCTTCATGAATATGTGGGAGGAGGAACATGTTTACGAGAAGAGGATACCCCAAATCAAATTGTACCGTCAATATATAGACAACCTGATCATCCTATGGGAAGGAACGACTGAGTCCTTTGAAAAGTTCCTTGGAGAATCAAAATAAAACAAATATGGAATTACCTTCACTGGGAAGTGGAACTACCAACAGATTGACTATCTGGATTTGCAGATCTTTAAGAATGGGGAAGGCTTACATACCAAAAACATTCTTCAAAACAACAGATCGTAATGGTTATATACCAACCTCCAGCTGCCATAACCCCAAGTGGAAAGGTAATATTCCTAAAGGCCAATTATTAAGATTGCGTAGAAACTGTGACACATTGGAAGATTTTGGAGCACAGGCTAATATCCTGATCAAAAGATTTCAAGAAAAAGGGTACCAACAAAAAAATCTGGTGAAGTTGAAGATGGGAAGTCGAGGAGTGAGGCTCTGACTGAGAAGTTGGAGGTAACCGGTTCTTCTGCGTGTTTATGCGGTTAGGGTTGGGGGCTCTATAGGGTGGTTGGGTGGGGCGAGGCCCATGGTGGCTACGAGGCCTGGGATGTGTATGTGGGTGCGGAGCTTGCCGCACGAGGGGGTAGGTGATGGGGAGTAAAGGGGGGATGTTAGGCAATTTGGGAGTTTTCCAGTCAATGACCTTGGATGACGTGTAGTCATCTACGTCCCGCCTCCTCCACAGCCCAGCGGTCCACCGGATGTGATCTCATGATGTTAAAGAGTAACACTACATGCCTTTTTTTATCAGCCTAAATGTGAGTGCATATTTTAAACACTATTAAAGCCTTTTATGCACACTACTACCCTTAGAGCGGCGCTGCTCTTTTTTTCTGCTCGTCTTCCCCACAGAGTCCCTTCTGCTCTGAGAAGCTGGCTGCCGCCTACCCCATCCATCTGAACCCAGTACTGTAGGTCTAATGACCACCTTAACTGTTTGCCTCTTGCAAACACCACACTTCCTTATCCACACCACTGTCCCATTTTTCATTTCAAAAGTAGCACCTGTCAGCGCTCCATTTCCCATTTGTTCTTGGGTACAATCAACCTGCTCATAGATTGTCCAAATTTCAGGCTGGACCCGGCTGAACCGGCCAAAAATTCAAACTGTCTTTGGTCAGCTTGAGTTTCCTAGCTAGATAGGATGGGTGTGGTAAGCTTTTTGGAGTGTTTAGAAATGACTAAAAGCAATCCCGGGAGATAGTGGTGAGGATCCAGAGGCAGGCAGGCAGTGGTGGCTGGTGGTCAGGTTAGTCCGGTTGGTTGGTGCACTTACTTCTACCAAGGGTGGCTTCCCGGGCTCTCCTCTGCAGGCATCACAAGTGGGCATCTCCTTCCCCTGCTCAGTGGCTTCCATCTCCTCCCTCCTCCTCGACGGCTAATCAGAATGCTTCTCCTTTTGGCCAATCGGGAAATGCGTCTCACACCCACGCTTCCTGACTGGCGGAAAGGCGATTCAGTGTAAAAATAGTGAATATTCATTCGCTATTCTAACACAGGGTGGGCTCCGAGCGCAATGCTCTGCATCCGGAGCTCATACTATTTTGAAGCCTATTAGAGCCTTTGGCTCTAATCAGGTGTTTAAAAAAAAAACCTCTGCTGTAATTCATGCGCCCAGCATCCTGAAAGGGGCCGGATGCATGAATAATGGGTGGCGGCGATGAAAAGAGGAGGCGACGCCCGTGCGCCCTTAATGGAAGGGCCGCCCCTGCAGGCAGGTATCTAGGATTTGTTCTAAGATCTGTAACCTTTGGGATACCCGAAGAGGATGTATTCATATGCATTTCCAGAATACATGAAACAGAGTGCCTCTATCCTAGGTAGATATATGGTAGATAGGCATGTAGAATATCAGGAGTTTTGTACTAAAACATTACCATTTTATAGATATTTTCATTGTGACCTACACACCTACACATGAGGATTTGGATGCCAAGTCCGAGATATTGCTCCAGCATGTTAGAGGGATAGAACAATGGAGAGCTAGACTCCTTTTTAAAGAGATTAAATGAGGCTGGGAGGGGCCCTGAGCTCAAATCTTTTCAAAGCTTGTGGGTTGATCTAAAGCTAAGGGAGATTGCAGGGCTGAGAAGAAATGCCTAAATTGGAGATAATAATAAAATGCCTGGTTAGGAATCCATTTCTTCCTAGTCTGGAATCCCTCAAAGGAACAATACTTAAGGGCCACCGGATGTATAAGATGTTGTAATTAGAAAATGCTTTCCTGTGCACATGGTAGCATTTGTATACACAATAGACTTTCCGGTATTCCAGGAATGTAGGACATCAGTCATAAGCAAACAAGGTGGAGCTAGAGTGTATTTCTTGTTACAAGTTTTCCAAATCCGGATAGTGAAAATCATAAGGGCAAGTAATAAGTGGTGTGCCGATTCTTGAATGGCATCTGAAGGAAACCAGCTCAGTTAGTACGGATGCACTGGATACAGCTGTCCTGATTATAATTCTGACCAGTGATCGCTAGTGGACCATGATAGTATTTGGCCTAGATGAGTATAATTTAATTAAACCTGGTGCCCCTAAACCACCTTTGGACTTTGGAGAGAAAGGAATTGAGCTGGATATTTTATGGGGTTTAAATTGAGTTAAGAACGGAATTTTGTAATGTGCGTAGCTGGGCCCTTGGAACATTATTTCTACCCAGGAAGGAGATCTAATCAGTAGTCCCTTGTTTGAGTAATTTATGGATTTTTTTGGATTAGGGGAGGGTAGTTAGCTTCATCAGTTGAGAAATGATTGAGAAAAGATTGATAAAGTCTTTACGTCCAATACGTAACTTGGTAAAGTTTTAAATGCGTTTTTAGTGTGAAATTGGTCTATGGCTTGATGGCAAAGTAGGGTCTTTACTTTGATTATGAATCAATGAAATATGTGCACCACTTGTTTCATGTTGAGGGTTATTACCATCAGTTAAATAGTCTGCATACATACCTAAATAAATAAAAAAGATATATTTAAATTCCCTATGAAAATAAATCAGGTATTTGTCCTTACCTGTTGCCATCTCAGATAAAGTGTGCAAGGGTTCTGTTTCAGCAATATCTTATTCCCACAAATGGTGGTTAGATCCTGTGAGTTTTAGGTAATATGCTGAATTTTATCCATGCAAGATGGTTTATTAGAATTTTGCTTAACATGATATAATTTAAAAAAATCCTTAGAAACATTTACACTACCCTTGGAACAGGGGTAGTTAGGTAGGAAACCTTTGAGAAGTAGAGATCTACCTGACAAAGATGAAAGAGATCAAAGTTCACTGGGGTGTGGTGCCTTTTATTTTTATTGCAGAAATCAACTAGCAAAGCCCCAATAAAAAGTAAGGATGGCATGAAGAAAACTTATAAAAACATAATGAAACAAACTTCACTGTAAAAATATAAACCTATCCTACCTTAACCACTTCCCGCCTGGCCTATAGACAAATGATGGCTGGGCAGGACATTCAACATTCTCAGTGGACATCATATGAAGCCCTCCAGGAACTGGCCACGCTGCAATGCGATCTGTTACCCGCTGTGGATGACTGATCAGTGTACTGGCCGCTGCCGGTACCATGTGATTGATGTGACCAATCACAGCAGATCACATGACAATTTTACACCATGAATGGTGCCATTCATTGTGTGCAATTGTGTTGATCTCTGTTTTTGGTCACAGTGATCATATGGTACAGACAGGGCCAATCACAACCCACCTGTACCATGTGATTAGCTGTAATCCGTCACAGCTAACCCCAATAGTAAACACTGAATTAATTAATTTTATTCAGTAAAAATGGTTGCCTATAACAGTGAAATTCACTGGTATAAGCAATCATAATGTGGAAAAAAAAATTCTGGTCACAGTGTGTTAAAAAAAAATCATTAAAAAAAAAGTAATAAAAAATAAAAATAAATTATGCTGTACTGCACTGGTGACAATATGTAAAAATTGTGTGAATTTTATTTTTTTTATTTCTTCATATTTCAAAAAATTGTGACAAAAAAATTACAATTTCAAAAAACTCACCATGCCTCTTACTAAATACATTTGACTGTCTACTTTACAAAAAGGGGTCATTTGGGGGTATTTGCACTGTCCTGGTGTTTTCGGGCCTCAAGAAATGAGAAAGGCCATCTGTACATCAGGATAGATCAATTTTCAGATATACTGTATGTACCATAGTTTCTATACTCTATAACTTTCCTACAGACTAAATATTATACGCTGATTTGGGTTATTTTCACCAAATAAATATAGCAGAACACAGTTTGGCCTAAATGTATGAAGAAAGATTATTTATTTGCAAAATTTTAACAGAAACAATGAAAAACTTGTTTTTTTTCAAAATTGTCAATCTTTTTTTTTGTCAATTTAGCAAATAAACTCAGTGGTGATTAAATACCACCCAAAGCAAGCTCTATTTGTGTGAAAGAATATAATTTTTTTTTTAGAGGGTTCAGCGTTGTATGGCCACACAATTGTCATTCAAAGTGCAACAGCGCTGAAAGCTGAAAATTGGCCTTGGCAGAAAGGGGGTAAAAGTGCCCTGTATTTAAGTGGTTAAAAGATAGCTTCAGTGAGAAACTCAGCATTCACTTTTGTTCACAATATTTTAATAATTGGTCACCCCCACAAGCCTGATGCAGAAGTATGTAGATAAATATACAGAGGTCAGTAGTATGTAGGGCAGTGTACAAAGGTCAGTAGTATGTAGGTCAGTGTACAGAGGTCAGGAGGATGTAGGGCAGTGTACAGAGGTCACTAGTAGGTAGAACAGTGTACAGAGGTCAATAGGATATAGGGCAGCGTACAGATCAGTATTAGGTGAGTCAGAGTACAGGAGTCAGCAGTTTGCAGGGCAGTGCGCAGAGGTCAGTAGTATGCAAGGCAGTGTACCAAGGTCAATAGAATATAGGGCAGTGTACAGGGGTCAGTAGTAGATAGGGCAGAGTGCAAGCATCATCAGTTCGTAAGGCAGTGCCCAAAGGTCATTAGTTTATTGGGAAGACTACAGGAGGCAGATTTTAGGGGTCTGTACAGGGGTTCAGCAGGGCAGAAGACAGAAGTCTGCAGGACAGAGGACATGGTCAGCAGGGTAGAGGATAGGGGTCAACAGGGCAGAGGACAGAAGTCAGAAGGGTAGAGAATAGGGGTCATTGTTCAGTGGTAAGTAAGAACACACAATACAGAGTCAGTGGAATGTAAGCAGAGATCAGATGTACATAAGGCACAGTGCAGCAGTCAGCGTTGTGTAACAAGCAGCTGTCTGTTTGTATGTGCTGCACTGGCCATTAACTGTTCCCAACTTTCAAACAGCTGCAATTATATTGCAAAATAATTGTTGATATCTGGCAGGTTCACACATCTGCATTGTAGGCAGCACCCTTAGATACAGTAACACTACCAATCCAGCACTGAGGTCCTGTCATTACAGCCTGCGGACTCCTGGCACTGCCCCCTGCTGCCTTTTCATCCATGTCCAGCCTTTATTACCTCTATTGCAAGATAATTCCCACCAGGCTCTCTTGCGGCTGCCTTTATACAGACACAGCTCATAGTTGTGCAGTGCTGTCTGGTCAGGGACTCCTGTGGCTCACTAACTGGTACTGTCTCTCTTATTTCCATGAAGCTCCGCCCCTTACTTAGTATGTTCCTTGACTCAGCTTTACATATTATAGATGGCTGCTCTGATCTGGCAGATGGCAGGCCCAGTCAGGAGCTGGTGCCATATTGGGATCTTAATCGTCAGGTAGATCACGATCAAAGAGTTGCCAATCCCTGCCTTTGAAGCCTATATCAATGTGTCCCTATAATTTTTAATCTCAGATATAAATAAAGCTGTTTCCTTTTATTTCATTGTGCATGCTAACAATCTGTCCCGTTTATTTGCTTATTCATAATAATTTCTAGAAATTTAAAACAACACGTGTTTTGTTTTCTGCAGCAAAACAGATTTAGGATTGTCTCTTTTCAAGATTAACGTTTGAAGGTGATACATCTGCAATGAGATTTTATGAAATCTCTCTAACTGTGGGATTTCTGATATTTTGCACTGTTTTGCAAAAGCACATTAGATTGCATGCACATATGGTATATTTGTTATTAATGAATTCAGCACAGTATGATCTCTTA
The DNA here is from genome assembly GCA_037952835.1 of Lithobates septentrionalis. NCBI lineage: Eukaryota > Metazoa > Chordata > Amphibia > Anura > Ranidae > Lithobates > Lithobates septentrionalis. The sequence goes on along the minus strand of JBBDGP010000111.1, from coordinate 797,338 downwards.
TTCTTAGATGGAATGTTAGAGAAAATATACTAGACAGACTGTATATATATATATATATATATATATATATATATATATATATATATATATATATATATAACAAAATATATATATATATATAATGTACAAAATTGACTATACACTTTTTTATAATTACATGGGTCCAGTTCTTTTTGAAATGTTTAGAGGTCTCCTGTGAACTTTTTTGTAATGTGGGTTTTATTGGTTGTGCAATCTGAGGCATAGAACGCCAGGCAGCAGCAGGTAGTAAACAGTTTAAAGTGGTGTTCCGGCCGAAATTATACTTTTTAAATAAAAATACCCCTATAATACACAAGCTTAATGTATTCTAGTAAAGTTAGTCTGTAAATTAAGGTCTGTTTTGTTAGTTTATAGCAGTAGTTTGTTATTTTATAAACTTACAGCAGGCCGTGGCCATCTTAAGTGTGGGCATCTGAAGCCAGACTGTATTTCCTCCTGGATCTCATCCTTGCAGATCTCGCACAAGCTCAGTGCAGCACAAGCAGTGTAATAGGTTTCAGGTCAGGTTTCCATAGCAACGGCAGTTTCAGAGGAAGTTGCCACCCCTTCCCAGAAGGCATTGCAAACAGGAAATGATGCGATGGGCCGCGGCCAGGGAGGAGGAAGTGAAAAATGAACACAGCAGATATACAGTAGGTGCTGAGAAAAAAAATAAAAAAATATCCAATTTGTTTACAGTGCACAGTTTAGTGAGGGATGCTGAAGAGTTGTAAAAGTGGGTGGAACTCCACTTTAACAAAAAAAAGAAGATTAATTTCCTTCACTTCTCAGTTGGATGTGGGATAATACCAACAGCCATTCATGAAAGTTACGTTTTGAATTGTTTTGTTCAATTTTTACCAACACAAACAGGGCATGCTATTGAGATGGTCTTGTGCCAAGATCAGTGGAAAACATAACTAAATTATTGGAATTCCCACCCTCTCTTTTTATACACTCAGGTTCCAAGTTACATTATAGTACTGATTTTGATTCATTTGAATCTGTTTTCAGTTTTCCGCTTTGTTTAATCCCTTCACTTTCTCATGCTTTCAACTTGGCAATTGAACCCATTAAATATAAAAAGGTTATTCACTGACTTAATATAATGCACATTATTTATTTAGCTTCACATCTATTTATTTTACATAAGAAGAGAATGTTCAAACAGATTAAAGTGGATTATAGATAGGTATTATTTAGTAACTTTTTAAGTTATAAGGGGTAACACGAAATGTACCTCAGAAAATGATGATTTAAAAAAAAAGAATTAAGAACACATACAGTTGTGCTCGTAAGTTTACATACCTTGGCAGAATTTATGATTTTTTGGCCATTTTTCAGAGAATAGGGTTATAAGGTTTATATTTTGTTGGTTTTGGGGCTTTCAATGTATCCTATTGTGTATATTTTTTTGTGTGTATTTTCACATTTTCATTTGTTCTTACATTTCATTTAAAGATGCTACCTATGGTTGGCACCTTTACTTAATTACTATAGCCCCTTGTTCTCTATTGTTCTATATAACTTACCATAAGGGGTGAACCCCACTGACTGGCAATCACTGATGGTCATATTAGAATTTAATTCAGCTAACCTTGGCCACAATTTTTCATAACTAATATTTTTAACTTTATTGATGAGACTGTTCCCATATCTTTAGCCGATCTGCACATTGTGCACATTTTTATATATAGTGGTTCTATATATATTTCTTTAGTCACTTTTAACTATATTATCACTTATGGCTGCACGTATGGTTTACATGGTAATATCTGGTATTGCTCTAGCCTTTACTATTGCAATGGGCTTGGTTGCAGTGCCATAGTCGGCCACCTGGCCCCCCTCTTATTCTTTATTTAATACAATATATTTTTTTTAGTCACTTTTAATTATACTATCACTTATGGCTGCACATACAGTTTACATGGTAATATCTGGTACTACCCTAGCCTTTATAATTGTAATAGGCTTGGATGCAGTACCAAAGTCGGCCACTTGGCCCCCTTTTTATTTTTATTTTTAACTTAATGTAATATATATTTACCCTTCAGAGGATTCACCTATATGGTCTGTTATATATATATACTTATGGGTATTATGTCTGTTATGCCTCCTATGTATTTTTGTCTGTTATTTCTCTTAGACGAATGGACATGGGGTAATGTGGTGTGGAGGTCTGTTGCCTCTGATGTAAAGCTATGACCATCTTTTCCCCTTTGATCCTGACTGCTCATTTGCTGGTTTACATGAGGGGGAGGTATCGATATGTTCGCTCGCCTATATGAGACGTGAAGCGTGGAGTGATGGCAACGCCTTTGAGAACATCCAGTGATGAAACGCGTAAGGCGGAGCCACGCTCTTACGTCACATCCGGAAGCACAGAGCCTGGAACGCAGATGGTACACACACCGCGGACCGGCTCTTCCTGCTTAATTTCATTGCGATTTCTTTCCTCTTGCCTACCAGCGATGGGAAGCACAAAAGTCAAACTACGTACTGGGCACTGAAGTCACCTGATATATCCAATAATGGACACTCTGGGATCATATTTTTGCCTTTTCTTTTTTCTTTTTTTTCTTTTTCTTTTCACTTTTTAAGAGGGGCTTGGATTCTTATATTGATCACACATTATTTCTATGTTATAGGTGTGGACTATATTTGTATTTTAGATAAAAAGAAAGATAAATGATCGCGCTTAGGGGTCCGTCTAGGTATGCTGCCTCCCCTAATATAGCTCCCCTAAGGGGTCTATAAACACAAAATAATAACAAAAAGGGGGGTGGTGGCGCTTCCTAGTTTGGGTAAGGGTACCAGATGATGGTATAACTAAACTTAACTGTGGTAAAATTATATATAAATATATTGCTCAGTGAGCTGTCGATACGTGACTGGTAAGTAGGCTGTTATTCACTTAAGCGAGATGATCCTGCCAAAAACATAGCTCGTCTTCACTCAGTTGGCGTTTTCCACTAGTAAATATACCCCAATGTATATATCTCTAGGTACATACTAGGTTAAATATCTCCAAATTACCAATCCTTTATATTACTGAAAGCTTAGGTTAATATGTGAAATGATACACACTTATATAAACCTTGTTAAAGCACATAAACCTCAATTGAAAACCATATAAAAAGTATATAATAAGAAAGAAATATATATATATAAGTGCGCAAATGCTTAGTGGTAGTCCATAAATATGTAGAGACTCCACTCGGGGTTATCAACACAATTGGTGAATACGAGTGTTCCAACAGGTCTTAGTGCACCTGTGTATAACTAATAGTCCATCAGGTAGATTAAATCTTCATTCATAGTGATTAACATAAAAACGGTGACCGTGAGTGTTTTCAGAAATTCCACTTGTGACTACGTGCTCCCCCTCAAGCATCCCCACTCACCAGATCCCCTCACGCCCATGGGGGTAATGCGCTTATCTTTAGGCCCACAACGGTTGCTCCACCAGTCTCGTCCAAAGATCTGGGATATTCCACCTCCCCCCCACCCCCCCGATAGTGCCTTCTACTTCTCGAAGACTCCACTGAGTTCCTGGATCTGCACACCTTCTGTGCCCATTATGAGGGATTCCCACCATCCCTGAGCTGAGTTTCTGGGTCTGTACACCTGCTGTGACCATTGTGAGGGGTTCCCACCATCCTTGCACCACGTTTCTGAGTCTGTAAACCTGCTGTGCCCATTATGGGGAGTTCCCACCATCCTTAAACTTAGTTCACAGGAGTCTACCACAGAGATACATCAGATAACATCTACAAGAAGGTGGAATATCCCAGATCTTTGGACGAGACTGGTGGAGCAACCGTGGTGGGCCTAAAGATAAGCGCATTACCCCCGTGGAGGTGAGGGGATCTGGTGAGTGGGGATGCTTGAGGGGGAGCACGAAGTCACAAGTGGAATTTCTGAAAACACTCACAGTCACCGTTTTTATGCTAATCACTATGAATGAAGATTTAATCTACCTGATGGACTATTAGTTATACACAGGTGCACTAAGACCTGTTGGAACACTCGTATTCACCAATTGTGTTGATAACCCCGAGTGGAGTCTCTACATATTTATGGACTACCACTAAGCATTTGCGCACTTATATATATATATTTCTTTCTTATTATATACTTTTTATATGGTTTTCAATTGAGGTTTATGTGCTTTAACAAGGTTTATATAAGTGTGTATCATTTCACATATTAACCTAAGCTTTCAGTAATATATAGGATTGGTAATTTGGAGCTATTTAATCTAGTATGTACCTAGAGATATATACATTGGGGTATATTTACTAGTGGAAAACGCCAACTGAGTGAAGACGAGCTATGTTTTTGGCAGGATCATCTCGCTTAAGTGAATAACAGCCTACTTACCAGTCACGTATCGACAGCTCACTGAGCAATATATTTATATATAATTTTACCACAGTTAAGTTTAGTTATACCATCATCTGGTACCCTTACCCAAACTAGGAAGCGCCACCACCCCCCCCCCCTTTTTGTTATTATTTTATATTTGTATTTTATGTACAGTGGTGTGTTTACTATCTACCTATCATATTGTTTTGTGGTACAACGAATTGGGATACTACATGGTTAATGGCTGGGTCACATGGTTGGTTAATTAAGGGAGTATATGTGCCTCAGTAGTCACAACCTGAGCTGATATCTTCAACTTTATTTAGATACACTCAAAGACATAGTTACTTTTTCATTTTTTATTTTTATTTTTTCTTACTTTTTGCATACTCTAGTTATAATTTGATACACTTGTCATACGCCCACTTTTGTTTATCACATTCACCAGTGGGGGCACTCACACTCATATTTCGGTTTACAAGAAAATTTTTAGTCTAGTACCTTACATTATCTATAACGCTTTAGTTATTCATTTACTGGTTCACAGGGTAGCGCCAATCACCCCATTTTTTATATCCATTCTTGTAAGTTCCTTTGGGAACCTAATAGGGGGGGCTGCAACCCACATTTATCCTAAGCGCAGAATTTATCATATATTTACAAAAATGTTTTCTTTCACTCATGGTTAGTGTTTGGCTGAAGCCATTTATTATCAATCAACTGTGTTTACTCTTTTAAAATCATAATCACAACAGAAACTACCCAAATGACCCTGATAAAAAGTTTACATACCCTGGTGATTTTGGCCTAGTAACATGCACACAAGTTGACACAAAGGAGTTTGAATGGCTATTAAAGGTAACCATTGTCACCTGTGATCAATTTGCTTGTAATTAGTGTGTCTGTGCCAAAGGTCAATGAGTTTCTGGACTCCTGACAGACCCTTGCATCTTTCATCCAGTGCTGCACTGACGTTTCTGGATTCTGAGTCATGAGGAAAGCAAAAGAATTGTCAAATGATCAGTGGGAAAAGGTAGTTGAACTGTATAAAACAGGAAAAAGGGATATAAAAAGATTTCCAGGGACTTGAGAATACCAATCAGCAGTGTTCAAACTCTAATCAAGAAGTGCAAAAATGAAGGGTTCTGTTGAAACCAAACCACGGTCACATAGACCAACTAAAATTTCAGCCACAACTGCCAGGAAAATTGTTCGGAATGCAAAGAAAAACCCACAAATAACTTCAGGTGAAATACAGGACTCCCTGAAAACGTGGTGTGGCTGTTTCAAGATTCACAATAAGGAGGCACTTGAAGAAAGATGGGCTGCATGGTTGAGTCACCAGAAGAAAGCCATTACTACGCAAATGCCACAAAGTATCCTGCTTACAATATGCCAAACAGCACAGAGACAAGCCTCAAACCTTCTGGCACAAAGTCATTTGGAGTGATGAGACCAAAATTGAGCTTTTTGACCACAACCATAAACGCTTCATTTGGAGAGGAGTCAACAAGGCCTATGATAAAAGGTACACCATTCCTACTGTGAAACACGGAGGTGGATCGCTGATGTTTTGGGGATGTGTGATCTACAAAGGCACAGGAAATTTGGTCAAAATTGATGGCAAGATGAATGCAGCATCTTATCAAAAAATACTGAAGGAACATTTGCATTCATCAGCCAGGAAGCTGCGCATGGGACGTACTTGGACATTCCAACATGACAATGATCCAAAACACAAGGCCAAGTCGACCTGTCATTGGCTACAGTAGAATAAAGTGACGTTTATGGAGTGGCCATCTCAGTTTCTTGACCTCAATATCATTGAGCCACTCTAGGGAATTCTCAAACGTGGAATTCATGCAAGACAGCCCAAGAATTTACAGGAACTGGAGGCTTTTTGTCAAGAGGAATTGGCAGCTTTACCATCTGAGAAGATAAAGAGCCTCATCCACAAATACCACAAAAGACTTCAAGCTGTCGTTGATGTTAAAGGGGGCAATACACAGTATTAAGAACTGGGGTATGTAAACTTTTGATCATGGTCATTTGGGTAGTTTCTGCCTAATGTTCCCATTGCGTCATTTTACTGGATAAACAAGCGCTTGTTTTACTTCTCAAAAATGCGAGTGTAACCTTCCATTTTTTATTAATAAATTCCTTGTTATGTAGATTCACGCTATGTGCGCTCTTTTATTCCTTTTTGACCATTTATATGTGGCCATGAGTTTATAGGAGTCCACATCACGTTATATATCTTTGGAGCCTCCTTTCTTGTTGACCGTGGTCATTGTGAGAAGATTGGGATTGCTACATATATGATTGTTCCAACGCCTATATCCATTGAGGTTGTTCGATCTCTGGTGTGTAATCACAGACAATCCTGAATGATTCATGGGGCGTATGTCCTATTGAATCTATACATTCCGGTAAACCTCAGTATTATCGGTGGTGGTGCTCCATCCTCTCTTTTTTATGCACGTTCAGTGGTGGTTTGAAAATCAAAGCTTGGGCTATCAAGATTCATATATTTTAAGATATATTCATCTATCAACACTTTTTGCCACTAAGTGGACTTTTTCCTTTTTTTGTTTTCACTGCATTTCTATATTTATTTATAGTTTGTATTAAATTTGTTTATTACATTTCACATTTTTCAAGCACTGTGATAGCACTGCGATATTATTGTATTCATACAGTTTCACCCTGGTATTTTTGGAAAAAAAATTTCATTTGGATATACAGTTATCATTGGTTTGATATATTATGATGTCAATTAACCACTTCAGCCCCGGAAGGATTTACCCCCTTCCTGACCAGAGCACTTTTTACAATTCGGCACTGCGTCGCTTTAACTGCTAATTGCGCGGTCATGCAATGCTGTACCCAAACGAAATTTGCGTCCTTTTCTTCCCACAAATAGAGCTTTCTTTTGATGGTATTTGATCACCTCTGCCGTTTTTATTTTTTGCGCTATACACGGAAAAAGACCGAAAATTTTGAAAAAAAATGATATTTTCTACTTTTTGTTCTAAAAAAAATCCAATAAACTCAATTTTAGTCATACATTTAGGCCAAAATGTATTCGGCCACATGTCTTTGGTAAAAAAAATGTCAATAAGTGTATATTTATTGGTTTGCGCAAAAGTTATAGCGTCTACAAACTAGGGTACATTTTCTGGAATTTACACAGCCTTTAATTTATGACTGCCTATGTCGATTCTTGAGGTGCTAAAATGGCAGGGCAGTACAAAACCCCCACAAATGACCCCATTTTGGAAAGTAGACACCCCAAGGAATTTGCTGAGAGGCATGTTGAGCCCATTGAATATTCATTTTTTTTGTCCCAAGTGATTGAATAATGACAAAAAAAAAAAAAAAAAAAAAAAAATTACAAAAAGTTGTCACTAAATGATATATTGCTCACACAGGCCATGGGCATATGTGGAATTGCACCCCAAAATACATTTAGCTGCTTCTCCTGAGTACGGGGATACCACATGTGTGGGACTTTTTGGGAGCCTAGCCGCGTACGGGGCCCCGAAAACCAAGCACCGCCTTCAGGATTTCTAAGGGCGTACATTTTTGATTTTACTCCTCACTACCTATCACGGTTTTGAAGGCCATAAAATGCCCAGATGACATAAACCCCCCCCAAATGACCCCATTTTGGAACGTAGACACCCCAAGCTATTTGCTTTGAGGCATGTTGAGTCCATGGAATGTTTTATATTTTGACACAAGTTGCGGGAAAGTGACAATTTTTTTTTTTTTTTTTTTTTTTTTGCACAAAGTTGTCACTAAATGATATATTGCTCACACAGGCCATGGGCATATGTGGAATTGCACCCCAAAATACATTTAGCTGCTTCTCCTGAGTACGGGGATACCACATGTGTGGGACTTTTTAGGAGCCTAGCCGCGTACGGGACCCCGAAAACCAAGCACTGCCTTCAGGATTTCTAAGGGCGTACATTTTTGATTTTACTCCTCACTGCCTATCACAGTTTCGGAGGCCATGGAATGCCCAGGTGGCACAAACCCCCCCCAAATGACCCCATTTTGGAAAGTAGACACCCCAAGCTATTTGCTGAGAGGCATGGTGAGTATTTTGCAGCTCTCATTTGTTTTTGAAAATAAAGAAAGACGAGAAAAAAAAATTTTTTTTTTCTTTTTTCAATTTTCAAAACTTTGTGACAAAAAGTGAGGTCTGCAAAATACTCACTATACCTCTCATCAAATAGCTTGGGGTGTCTACTTTCCAAAATGGGGTCATTTGGGGTTTTTTTTTGCCACCTGGGCATTCCATGGCCCCCGAAACTGTGATAGGCGGTGAAGAGTGAAATCAAAAATTTACGGCCTTAGAAAGCCTGAAGGCGGTGCTTGGTTTTCGGGGTCCCGTACGCGGCTAGGCTCCCAAAAAGTCTCACACATGTGGTATCCCCGTACTCAGGAGAAGCAGCAGAATGTATTTTGGGGTGTAATTTCACATATTCCCATGGCATGTTTGAGCAATATATCATTTAGTGACAACTTTGCGCAAAAAAAAATAAAAAAAATAAAAAATTGTCTCTTTCCCGCAACTTGTGTCACAATATAAATTATTCCATGGACTCAACATGACTCTCAGCAAATAGCTTGGGGTGTCTACTTTCCAAAATGGGGTCATTTGGGGGGGGTTTGAACTGTCCTGGCATTTTATGCACAACATCTAGAAGCTTATGTCACACATCACCCACTCTTCTAACCACTTGAAGACAAAGCCCTTTCTGACACTTATTGTTTACATAAAAAAATAATTTTTTTTTGCAAGAAAATTACTTTGAACCCCCAAACATTATATATTTTTTTTAAAGCAAATGTCCTACAGATTAAAATGGTGGGTGTTTCATTTTTTTTTTTCACACAGTATTTGCGCAGCGATTTTTCAAACGCATTTTTTGGGGAAAAAACACACTTTTTTACATTTTAATGCACTAAAACACACTATATTGCCCAAATGTTTGATGAGATAAAAAAGATGATCTTAGGCCGAGTACATAGATACCAAACATGACATGCTTTAAAATTGCGCACAAACGTGCAGTGGCGACAAACTAAATACATTTTTAAAAGCCTTTAAAAGCCTTTACAGGTTACCACTTTAGATTTACAGAGGAGGTCTACTGCTAAAATTACTGCCCTCGATCTGACCTTCGCGGCGATACCTCACATGCATGGTGCAATTGCTGTTTACATTTGACGCCAGACCAACGCTTGCGTTCACCTTAGCGCGAGAGCAGGGGGGACAGGGGTGCTTTTTTTTTTTTTTTTTTTTTTTTTCTTTATTATTATTATTTTTTTATCTTATTTTTAAACTGTTCCTTTCATTTTTTTTTTTTTTTAAATCATTTTTATTGTTATCTCAGGGAATGTAAATATCCCCTATGATAGCAATAGGTAGTGACAGGTACTCTTTTTTGCAAAAATTGGGGTCTATTAGACCCTAGATTTCTCCTCTGCCCTCAAAGCATCTGATCACACCAAGATCGGTGTGATAAAATGCTTTCCCAATTTCCCAATGGCGCTGTTTACATCCGGCGAAATCTACGTCATAAAATGCTCGTAGCTTCCGGTTTCTTAGGTCATAGAGATGTTTGGAGCCACTCTGGTCTCTGATCAGCTCTATGGTCAGCTGGCTGAATCACCGGCTGCATTTTCAGGTTCCCTGTTGAGACAGGAGAGCCAGAGAAAAACACGGAAGATGTTGGGGGGGGGGGGCATTCCCTCCCACTGCTTGTAAAAGCAGTCTAGAGGCTAATTAGCCACTAGGATTGCTTTTACATGAAAGCCGACCGCTGGCTGAAAAGAATGATACCAAGATGATACCTAAACCTGCAGGCATCATTCTGGTATAACCACTCAAAGTCGTGAATGGCATACCTGAAGACAAAAAAATGGTTAACAATAAAGCACAGTAAACGGTAAGGTATAAAAAAATTGCATACCTGAAAAGCAAACATGATAAAACATAATAACAATAACAATAACAATAAAACATTGCAGAATAGAATACAGTAAAAAAGAGCAGAACAATAGAGAGAGAATAGAGAGAGAGAGAACAATAAAACGACAACTATTTTTATTTTATATTTTTGTTTGTGTTTTTTTTTTTTTACACTTTTTTTTGTAACTAACTATAATAACTGTAACCGGTTCCAGGTTCGGGTCTCTCAAAATGCGATGGCATCTTGGGAGACCCTGTGAAAGTGTGCCTAGTCTGTGCAATGTTGTACCCTACGCTAATACTCAACTAGTGCATGGTAGCGTTCAAAACATTCACCAATGCAAAGACCAGGATTGTCAGGACAGGAGGGACAATAATAGCGGGTGTCACGGCTATATCCGCGCTTGCTGCAGACACAACATATTTTTTGGGGGGTTCGCTGGGTAGGGGTACTCGGGAGGACATAAAGAAAATGCCTCTCATGCAGCCGACTGCATTTGGTTGGGGATGTGAATGGGGGAAGTACGGGCGCTGCAGAAGCGGTGGGTTCCCAATTAGGATTGGCGAATGCAGCAGGAAGGGCACTATGGGCATGACGGGCCTGTGTTTGTCTTTTTGGTGGCAGCGGGACACTACTTGTGCTTGCCACCTCACCAGCTTGAACTGCACTTATGGGACTCGCCACGTCACCAAGTGTTACTGCAGTGCTGGTTTGACTACGACCGGGGTGACAGTGATCGATCGATACTGCACTTGGGTGGGCTGGGCCGGGCCGGGCGGAGGGGCAAAACGCAGGTGCTAGCAGGTATCTGGGCTGATCCCGCTAACACTGCGTTTTTGGGAACCCTAAACTGCTGGGGACGCTAGTATAGATCTGATCGGATCAGATATTGATCTGTTCAGATACTATACCACTAAGGGAGGCGTATGCTGCGTGCGTGGGTGTTAGCGGTACTGGCGCTAATCTGACGCTGCCTGGGGCTGGTGCTTGCCAGTTCACCAAAATGCTACCAAAAAAACTGTTAGCGATCGCAGGGATCAGGCCTGACTCTGCGAACGCTGCAGTTATGCGTTTAGTGTTTTGTAAGTGACAGTGATCGATCGATACTGCACTTGGGTGGGCTGGGCTCGCCTGGGCGGAGGGGCAAAACGCAGGTGCTAGCAGGTATCTGGGCTGATCCCGCTAACACTGCGTTTTTGGGAACCCTAAACTGCTGGGGACGCTAGTATAGATCTGATCGGATCAGATATTGATCCGATCAGATACTATACCACTAAGGGAGGTGTATGGTGCGTGTACGGTGCGTGCGTGGGTGTTCGCGGTACTGGCGCTAATCTGACGCTGCCTGGGGCAACGCATATCACCGCCGGGCGATCAGGGGGCTAAACCTTTATTCGGTAATAAACGGCGGGTGCCCTGACACTATAAAAAATAAACTAACTAACCAGCGTCACCCGTAACAGTTATACGGTGATCAGTGGTGAAAGGGTTAACTAGGGGGCAATCAAGGGGTTAAAACATTTATTAGATAGTATATGGGGGTCCCTGTCGCTATAAAACACTGACGGCGAACCTAAATATTTACGTCCCTAACTAGCGTCACCAGTGACACTAATACAGCGATCAGAAAAATGATCGCTTAGCGACACTGGCGACAGGGGGTGATCAAGGGGTTAAAACTTTATTAGGGGGGGTACTGGCGCTAATCTGACGCTGCCTGGGGCGACGCATATCACCGCCGGGCGATTAGGGGGCTAAACCTTTATTCGGTAATAAACGGCGGGTGCCCTGACACTATAAAAAATAAACGAACTAACCAGCGTCACCCGTAACGGTTATACGGTGATCAGTGGTGAAAGGGTTAACTAGGGGGCAATCAAGGGGTTAAAACATTTATTAGATAGTATATGGGGGTCCCTGTCGCTATAAAACACTGACGGCGAACCTAAATATTTACGTCCCTAACTACCGTCACCAGCGACACTAATACAGCGATCAGAAAAATGATCTCTTAGCGACACTGGTGAGGGGGGGTGATCAAGGGGTTAAAACTTTATTAGGGGGGGTAAGGGGGGTACCCTAGACCTACAGGGGGGTTACAGTAACTGTCCTAACACTGCTAACTGTCACAAACTGACACTATGCAGTAATCAGGAAAAAAAAAAAAAAAAAAAAAAAAAAAAACCTGCTTGGTGTCAGTTTGTGACAGGGGGGGGGTGATTGGGGGGGGATCGGGGGGCGATCGGGGGGGGATCGGGGGTGTAATGTATGCCTGGCATGTTCTACTGTGTGTGTTTGTGTTGTGCACTTACTTACATGTCATCTCTCCTCGGCGCTGGAACGGAAACTGACAGCCGAGGAGAGATGACATCACATCCTCTGCCTCTGTGTACTATACAGAGGCAGGGGATGTTTGTCAGTGGCTGGGAGCGATCGCGAGGGGGGGGCCACGATCGGATGGTCTCCCCCTCGTCTCTCATCGCTCCCAACCAAATGCCGACCGCAGCTGGCACCGGGGGGGGGTCCGATCGGACCCCCCACCCGCGGGAAGGCAATCACGTTTCAGGTACGTGATTTTGCCTGCCCGTGCCGCTCTGCTCACGTATATAGGCGTGAGGCGGTCGGCAAGTGGTTAAGGTTTTTTATTCATTTTAGATCACCTAGATTTTCATTTAACTTATTTTCAAATGTTATTAGCGCTGCACCATTACTTTTTCACTTATACTACTTGCAATTGTCATTTGCGGTGCTAGCAGCTGTTTTTTGACAGCGCAGTATTCACCACATTTTTTTACCACACTTATTTGGATGTTATCCCTCCTGGGATCTTCATAAGCCTGATTGACAGTATACGTTGATAGCATATTTCAGTATGGAGAAAAAGGGGGTGGACAAAACAGGCATAGTGTAGCATTTTATTTCAAATTGTACATTTAAAAGTAAAAGTAAATTGTGGGCGCTAAGTACCTTCTAAAAGCTATTGGGATATGATATCCCTTTGTATATGAAAAACGAATAATCACTATTTATAGTGCAATCTTTTGAATATCACAAATTGTGCTCATACTTCATAATGTCCATAAATCATATGACACCATGTAAAAGTCCACTTGTTTGCTCAGTGATATATGTCTTTATAGATCATATAACATATGCAAATCCACTATAGTGCTCAGTGATTTAATCCGATTGTGCTTTGATCATTCATAAAAAGTGCTTTGTGCAGTAAATCTTCATGATCCTCACTACCACTGCACACACTGACACTCACCAGATTTAAAGACCCAATGTTTTGGAAGCCAAGTCACCGGATGTTATGTAAGAAACCACATAACCCCTTATATCACATCCAGTGACTCAGCTTCCGCTGGTTAGAACACACACCGATACCCCATGCGGAAAAAGGCGGCCGGTGGCCATAACAAACACTGTTAAGATTTCTGGGTGCCAGCTCAGGCACTGGATCGTGTGAGTTTATTCCTATCTTTGCCATTTTTAACAATTTTATTATTAAAAATGGTTTACGCTATGGAGAGTGTTTGATTTCTTTTTTTGGTGTACTTTACTGGAATCAAGGAGAGTAGAAGAGGATAGGGGATTTGACAGCCCAGCTGACGGGGAGGATATCTGAGCGCAAGCTGACCCACAAAACATTGGGTCTTTGAGTCTGGTGAGTGTCAGTGTGTGCAGTGGTGTAGAGGATCACGAAGATTTACAGCACAAAGCACTTTTTATGTATGATCAGAGCACAATCAGATTAAATCACTGAGCACTACAGTAGATTTGCATATGTTGTTATATGACCTATAAGGATTTAAATCATCGAGCAAACAAGTGGACTTTTACATAGTGTTATGACTTATGGACACTATGAATTCATGAGCACAATTTGTGGTGTTATACAAAATATTGCACTATAAATAGTAATTATTAATTTTTCATATATAAAGGGATATCATATCTCTATAGCTTTTAGAGGTTACCTAGCGCCCACAATTTATTTTTACTTTAATTCAGGTTGTGTTTCGAATGCATAGGGGTGGTTAGCAGCAGGGGTATTCCCAATAAAATGTAATCCGCGGCACAGTAAAATACACACTTAACATATATTTAAAATTTTTGCACTCACATATGTTGTCCTTAATTATCCCATACAGACCCAGAGGCGGTGCATTAGCATGTGGTTCATGGGCTGGAAATGACGTCACAGGAAGTCAGAAGCAAAAACCTCGTCCAACACATTTCGCCAATCCTATTGGGTGTCTTCAGGAACAGCCTGTTCCTGAAGATGCCCAATAGGATTGGCAAAACAGCCTGTTCCTGAAGATGCCCAATAGGATTGGCAAAACAGCTTGTTCCTTAAGACGCCCAATAGGAATAGCGAAACACGTTGGATAGGGTTTCCGGTTGCAAATTCCAGTGTTGTCATTTCCACCCATGGAGCACATGCTAAGCAAGTGCAGGCAAGGTTTATAGGACATGCGAGTGCAATACTTTTAAATGCACAATTTTAAATAAAATATTACACTGTAGAAGTTTTCTCCTCCCCATTTTTCCTCATATTGAAATATGCTGTCAATGTATGCTGTCCATCAGAAACTAATGTAAGGGGCTTAATATTGGGGATCGAGGACCATAGGAGTGCGCAAGTTGGCCTTACTTTAGAGACTTTATTTTATATTTGGTATACAGTTAACGTTATACACTTAGGGTTCCTCTTTAAAGATTATTTTCAGCTGCGTTTACATGAGAAAAATGAGATAACATTATTCCTAGTTGCATAGCCAGGTGTGACCTTGAGTGTCTACTAAGACATGGAAATGTATTGTTCACAAGTGATCTATTCCTATATCTAAGCTGTACTAAAGCCGTTGTTAGTGTCTCAATAGACGAGAGATCTTTCTCGCAATGATTCTGTGTGTGTGTGTTTTTTCTCCCTGTTTACAGTATAGGTTAAAATATATATTTTTACAGTATATTCAGACCACTTCTAACTTTAACAGGAGTGCATGAAGATCCCGGGAGAGATAGCATCCAAATATGCCTGGTTGACTCCTAAGCTTATAGCTGAGGGTCATATTTTCCTGGTGAGTGCGAGCATGGACGTCATGGAGTGTGCACAGAGGAGCATTGCATGGAAGAATTATTTGTACCGAGCACTTTATTTAGGGAATTTAAGGAAAAAATTGACATTAACATAAAATTTGACTGTATAGAAAGTGCTGTTATTTATTATCACTTTATTTGTTTATTATATTATTATGAGCAGCAGCTACCACTTATTATTGGGTTTTAGTTGATACACATAGTGCGGGTAAATTCGGGTAAATGTGGATTTATTAAAAGTGCACTGTGGTTTGGCCAAATGGAAAATGAGTGCTTAATAACTTTAACATGGAGTGTATCTATACCCTAAACATTTTTGATTTTGATAGAATGGGGAGAAATTCTGAAGAATGTGTCAGGTTTACTTTTATCGGGACATTAGAGAAAATCTGCAAAAGTGAAACAGACAACAATAAAAAGATGACAGAGGTTCTAGGGTTTCCCTATATAACTTTTAAAAAATGTACTCCTGTTTGTGTTGCTGTTAGAGAGCTGTCCCCTCATGTGTGTTGGGGACAACCTTTTTACCAGACACGAGGTGACGGAATTTCCCCAATGAAGACTAGTAAACTAGTAAACTTTACTAATAGTAAAATTAGAATTAAAAAAGCAGAATTAGAATTAAACATTTTAATAAAAGCAGTAACACTGAAAAAGTTTGCTGTATAGATAAGCTTTAAATGTTTAAATAACATTTCTATATATTTAAAGTAGGACTGTGGTTAAAACATAAAAACAAATACTGTATGTTATACAGGCTTCTGATACATTCGCCCCCTCCTGTAGTTTTGTGCAAGCAGTGTGTAGTGGGTGGGCCTGCTCGGTCCCTAACGAGCTCTGCTCTCTGCACAGGGTATGTACATCACAGTGATGAGGCCACTGATACTTTTACCAGGTAATACCTAGGTTTTCAAAGGCATTTGGTGCACACAAAGTGGAGCTATTCCATTTTTGGCTATATATTTTATTTAAAGTTTTTGTGCTGGAGTTGAGCTTTACTAAAGACTTGACTTTAGCTTTAAACACATTTCTGCAAGCAGCTAGTATAGCCAAAGCTTGAAAAAAATTAGTTGAAGCCTCCTAGAAGCTTGTTTCAACCTACAACTAGCAGTCTACACCACATTATTCAACACTCCAAAGCCTAGTACACGCCACCAGTCTTTTTTTGTTCAACTCGGCGGTTGACCAAAAAAAAAAAAAAACCTGAAAGCTCCAGTCAGAGTTGCTGTACTAAGATCTCCCCTGCTGTTCTGACAGGTTGAGGGTCCCCCCTCCAGAACACTCCAGTCATTGGCTGAGAGCTCTGATCGGGAGTCAGTCGGCTGCTGGTTTTCCAGCATGCTCGTCAGACAGAAGCCGACTGTACACTGCCATACACATGGGCCGCATGTCGGACAGTTTTTATTGAACTGGCCGGTGTCACCCAACATTCGGCCCGTGTGTACTAGCCTTAAGATTGGAGCAAGGAGCTTTCTTGAAGGGCTTCAAAACAGCTGTTAAAAGCTTGTTGGGAAGGGAGGAAAGTTGAGAAAGAGGAAGGTCCCCTGAAACGCGTCCTGTGACCCTGGACTCCAGGTGGACATTACCATCCATTGGCCATTGACACCAGGAATAAGGAAAGCACGGCACTACACGGTTAACAGCCAGTGGCACAGAGATCCAGACTTTGTGCCTGCAGCAGCTCATCATCAATCAATCCAGCTGCACCCTTTTAGGACTGTGCCTTTGCTACAGGCTTTACTCTCCTGTGGTCTCCCATATACACATGTGTGGTTGTTATACTTTTGTGAGTATTCATTTTTAACTTTTCGTTGTAATTAAACCTACTCGGAACTTACTACACCAAGGTGGTCACACTGGCTCCCTCCCTTCCCTTCTCTTTGTCTTACAGATGGAGTCTTACCTTACCTTGACAGCAGCATCCCTAGGTCATCAGTTCCCTTTGTCTAGCTATAAGAGCTACTCGCTCATAAAGCCATTGGGGAATAATAATTTTTTAATTTGAGGTTTGTTAAGATTATTTTGAATGCTTTATAAAGGCCTGCCAAAGATGATGCTCTTTAGACCAGAATTTGGTTAAAACAACTTCAGCCAAAATTAACAAGATAAAAATGAAGAGCCCATTGGAAAAAAAAATATTTTTCTACAATAATTAACTTCAATGCAGAGATGTACTCTGCAGTACTTTTAGTCTGCCACTAGATGTTTGATAGCTAGCACCATTCATCTAATTTCTCTATTGCATTTGGTTGTATTGGACTGGCCCCAGCCTGTTCCTAGACAGTATAGCGAGAAGCATTGTTATTATTGATACATGTAAAAAAAAAAAATTAAACAATATTTACACAATATATCTCACTTCAGATTTTTAAAGGAGGAGATGGTTAGAGGCTGTGGACATGGTGCAGGAGGACATGTCAGAGGCTGTGGACATGGTGCAAGAGGACATGTCAGAGGCTGTGGACATGGTGCAAGAGGACATGTCAGAGGCTGTGGATATGGTGCAAGAGGACTTGTCAGAGGCTGCGGACATGGTGCAGGAGGACATGTCAGAGGCTGCGGACATGGTGCAGGAGGACATGTCAGAGGCTGCGGACATGGTGCAGGAGGAGATGGTCAGAGGCTGCGGACATGGTGCAGGGAGAGATGGTCAGAGGCTGCGAACATGGTGCAGGGGGAGATAGTCAGAGGCTGTGGTGCAGGAGAGCAATAACAGGAGGTAGTCAGAGGCTGCAGAGGAGTCTTACCCGGCCCTTATGAGAGGCTGCTGAGACCTCACAGAGGTGACACTGCTGCTTTACATTACAGCCAGTGCCATTACATCACTGCGCATGTGCCTGCCTGCTTGAAAAGGGGCATGCGTGTATGGGCTTTCCTGAGCGACAGAGCATGCACAGTTAACATGTCGGCCCGGGCCCGCAGCCATATCTTTTATGGGTGCCACTGCCCTCCAAGCATCCCCAGGGCAGGCGGCCTTGCCGGCCTACAGGGAAATTTCCTAGCATCCTGGTCAGCGAGTGTGGCCCTGAGCGGACCACTGCACCTGGTAAGAGACTCTGGGCTATAGCCCCAGAAGCCACCCCCTAGCGACACCACTACAGCACATAAACAAACTGGCTCCTTTTACTGCATCTTCCAATACAAGGAGAGCGAGAAGCCAATCCCAGGTCAAAATCAGATACTTATACTGCTTGAATGAAAAAAAAAAATTTGATGATGAGTGTACTACAGTATGTGTTTAGGACCTAATATGTCAGTTAACATATTAAAATAGGCAGATCATTTGCATAACAGTGATATTTAGGTTTATTGGTTGTTTAAAAAAAGAGAAACAAAATATACAATTGAATAAGTACCACACAGGGCAGACAAAAGGTAGATTGTTGTCATGAATATGTATTATATAGAGTGGTTTACAAACATTAAAAAGTGTAGACATCCAACAAATTAATTATAATTTTTCTTTATTCAATACACTTTTTCCTGTGTATCAGTTTTTTTTAATGTCCCCTCCATAAAATTACATTATGGTTATGTGATTTCTTATAAATAGTACAAAAAAAATTGCAGACGAAACTCAATGTTTTCATGTTCTACTAACTGCCATAAGGCAATTACAGTAGAAATGATAATGAGTATCAAGTTCTGTCATTCAGAATCATTTAACAGCCAAATTAGAAAATGTAAATTCACAACAAAAATAAAAACCCTTTAAAGTCTTTATTAAAATAGGAAAGAGTTTATTATCTACATATGTTCATTCCATTCCAAATTGCCAGTTTTTCAAAATCATATTTTTGCTTCTGACAGATCTGTTTAAATCACTGATTGAGAGCATCTTGATGTTCTATTTTTTAATCCCCAGGGCTGACTTTATTTAGAATACTGGTTAAGAAATTATTCATTGGTACTTGTGTGCAAGTACCAAGTGCTCAGTAAATCATCATATTAGTCTGTAAACTTATGACCACAGCCTAATTCAAAGTAGCAATATAAAAGTATTTTATTATTAACGTATCTGCATAGGCCTGTGGGAGTAGCATACCATGCCTGATATCAGATGTAAAGTTCAAATGAAAATAAACTTGCAGCAGGTAATATCCCTGTACACGCTAGGAAAGGGTTGCAAATGGGGCCTTTGATCTTAATACAAATTGAAATTAAGCCCCGCCACTGCCTGGGCTTAGCTCCGCCCAGGACATTTAACAGTCAATTTTCAGAGACTCTACTGCTCACTGAAGTTCTGCCATTTGACACGTGAAAGATAGAGGGAAGGTCATAATCATGACTTACACGGAAGTCAAAGTCTTTTGAACACCCTTGATCTGAGATTGAAGGAGCTGAATAGGGATCAATTTTAAGATAAACATACAGTACTTGCAGGTCTTCTTTAGCACCACTGTTACCTTAGAAAACATTTAGGCTAGGACACACCCACTTAAAGGAAACATGCCATGGGATAAATGGGAGAAATACCTTGCTATAATACTTTTAGTTACTAAAAATTATACAAAATATATTTGCTACACATAATTTCTAATGTATCTAATTTAATGGACCATGTAATTCCCTAGAGTTGATTGCCATTTTACAAAATGTGTTCACATTTTATACACAATTTAACATTTTTACAATTTAAAAGCATTTTTCATAAATATTATGAAACTTGTTACTTGAACAATTTTGAGGTTTATAGTGCAAGTGAAATAATTTTAACTATTCTTTCTTTAAAATCCTAAAAGCCACGTGCTGAAACACCATTGGATGTATTGACAATAATATTTTATAACTTGTAATAAGAGTTTCAAGCAATAAACTAGGGTTATACAGTATAAGGGAGCGTCTGAAAATACAATATTCTACATAAGCCCAGAAGCCCAGAAGACTGCAATGGCAGACTGCCTGCTTCTTTCATACTCTTGAAGAGCAACCTTTGCAGTTGCCTCTGAGACTGCCTAATTTTCTCTCTAGATATTCATATGCTCTTAAAGAACAAAAGCAGACCCAAAGGACAGTGCAAGGTTCTACCTACAGATAATCTTACCTAGATAGTTTTGTTACACTTTAACATAAATTTAAAAAAAGTAAGCCTTTTGCTTGAAGCAAATCTATCACTAGTAATAAGTGGGAAAAAAACAGTAAATTATAGCATAATAGCAGTCTCCAGGAGGCTCCTGCACTTACTTTTTTTCTCCTATAGCTCCTGCGCTCCAAGGAATCCCTACAAATTCAGATATATTCAGTGCCTGCTGGTGCTAAACATTTGGGGGGGGGCGGTAAACAAACTCCCCCAGGTCCGCGGCTTCCCCGGCTTCTCCTTCCAGCTAACCCGGTCTTCTTTAGATTTGCCTCCTGTCCTAACTGGACAGGAGGAGAAGCCGGAAACTGATAGCGAATATTGATTCGCTAGTATCACAAGTGGAAGGGATCAGGGCGCAGTGCCGTTGCTGAGGATGTCATGTGACGAAGCGCGCACAACGGCATCACGCTCTGTTAGTCAGCTCCAGGGCATACGAGAGAGGAGTACGCTGTTCAGCGGCTGGTGGATACACACCCCCCACCTCGTTTTTTATGCTCTCTAGGAGGGACTTTTTAAACTTGCACATTGCCTGGTAACTATTGGTGTCCTATCCCATCTGGACAGAGTTATACACAATAGTGCCTGGACTTTTTATTTTTATTTTTATCTTATTTTTTTATTTTTATTTTTATCTTTGCTGGCTATTTTTTATTTTTTGTTTATTTGTCTTATATATTTTTTCTGTTTAAAATCCCCGGTTTGTGGGCACATATGTTTTTAAATAAAGTGGTCATACTTTATTACGCCATGGAAGCTCTTTTTTCTTAACATATGAGGGAAAGCAACATCTTCATGGAGTGAGAAGCACAGGAGACATCCAGCACAAAATATAGCAGCAAAGCGATCCATTTCCCAGCACAGGTGCACTATCCCGGCGTGGGGCTTGGGGAGCTGATCACAAAACAAGCATCTACCAGAGGAAGCAGCAAGTGAAGTGACCTAGCATACTACACTACAGGCGTAATACCCCTGTTGGGGTTCTGGGAGCTGGTGAGTAGGCAACCAAAAGGGGGAGCACGAGAGTCACCACAATTGTTGCAGCACCAAAGTCACCATTGGGAATCTGATTAAGTTAATACAACACCAACATATGGGACTGTTAAATTATGTCTGAGATCCAACTGCTGGAATTTCTGTGTTAATAGTTTCTGTTTTGTATACATGCAATTTTAGCCCATGCTTGACTACACATGTGGTATTA
Organism: Lithobates septentrionalis; assembly: GCA_037952835.1. Taxonomy (NCBI): domain Eukaryota; kingdom Metazoa; phylum Chordata; class Amphibia; order Anura; family Ranidae; genus Lithobates; species Lithobates septentrionalis. The sequence goes on along the minus strand of JBBDGP010000111.1, from coordinate 775,575 downwards.
GATCAGGGTAGCATAATCTATATGCATAGCACTGTATTGGTATATGGAGTAATGCTATCCCCATGATGTATCTAACTGGTTGATACGGGTATAGATTTACATACAGAAAACACTTTATAGCATATGGTATATGGTTTTAATAAATGCACACTATGAAATATAGCCTCTGGCTCTACTACCAGACGCTGTAGGACAAATTTATGTTGTGCGACACCTGATTGTTTGTAATATATTTTCTGCAGCATACAATTTGTGTGCACACATTTATTAGTTGAAGTACCATCCATAATATAAGGGGGACCTATTTTTATATGTTCAATACCTTACAGATTTACAACCACGAGTAGGGGGTTGCCATATTTAAGGCTATCCCAGTTTAACCTATAGGTAGCGCCATTATACCCAAACTTTATATCCCAATACGTTTTGCAAAGAACCTCACCGGGTACTTTGTGTAAGGGAGGCAGCAACCTGTGGTTTCTGACCCTATAGACGTGTCCTAAGCGCAGTTTCATTCCGCATATTCTCCTTTAAAAGGGTATTTGACGTTCCCGCACGCTCCGTTTCTGTCAAGTGCCTCATGTCCATCAGAGTACGAGAACTGTTGCCGACTATGCCATTGAGTTCCGTACTCTGGCAGTAGAGGTTGCTTGGAACAATGAGGCCCTCGTGGCTGCTTTTTCTCACGGTCTCTCGGATTCCATCAAGGATGAGATAGCAGCGCGAGATATACCCACTGAGCTGGAGAGCTTCATCTCGTTTGCCATCCTCATTGACTCCAGACTCAGAGAAAGACTTTCTTTTAATGGGGCGCTTGCGGAAGCCTCCTGTACGTTTGCCGAGCTTTGCAGTTCCACCCGTGCCTCCCTCACCTCCCATGCCTCCTGGTACCGAGTTGGTCAGTAAAGATGAACCCATGCACTTGGGCTTCATGCGTCTCTCTGTAGATGAGAGAGCCTTCAGGAGGAGGGAGAGATTGTGCCTTTATTGTGGCAAGTCTTGTCCTACCCTGGGAACACCCGAACCTTGAGGTCCTGTCATGGACAGACCTTAGGTGGTGTTGTGTCGTCCCCAGTTATCCAGAAGGATAAGCCAATGGTTTCGGTCACCCTTTCTTGGGCTAAGTCGTCTATCGAGATACAGGCTTTAATCGACTCTGGGTCTGCAGGCCTGGTCATTGATGTTGCCTTTGTATCAAAGCACGCGATTCCACTGCAGCTGCGTGAAACTCCACTTGCCATTGATGCTCTTGACGGGAGACCTCTACAGCCTGTCCATGTGACTCATGAGACGGTTCCGTTGTCCATGGCCGTAGGGGCTCTTCACCATGAGATAATCCAATTCCAAGTGATTTCCTCTCCTAAATTTCTGCTGGTTATTGGTTATCCTTGGTTACAGAGGCACAACTCCTCTTTTGATTGGCTCCATGCTGAGGTTCTCTCCTGGTCACCACAATGCAGTGAAACATGCTTCCGGAAGGTAGCCAAGGTCCTGTGTACCTCTTCACTCTCCTCCCTGCCAGAGAGTACCCTGATTTTAGCGATGTCTTTGACAAAGGTCAAGCCGGTAGTTTGCCTCCACACCAGCTGTATGATTGCGTAATTGACCTTCAACCTGGTGCCACTCCCCCTCATGGCCAGGTTTACCCTTTGTCGGTCTTGGAGGATAAAACCATGGAGGAGTATGTTGCAGACGCACTTTCTCTGGGTTTCATCCACAAATCCTCGTCTCCTGCTGGTGCTGGTTTCTTCTTTGTGAAGAAGAGGAGCGGTGAACTGAGACCATGTACTGATTATAGGGGTCTCAATCATTTCACGATTAAGCATGCCTACCCGATTCCGTTGATTACAGAGATATTTGACCGCCTCAAGGGAGCAACGGTTTTCACTAAGCTTGATCTGAGAGGGGCTTACAGTCTCATGAGGATTAAGGAGGGTGACGAGTGGAAAACTGTGTTTAATACCAGAACAGGCCAATATGAGTATCTCGTAATGCCTTTTGGCCTTTGTAACGCCCCGGCAGTTTTCCAGGAATTCATTAACGATGTCCTTCGAGATTAGTTGCAGTTATGTGTGGTGGTTTATCTCGATGATATCCTCATATTTTCCAAGTCCCTGGAAAGCCACCACACAGATGTCTGTCGTGTGCTTCAGAAATTAAGAGAGAACAATCTCTATTGTAAACTGGAGAGGTGTGAGTTCCATCGAGAACAGGGTAAATTCCTGGGCATTTCCACTGCTGGTTTTTCGATGGACCCAGGGAAACTTTCAGCAGTCCTACAGTGGCCTCGACCCGTGGGGTTACGTCCTCTGCAGCGTTTCCTGGGTTTTGCCAACTATTATCGGAAGTTTATTCGTAACGTCTCTGGTCAAGCCCCTGATCGATATGACCAGAAAGAACAGTAACTCACAGAGTTGGTGTCCGGAGTCTATTAAGGCCTTTGAAAGTCTCAAGGCAGCCTTTGTTTCTGCTCCTGTGTTGGCACATGCTGATCCTACATTACCTTTTATCCTTGAGGTTGATGCTTCTGAGACTGGTGTTGGTGCCCTTCTGTCTCAACGTCCTATCTCTGAGAGTGCTATGCATCATTGTGGCTACTGTTCCAATAAATTGTCACCTGCCGAGTGCAATTACGAGATTGGTGACAGAGATCTGTTGGCAATCATTTTAGCCCTGAAAGAATGGAGACATCTCCTCGAAGGTATCACTGTGCCGGTTCTCATTCTTACTGACCATAAGAATCTCACATTCTTGTCTGAGGCTAAACGCCTCTCTCCCAGAAGGGCGCGATGGGCTCTTTTCTTGTCAAGTTTCAATTACATTGTCTCATTCTTACCCGGTACTAAGAATGTAAGGGCTGACGCTTTGTCACAACAATTTTCCTCCACTTCCAAGATGGAGTTGGTTCCGGTTCCTATGATTCCTCCTGATCGTATTCTGGCTACGGTTTGCACCAGTCTTACTTCTCCTTTGGGTGACAAAATTCTTGCTGCTCAGGTCGATGCTCCTCCTGAGAAACCTTGTGACTGCTGCTTTGTCCCAGAGTGTCTCCATACTGCCGTGCTCCAGACTTACCATTCTCCCAAGGCAGCTGGCCACCCTTATAAGAATCAACTAGTTTGGGCCATTTCCCAACAATTCTGGCAGCCTAGTCTATGTGCTGATGTAACTGCCTTCGTAGCTGCCTGTTCCGTGTGTGCTCAGCGTAAGACTCCACAACACCTTCCAGTGGGCCTCCTACAACCCATAGCCAATGGAGAGAGGCCCTGGACCCACCTGTCTATGGATTTCATTGTGGAGTTGCCCAACTCCCAAGGCAACACAGTTATCCTTATGGTGGTTGACCGGTTCTCAAAGATGTGTCATTGTATTCCACTTAAGAAGTTGCCCACTTCTATGGAACTGGCTTCCATTTTTGCTCAGGAGATCTTTCGCTTACATGGGCTACCCAAGGTGATTGTCTCGGACAGGGCTAGTCAGTTTGTGCACTACTACATGCTATTTAAAGCTTAATTTACCTATAGTGCAAAATAATTTTTTCCTATCAAAAAGTGTAAATGTGCATAATATAATAAAGGGCATATACTGGACATCAAACACAATATCATGTGCCACCTTTACTAGGGAAACGCAAAATATTCCAACTGTGATATTAATAAAAAACTATAAATTCAATAACAATAAAATAAATGTTGTTCAATTATCATCCATATGCATAAAGTGTTCCATGAAGAGTAAAGTCCCGTGCAAAATAAAGGAAAGAAAGTTCTCAAAAAGTAGTTCTAGCTCTTTCTGATTTTGTTGATATAGAAGAAGAAGTGCTGAGCCCCAAAAACACATTGGCTGTTCCAAAATAAAATCTTTTAACCACTTACTGCCCGGCCTATAGTAGATTGACGGCCGGGCGGTGGTTCAGTTATCCTGACTGGGCGTCATATGATGTCCAGCAGGATAACAGCCGCCGTGTGCCCGTGGGAGCGCGCATTACGGCAATCGGTGGAGCGCTGTGTCATTCTGACACACCGCTACACCAATCTTGGTAAAGGGCCTTCGGTGAAGTCTCTTTACCACGTGATCAGCCATGTCCAATCACGGCTGATCACGATGTCAATAGGAAAAGCCGCTGATCGGCTTTTCCTCACTCACGTCTGACAGACGCGAGTAGAGGAGAGCCGATCGGCGGACTCTCCTGACAGCGGGGGTCTGTGCTGATTGTTTAACAGTGCAGTCCCCCCTCGGATGCCCACACTAGACCACCAGGGAAGCCGCCAGGACCACCAGGGAAGGGGGCAACATGTGGATGGCCAGGTATGTACCCCGTGGCCATCCACATGTGCAAATTATGCCCGATCTGTGCCAATCAGTGCCCACAAATGGGCACTGACTGGCACCATTATATATCAGTGATGCCAAACAATGCCACCCATCAGTGTCATCAGTGCCACCAGTGTCATCAGTGCCACCCATCAGTGTCCATCCGTGCCCATCAGTGCCCACCTATTAGTGCCCATCAGTGCCCATCCTTGCCACCTATCAGTGCCACAAAAATTACCCATCAGTGCCACCCATAAGTACCCATCAATGCCACCTACAAGTGCCCATCAGTGCCGCCTATGAGTGCCCATCAGGGCCACTTATGAGTGCCCATCACTGCCGCCTATAAGTGCTTATCAGTGCCACTTATAAGTGCCCATCAGTGCCACCTATCAGTGCCCATCAGTGCCACCTATCAGTGCCCATCATCAGTGCCACCTATCAGTGCCCATCATCAGTGCCACCTCATTGGTGCCCATCAGTGCAGCCATATCAGTGCCCGTCATTAAGAAAACATACTTATTTACAAAAAATTTTAACAGAAATAGAGAAAAACGTGTTTTTTTTATTTGTTGCGCAAAAATAAAAACCACAGAGGTGATCAAATCCCACCAAAATAAAGCTCTATTTGTGGGAACAAAATGATAAAAAATGTGTTTGGGTACAGTGTTGTATGACCGCGCAATTGTCATTCAAATTGCGACAGCGCTGAAAGCTGAAAATTGGCCTGGGCAGGAAGGTGTCTAAGTGCCTGGTATTGAAGTGGTTAAATGACCATACAAGCTGGTGTGAAGCTCCCTTTCATTCAAATCTTTAGTAAACTCCTCTGGGGGTCCATCAGGATCCCACAGTCACTGGTAAGCAGCCTCAAGGACCGCAAACCACCCATCAAATTTCAACACATCTACATAAGGTTCAGCGTCCTACATCACATCACAATGCTCCTACATCACAATTGCTGATATGGAATAAATATGTTGATCAGTAGTTCTGACGTCACTCTGACTTCAGATCATTAAGAGTTAAAGGTGATAGCAAGTGATGGTTAAGAGTTTAGTAATAGACTAAAGTGCAGGGGGGGGATTTAAAAAAAAAAATAGCTGTGCAAATTTCTTAGCATTCATGAAAGCATAATTACCCGCTTCAATACTGGGTACTTTTACCCCCTTCCAGCCCAGGCCAATTTTCAGCGGTCACAATTTGAATGACAATTGCACAGTCATGCAATGCTGTAAACAAATTAGATTTTTGTCATTTTTTTCACACAAATAGAGCTTTCTTTTGGTGGTATTTAATCACTGCTGGGTTTTTTATATTCTTTGCTAAAAAAAAAAACGAAAAAAGGCAAAATAATTAAAATAGGTTTTCTTTGTCTCTGTCAGAAAATGCTGTAAATAAGTAATTTTTCTCCTTCACTGATGTGTGTTGATGAGGCTGCACTTATGGGCACTGATGAGATGGGACTGAAGGGTACTAATGAGGTGGCACTGATGAGGAGGCACTAATATGCATCACTGCTGGGCAATGATAGGCGGCACTGATGGGAAGGCAATGCTGGGCACTGAAAGGCAGCACTGACTGGCATCACTGATGGGCACAGATTGGCATCATTGATGGGCACAGATTGGCATCACTGATGGGCACTGTTGGGGCAGCACTGATAATCAGGGAACTGATCGGCTCTCCTCTCCTCACACTCTCACTCTCCTCACACTGAGGCAAGAAGAGCTGATTACCGGCACTTCCATGTTTACATGATTGGACACAGCTGGTCACATGGGTAAAGAGCCACGTCATCGGCTCTTTACCGAGATGGGCGGGAGGTGATTAATAATTCCCATAATTTTTGTAATATGTATGTAATAGTTTCCTTGTTGCCTAAAGGGCCTGGTTTGAATCTTGATGGGACCTCACACTTGTTTTTTAAATTTTGCACGATCCCTGCTATTCTTTTTCACCTGTCAGTTGGGAATCCCCAGCTAAAAGTGCAAGATTCTTCATCCTATGATATTGAAGTAAATTTGTACCTTGAAAGGGAATTTTCTTTTAGTTTAGTGAATGTGGTGAAACATCCTTGTTTACCCTACAGCAAGCCAAGGACTTAAAAATGAGTTTCAGTGTGGGGATGGCACACATGAAACAGCTGAGTTTAAAGTATCTAAAGGAAGAAAGGATCTAACATGTATGTAATGGATCTATACTTATGTACTAAGATAAGCAGTAATCTTATCACACATCCACGAAATATGCCATATCTTATTTCATGTACATGTGTATCACAGGACAGTTATTATAGCTGGAATCCATTCTTTAATAGTGTATATCCCTTTATAACTATGTCTAGTTAAATGTTGACTATCTGCAACACTTACATGTAGCAACAGATAATTAGGCACAGGTCCATTTTACTAATACTCATTAGCTATATATTGTATATTCTAATTTCTGGAAATTTCTTTCACTAAGAGCTGAAGTAGTAGTAGTAATTGTAGAATTGTAATGTTTTTATAAAATATTTTTTTTAGTAAATATATTTTTTAGATTGATGCTTTCTCTTTAGAACAATATAAGCAGGAGAATAATATAATGCTAGTATTTTCAAGTATACTTTTGTACACAGCATGAATCTGCTAATTTCCTGCAGGTTGTTGGCGTTTACCTTTTTTTCATTTGCTATATTAATTTCCTTCTTCCCCTCAATGTTTATTTGACTCTTTTTTTGTTAAGCTGATACCTATCTCAACAAACAAAGTGTGTTGCAGGATCGACTAGATGTGTTTGATTATCTTGTATTACAATAAATATCTCCTACGTCATTGGTTTGGCTATCACTCTGTCTCAGTATATTGCTAGCATCTTGGGTGGGATCTAATTCATGAATTAATGCTTCCATTGTTGTAGCCAGGAAAATATAAGCCTCAATTTTTTCAAAGGTTTAACCAGTTTACCTTAAAATGTATATAACCCCTATCAATGAACTTCTTTTCTTGCTTTTGGTCTGTTATATACCACTGAAAGGGTATTTTTATATCTGTTTTTTTCTTAAATACAAAAAAATTACAGTTGATAATGTAAGAAATTTGGAGTCCTGTGTTTCATACACACTTTCACTTCCTGTATTATCTCAGGAAGTGTAAAGGCTGGTACACATGGCCCGAATATCGGGCGATATTGAATGGTCAACAGAAACCGGACGATCATTCGGCCAGTGTGCACAGCAGCCTGTCCGGCTTTTGTTTAACTTGCATGCTGGAAAATCAGCAGCCCACCAGCATCTGATCAGAGCTCGCAGTCAATGGCTGTAAACTCTGACCTATGTGTTCTGGTGGGGGGCAGTCCTACAAACAGAACACAAGAGCTCAGTGGGGAGATCGCTGTACTAACCGCATACTTAGTACAGCGAGATCCTTGCAAGCTCCTTAATAAATAGTTGATACCAGCTTAGGAAATGACTACCATAATTTTATCAATTTATAATAAAGTGTACCGACTGTACAATAATTGTAACAATTTATGATAAAGTGTAATTGATTTTAATATAACTGTCTCACGTTCTGCCTTGCTAACAAAAACACATCCTTAAAAGTCCCACATGAACATATGGGAGGCTCTGCCCCCTAGATGTTCCTTTTTCTTTGTTTTTGCTCCTTGCAAGCTCCTTGTTTTTTTTTTTTGTTCAGCCTGCTGGGTTGAACGTTAAAAAAAAAAAAAACTACCTGTATGTACTTGGCTTAATTGGCTCCCTAGATTTTATCCTGGGACTACATGATGATTAGTGTCTATGTTGAAGACTATAAAGAGTAGGCAAGAGATCATTCAGTCTACATACATTTCTGACAGATGTAATTTTTTTTTTGCCATACCTGCAGGGGCTTTAACTGCCAACCACTGCACATATGCGTCCATGGCAACATGAAGTTGTGTGCTGAAAGGGCTTCCAGTAAACTGACTGAGAAGTCGCCAATAGCTCTTGGTCAAGTCTTGTGATCAGGAGTCAGTGGGAACAGGCTCCCAAACACGTGACTGATATAAGAGCAAATAACAGCAGTCACATGATACAGAAGCCGTGCAACCTCCTAAGCATTAAAGCCTACCTAAAGGACTGCCGGGAGGCAGGGTTAGGAGGTAAAAGTTAAAAAACATAGGAAAATGTGCATGTATTACAGAGATGCACTGAACATGTTTTTTTGCCCTGAATTACACTTTAAATTAGAGTGTATGATATTTTTCACTTACTCCAGCAAAACCTATCCTTTTGATTCAATATCCAAACTGAAAGTATGCTTGTTAGCTGCTTAGCGACCACCCACTTTAGATATACTGCAGTAGGGCAGCCGCTCTGCACCAGATCACGTACCTGGTACATGATCTGACACTTTCAGGTCTAGGGCGTGTGTGCACGCCACCGGCGACCGTCTCCCACTGTGATTGGACACAGCGGGAACCCATTGCATCTGCCGGGACCCGCCGAACGCTCAGGAGAAAGGCAGATCGCCAGTCAGAGAGGGGAATGTGCTAATCCTGTGTCATGGATCTTTACATTTTCCCAGTATAAGCTCCCCCCACCAGTTAGTAACCACTCCCAGGGAACACACTTAACTATTTAATTGCCCCTGATGCTAACCCCTTCCCTGCCAGTGGGAGTGTGTGGGTGTACAGTGACAGTGCATATTTTTAGCACTGATCACTGTAATAATGTCACTGGTCCCCAAAAAGTGTCAAAAGTGTCAGTTAGGTGTACGATTTGTCCACCGCAATATCGCAGTTCCCAGGGCTGGCCCAAGACATTGTGCTGCATGGGTCCAAGAATGAAACGCTGCACCTTCCCCCACCCAACTCTGCTCTGGAGCAGAGTACGATGCAAGAATGACTCTGCACGCTCGAGAAAGGGAGCCTCGGGTCTTCGGGCAGTGCGCCCCTGTTGCTGCCCCTCCTAAAGTGCTGCCTGGGTCCCACAGACCCACCGGGATCCATGGTAAGGCCAGCCTGGCAGTCCCGCTAAAAGTCGCTGATAACTGTCATTACTAATTAAAAATTTTAAAAATAAATAATATATACCATCGTTTAAAAAAAAGATAGCTGGCTAATGGGGTACCACATCCAATGTAGACTGTTAGAAAATTGTTTTTGGACATTTGAACGGACTTTACCGGTACCAGAAAAGAACACTATATAATTATACAAAAAATTTTTTTTATTTAATGTTACAAAGTTGATAAAAGTTAAATAAAAACAAGAGAAATTAGAGCTCTCATTTATATAACCACAGATATAGATTCCCTATTACTGCCAAGTCAAACAAAGTCAATGTTTCGCTGTCACTTCTTCAGGACCTATTTCTATTGACTGCAAGCAAAGGGCTTCTGTATGGGAAAAAGAACAGTATGAAAAACTTCATCAAAAGGATAACAGATGAGGGGCGTGGCCGGATGTGATCAGGCCAAGTGGTGATTCTTATAAGCTCCATCTATCCTCCTGCAAAATACCCCGTTTGGAGCCCTTCAAACCGACTTTTATTCGGCAAGCTACGTGGGACTTGGTAGGGCAGACTGTAGGGCACACAAAGATACCGTCCTCGTCCGCAAAAAAGCCCAAGGAGAGCCATCCACTGCCGCCAAAGGATCCGAGGCAGCTCCGGTCTCAGTGTGGAGGAGACGCTGGCCCCGCCCCCGCCATCTTGGCTCCTGTGTCGTCCACACAGTGCGCCAAACAGCAGAGCGCGAGGATGGAGCTGGATTTAGGCTCTGGACGGGCTAGCGGTGTACCAGAGCTATTACCAGCACCTCTACCTCCTGAAATGGAGGTAGATACAGCGGCAACCACGGGCCCAATCCTGGAGGCGATTGCGGCCTCCAAAACAGAACTCATGGGGTGCATTGATTATCTGGCCTCTGAATGCAACTTGATCAGACATGACCTGGACAAGATCAGGGGAAGACTTACAACTGCAGAAGACCGCATCTCTGAGGTAGAGGATGGCACACATTCCCAGAGTTCCCAGCTGTCTGAACGCAAGGACATGGTAAGAACCTTCCAGCACCATGCTGATGACGCTGAGGGCAGACAAAGGAGGAATAATGTGAGGGTGGTGGGTATGCCTTAGGGGTGCAGAAGGAGCTAAACCGGTCCTCTTTGCTGAACAATTCTGTAAAAACCTGCTCTCCCTGGAAGATCTTCCACCTACTTACGTGGTGGAAAGAGCACACCGGGTTCCTACAGGTGCTAGACCCCCTGGTTTCCCACCCAGGCCCTTCCTGGTCAGGTTTCTAAACTACAGAGACCATGATATGCTCCTGGCTGAAGCAAGGAAACATCAAGATCTAAAGTTTGAAAATGCTCGCATCATGCTGTTTCCAGATTTTTCTGCAGAGACACAGAGGAAACGCCGCTCCTTCACTGAAGTACGCAGAAGATTCAGGGAAAAAGGATTAAAGTATAGCATGTTGTATCCCAGCCGTCTACGGGTTCAATACAAAGGCTTGGTCAAGTTCTTTGATACTCTGTAAGATGCGTCTGATTGGCTAGATGGCAACCCTTAAAGTCTCATGTGAGTCTATTCCTTCCTGGTTATGGCCTGTGCTGTTTTTGGTTCTCTCTTCTTCCCTTGGTTTTTTTTTTTTGTGCTCCCTGACATACATGAAGAGTTCTTAAAAGCCATGAATGTGCCCCCACCATTGCGATGCTGACTAGCACTAGAAAGTGCTGTCGTGAGTCCTTCTATGTTTTATTTTCTCTTATTTGTATTTTTATCAACATGGCGCACCAACCTGCGGTTTGAAGGAGGCTCCTATACTTGGTGGGCACGGAGTTCTGCATGAAGAGACAGAGTTTCTCATCCAACAATGCCCAACTACCGACACCAACGGTTGGACCTCTTAAGTTTTTTTGCTCGCAGGGTACAAGCTGCATACCGGACTGTTTTTGTTTTTTATTTTTTGGTTCTAAGTTTCTGGTATAACAGCGGGGGGGGGGGGGGAGGGGGGGGGTTTACCGTCTAGCACGTTCCTTAATTGTCTTTTTAGATGCTTAGCACCAAATTCTGCTCTAACTTTGAAAATGTATCTCAGGGGTTGGAAAGCTTCTGGTTCATATATACTAACTATTCAATTGCTTTTTACCAATGGATAGCAGCCTCAAAATAGTGTCCTGGAATGTACGAGGTTTGAATAGTAAATTTAAAAGAGCAGCTGTCTTTCAGTATCTTAGAGCCCTTGCACACTGGGGCGGTTTGCAGGCGCTATTTCGCTAATAATAGCGCCTGCAAACCGCCCCGAAAGTGCCGCTCCTTGCATTCCAGTGTGAAAGCCCCGAGGGCTTGCACACTGGAGCGATGCGCTGGCAGGACGGTAAAAAAAGTCCTGCCAGCAGCATCTTCGGAGCGGTGAAGGAGCGATGTGTATACCGCTCCTTTACCGCTCCTGCCCATTGAAATCAATGGGACGGCGCGGCTATACCGCCGGCAATGCGCCTCTGCAGAGGCGCTTTGCGGTGGTATTTAACCCCTTCTCGGCCGCTAGCGGGGGGTAAAACCGCCCCGCTAGCGGCCGCATACCGGCGGTAAAACGCCGCTAATAATAGCGGCGTTTTACCGCCGACGCCGCCCCCCGCCCCAGTGTGCAAGGGCTCTTAAACAACTGAAGCCACATGTCGTCCTTCTGCAGGAGACTCACCTAGAGGGAAGTAAAATTCTTTCCCTGCGCAAGTCCTGGATTCAACGGGCATTTCAATCTACGTATTCCACATACGCTAGAGGGACATCCATCCTGATTAGCAAGGCTGTCCCTTGCACCATCCACCAGGTGTTCTCTGACTCCGGGGGTCAATATGTGGCTGTGGTACATACTTTATCGAAAAATGGTGATTGTGAATATATACCTGCCCCCTCCTATACAGTTAAAAGTGCTTTATGACCGTATGGTAAAACTAGCTCCTTTTCTTAACTTACCCACCATATTTATGGGAGACTTCAATGCCATTTTGGACCCTGTGATGGACTCGTCCAATGCCACTAGACCGGCCTCAACTGATCTATGTACTTGGATGTCTGGGATAGGTCTCACTGAGCTGTGGCGTTGGAAGCATCCCAATGTTAAATCCTACTCCCACCTGTCTGGTACACACAGATCATCTGCCAGAATTGGCAACCTTTTACTGCTAATGTATGTAAATGAGACTGAATACTTGGCCAGGGGAACTTCAGACCACTGCCCACTTTCGGTCACCCTGGTGATCCCAGCTGGGGGAAGGCGGGGTGGCTGGAAGTTGTCACCAGACTGGTTACAAGAGGAACAGGTTACCTCGCAGGTCCAGGACTCCATTGTAGCTTATTGGTCATCCAATGTTAATACGACAGACCCAACAGTGGTTTGGGATGCATTTAAAGCTGTGGCAAGAGGTGAATGCATCTCTGCGATTAAAGCAGCAAGGAGAGACCATAATGCACAGGGGGAATTACTGCTCAGTAGGGAACGAGAAGCTGCAGAGGCCCATGCCAACTCTTCAACAGAGACTAACTATATATCTTTGAGACTCAGCGACTTGTTGCTATACACATTTCAGAACTGGGTGGCGATGTTAGCTTTTCCGCCACAAAAGTCTCCCAGACGGCTTTCCGGCAGACTTTTACCAACACTTTAAGGCACAACTAGCCCCAAGACTCAGTGTGCTATTTGACCGCTGTCTTAAAAACGGTGCCCTCCCATGTTCAATGATGGAAGCTTACATGGTTCTCCTCTTGAAACCGGGCAAGGACCCACAAGAGTGTTCGTCTTACCGCCCTATAGCATTACTAAAGGCAGATTTAAAGATTCTAACTAAAGTGTTGGCATCATGACTGGCCAAGGTCATTCCTTCACTGGTGGACATTGACTAGACGGGATTCATGCCCGGGAAATCCATGGACACCAACCTCCGGAGATTGTTTACGCATCTACAATTAGACACTACAGAAGCCCCAGAAAAAGTAATAGTGTCTATCGACATTGAAAAAGCCTTCAACATATAGTCCCGAATTAATGGGACCTAAACTCTTCTAGTATTAAAACTTTAAAAAGGACTGGGACCGGTCGGAGACCGGATGACGGGTAACACATCTGCACCATTAAGATTGCTATCTAATGTGCACCCAGAGGAAAGACGCCGCCTATAGCAACTGTCACATAAAATGACAAAGATGTTTCTGATAGCAAAATGTCATATTGTCCTTACTAGGTAATAACATGTTATGGTGTATACCATATATATGCAATGTAATGTAGGATTACACACTGTGATTGCCCAGATGTCTGTGTTCGACTGTGTTCCTTGAATAAATAAAATAATTGTAAAAAAAGAAAAAGCCTTCGACTCGGTCGACTAGCTCTATATGCACGGAGTGTTAGAGAAAATGGGTTTCGGACCTAATTTCCGGCGATGGGTCCCTCTCCTGTATAGTGGCCCTCAGACGGCAATTCGGCTTGGGCTCCTTACTTCAGAGCCGTTTGTGTTTGGAAGGGGCACGAGCCAGGGCTGTACTCTCTCGCCCTTCCTCTTTGCCCTGATGATGGAGCCTATAGCTCCATCATCAGGGCAAAGAGGAACCTCAATCTCAAGAGGTGGGGGCCATTCAAGTGGGTTCCATACAGGAAAGCCTTGTACTCTATGCGGATGACTTGCTTCTGTTCCTCAGAGACCCAAGAACATCTCTACAGGCAGCATTGCGCATACTTGATAAGTTTGCCTCCTTCTTGTTTCTTCGGGTGAATTGGACCAAGTCATCAATACCACTGTTGGGGCCGGAGGCGCGAAGGGGGGACAACGACAATCTCCCACTGCAATGGATTTCCGCCATCACTTACCTATGGGTAAAAGTTACGGGATTACATACCACTAAATCTCCTTCCATTAGTTCCCCGGATAACGCAAAAAATACAGGCTTGGAGGAGGCTTCCCCTATAGCTAATAGGACACATAAACCTCTTGAAAATGAAGTTCTTGCCAGTAATATTATATTTTCTAAGACACTCTCCAATATGGGTTCCCAAATCTTTTTTCCACAAACTGAATAGCATTATCGGATCCTTTCTCTGGACTCCCAAGTCACCCCGTGTAAGTATAAAAGTACTCCAAGAACCATGGGGGGAAGGGGGGTTAGCACTTCCTGATTGGCAGAAGTACTACCTGGCTGGTCAGATGGTCTTTGCAAGACGCTTGCTGTTGGCGGAAGATGGGGACTCAGCCACGGTTCTGGAGGCTGCCCAATTGGGCTCCTATGAGAGTTTAAAACTAGTGCTCTATAGAGGTCCAAAGTCTAACCTACCTTTAACAGAATCTATGAAAGCAATCATTAAAGCCTGGGAAGTAGCCACAACCCAAATGTCCCTTAGCTATGTTGGAATCGCACCGTCTGCCCCTCTGTGGATGAACCCTAACCTGCCCCATTTCTATTCCCTACCTGACCCCATGGTTTGGGCTAGTAGGGGGGTTAAAGTACTAAGTGATATTACAAGGGAGGGGGAACTCATATCATTTGAACAACTAAAACCGAGACATGATCTACCTAACACACATTTTTTCCAAAATCTACAACTGCGCCATGTGTTTCAGTCACAATTCTCCACCCAGAGGGTGGAGGTATTACCATCTGCCCTGGAGGATCTCTTGGCGGGTGAAGAATTGCTCAAACCCTTATCGGCTACATACAAATCCTTTTTCAAAAAAACGCCATTGGCGGTGGGTAGATGTAGGGAAAAATGGGTAGCAGACATCCCTGAAATCCAAGGAGAAGACTGGGCCCACCCACCCTTTCAAACATTTGGTATCCGCTAGGGACCACCTTATTCACTTTAAGTATCTACATAGGATTTACTACACGCCAGCCAGGCTGGCGCACATTTACACTTCTGCCACTGATGAATGCTGGAGGTGTTCTTCCTCACATGCAAATGCAGAACATATTTTCTGGAATTGCCGCAGATCAAGTGTTTCTGGTGTGCGGTCACCTCCTGTTTGTCTGAGGATCTCAGTGTTCCAGGACCTACGACTCCAAGAGTATGTCTCATAGTTTTGGTGAAGGAGGTGGTCCCTTCTCTAGCTAACCGCACTTTACTTAATATAGGATTGTTCTATGGTAGGAAGGCCATCCTACTACATTGAAAAAAGGCAAATGATCCTAAAATAACATACTGGAAGGGCCTGATGAACTCCGTTATCCACCTTTATAAGGCCACGTACATCTCAAGGGGCTGTAAGAAAAAATTCTTTAAGGTCTGGCAGCCATGGTTGAAATCCTCTACAACAGTGGGCTGATGCAATTAAGCTAGCAATTTTTTCCCCTATTTTAGTTCTCTCTTTTTCTTTTCATTTAGCTTACTGGAATACATAATCCCATGGATAGGCCTTAAGTAATGTAAATTCTTATTATTGATGTTGAGGGGCATGCTCTACAAGTATAGATGATCATTCTACTAATCATCCTCCTGCATCCAGAAGGACAAGGGACACAACAGAACTCTGATTGCAACTTACTGGTGCTCTATTCCTCCAGGACTGGTGCTGACGGTTGAGTTTTAGGGGGGTGGGGGAGGGGGGTCTTCTAGTTTTTATATAGGTTGTTTAGTTGAACTATGTTAGTTCTGAATCACGGCCCTGCAAGGCCAAGAGGAGGGAGGGTATGTTGCCCTCTCAGACTCTATGTGTATGTTTGTATACCTTGCATGGAAAAAAAAACAAATAAAAATATATATATTTTTTAAAAAAAGGATGACAGATGCAGAAAAGTTACATATGATAATATAAACCCCATATATAGTGTGGGGACAAAGTATATAGGGTACCACTCACATAGTAAATAGAGCCCTCTCACATGCGGCATGCCATGTGCTACCCAGGCGCAATCAGATCAGCGTGACATTCCCCAGATCAAGACGATCAGAAAATACATCTGGTGCCTCAATCTAAGAAGGACAAAAGTGTAATAAAAGATATATATAATAGGCCCCATATATAGATGCGGGGCAAGATATATTAATAGTGACAGCATCTTAACATGGTACTCACAGGACCAGCAGATTCACAGCATCAGTACACCAGTGTGACCATTCCTTTTCAACAGTATCTAGGGCCGCCCTCCTATTGATTCCTATCATGTAACCTAGATATATACAGAGACCACAAATAAGTATTCGCTATAGAATGTCATATATTATGACAATAAAGATCTAAAATTAATAGATACAAATAGTTCCAATACCTACAGTATATAAAATGGTTCAGGATGAGGGTCAGTAATAGAGTGGACTGTGTAAATGCTTCCAGGTGACCAGCAGAGGATCAACTAGAACCTACATAGACCAGAGAGTGTGGCAATCACCATTAGTTAATATTCAGCTTATAACGGATGAAACCAAAAAGCAAACCACATTGCAATAGGACTTACCAGTGAACTGGCATAAAATAATCTCCAATGATCTGCATAAGCAGGTACTAGATCAAATCCGTGCTAGTGATGACTGCAAGTATAGATCTGAGGAGCAAAATAACATAGATTACTCCCCAGCCTAATTAATCATTCTGATGTCCTGAATGAAATAGACAGAGAGAGTCCCGGTATGTAGACTAACCTGTTCCTGAACGTCCTGGATGAACATGCCGCCACAGACAGCTCCCACATCTGATCCTTAAGTAGGGCCGATAATCAGTGTCACCTCACAGCCCAGAACAGCTCACTATAATCAGCTGTGTGGGCTGTACCATTGCACCTGAGCATGTAGGGCGTGTGCAGGGCGGCACAGTGGTGTAGTGGGTAGTACTCTCGCCTAGCAGTAAGAAGGGTCACTGGTTTGAATCCCAACCACGACACTACCTGCCTGGAGTTTGCATGTTCTCCCTGTGCCTGCGTGGGTTTCCTCCGGGTACTCCGGTTTCCTCTCACACTCCAAAGACACGCTGGTAGGTTAATTGGATCCTGTCTAAATTGTCCCTATTATGTATGAATGTGAGTTGGGGACCTTAGATTGTAAGCTCCTTGAGGGTAGGGACTGATGTGAATGTACAATGTATATGTAAAGCGCTGCGTAAATTGACGGCGCTATACAAGTACCTGAAATAAATAAATAATAAATAAATAAGGGTAGGGAATCCCCCACAGGTGTAAAGGAACTGGTCTCGCCGTTCCCTGCGCATGTGCGATCCAAAGCTCAATAATCACAGATTACCAAAAGTGTGCTCATGCACACTGCATTGTTGCCAACCGTCAGTATTTTTACTGGCAGCCAGTAAAAAACAGGCAATTTTCTCCTGCCAGTAAAAAGAAAAGGTTGCCAGTAAAAATATGGCTGTGACGCTCAGTCCAGAGCCAACTGAGACCATACGAGTGCCTGCTACAGTGTGTTTGGGCGGCTCTGGTGGAGGCGGTGCCTGAGCATGTCCTGTGATGTCATGGTGCAAGGGACACAAGCAGAGCAGCTAGAGCCTTGTGTGTGGGTCTGGGGGATGGGAGCTGGCTTGGAGAGAGACTGTCACTCTGACTCAGGAGGGGACGTGTCATGTCGGTAATCTGTACTGCTGCACACTGCTGTCAGTATCACTGTGAGAGTCAATTTCTTGTGTGTGCCGCCCATTCTAATTTCTTGCCCTCCTGAGTCCTGTCCCTGAGTTACTTACACACTATATCGAAAATAAAATAAGAAATATATTTTTTGCCTTATTATCTACCTTATATCACATTGGTAATTACATATTTTACTTGTTTGTAGCCTAAATAGTGAAATTTGTACTTAAAACAGTAATTTTGTAACTTTTGGAAATGCCAGTAAAAACATGGCTGTGCCAGTAAATTTTGGGTGTTGTGTCATTAAATAACAATCTGTTAGGTTGGCAACATTGGCGCACTGGCCTCTAGGAGGAGCTAGTCTCGCCGTTACCTGTGCATGCGCGATTGAAAGCTCAATGATCACAGATTACCAGATGTGCGCTTATGCGCAATGGCCTCTAATGGACACTTAGAAAAACGACACCACCCGAGATTAACCACTACAGTGAGCCGCCATTACAGAACTAAACCACAAGAGGCAAATAGCAAGAATAGACAATACAGAGACAGTCTGCCATACAAAATATAGTACATAAATTTAGTAGAGATAAATAAAAAAATAATAAAATAATAAGAAAAAATGAATAAGAAAAAAGGAGGGGATACCCCTGATGCCTACCACCGCAACACCACCACCTTGATACTACAGAGGATAAAAAAAAAAAGCAATATAGATGACACATTTCGATTGACAGTACACAAAATGTTCGATTCTGTGTACCCTGCAATTGGGTAATATAAAAGAACCTCCCTCCAGAATCCAGTCACAGTATTCGCAGCTTCCACATCTAAACATGCCCTTTAGATCTTCACTGGGCCCAATAACTTCTTGGAAATGGCTATGGACCAGAAGATCTTTTAGCGACCTGCATTTTTTGTACGTGACTTGGGGATATTCTTTCATTTACTTTTTCAAGACTGGATCCCCAGTAAGGAGATGCCTATGTTTCTCTAAGGTTTTTTTCACCATACCATATCATGGTTGTTGGAGTAGGTAATAATAATCATGACCGTATTTTCCTGTTTCTTTGTTTTTGTATCAAACAATAGTTCTTGTCTATTTTTTAAACACACTTTATTGTAGGCTTTTTTTAGGGTAGTCTAAGTATAACCCCTCTGCAAAAGCCTAATTCTCAATAATTTTGATCTCTTTGAGAAATCATCTTCGCTAGAACAATTACGCCTGATATGTAGATTTTGTGAATATACCATAGTTTGTAGAGACTGTATCTTTTCCACGAACCAATCAATATACATGTATTGGGATTTTTTTTTTACCAAGAATATGTAGCAGAGTACATATTGGCCTAAATTGATGAAGAAATTCGATTTTTTTAAAAAATTTGTTGGGAATGTTTTATAGCAGAAAGTAAAAAATATTGGGTTTTTTTCAAAATTGTTGGGGTTTTTTGTACATAGCGCAAAAAATAAAAACCACAGAGGTGATCAAATACACCAAAAGAAAACTCTATTTGTGGGAAAAAAGGACATAAATTCTATTTGGGTACAGTGTCGCACGCCCGCACAATTGTCAGTAAAAATAACGCAGTGCCGTATCGCAAAAAAATGGCCTGGTCATGAAGGGGGGTAAACATCCCGGAGCTGAAGTGGTTAAAGATTTGCAGGCTTTGTTTTTGTATCTTACATTATTTGAATAAGCTGTTAAGTCCATTTTCAATTTTTTTCACTCATGTCATAATAATTCCATGTTTCGGAGTCCATATTTCCTTAATGTATTTAAAAACTAAACTGGATGTTATTAATTAAAAAAAGGTTGCCAAGGTAACTTATTCTGAAATGATCTGCAGATTGAAGTATAATAACTTTCTTCTCACTAAAATCAAAATCTCTCAGTGTAGGTGCCTACCTGAAATGTATTTATTTTTGCTTAAAAATAGGCAATCTGCTACCTCCTAAACTAGTGTGGATGAGCAAGCCAAACCACGTGAGTTATAGTATTTGGAAGATTAAATATGCTTAGATAATAGATAGTAGTAGTTACTATAGTCACATTCAACCAAACATGTTCTACATATCTTTATGAAGACATTTCACAGTTTATCAAAGCTAATTTTCCAGTTGTTCATAAGCAGCTGGGATCAGCTGTAAACATTTTTCAACATAACTGAACAAATCTAGCTTAAGTTGGCTATATATGGATCTAAACTTGGCAAGTTCAGCAGGGACCGGACAAATTTCAATCCATGTATGGGCAGGCTGGTTGTACAGAAGTCGATCAATTTCTGTACAACCACCCTGTTGGGTTTTTCATGATCGATAAGTTCCACCAGCTATAGCTGGCAGCACTAATCAGTGTATTATGCTGGCAGAGAAGTCTTCCGTTGTCAAAATACAGTAACTCAACAGGAGTGATTCCCCATCAAAAATTAGTGCGTGGATGGGGAAATCTGGTCTTTTTTATTCAACCTACTGATGAATGAAAAAAAAAAAAGAATTATTTATTTATGGGCTGCCTTAAGACCACTAGCTATACCATGGCCTGGATAAATTAGAACCTTTACAGGCATGTTTAACTAATGAGTTGTTCCCAAATAAGTCATTGTGCTGTCATGTGTTTGTTGTGAAATTGCTGGGTCTTCCTATGTGGACTAGAATCCCTTCCAAGAAAGAGCTTTCCCACCCTCTGCAATAGTCAACAAGCAGAAGTGAAGTGCTCAGATATTTCCTAATACAAAAGGCTCAGTATGCAGTAGTAGGCTGTCATGTAAAATGTTGTGAACTGGGAAGTATTGTAGGTAGGGCTAGTTAGATGTTTAGTGTAAAGCATCATCCCTTACAGTGAAATAGAGTGGGAAAAAGATCTCACACTAATCACCAGAGTTCCTGTACATTTGATAAATTGCTTTTTGAGAACACTGTCAGACAGCAGATATTTTACTGTACGTCCGGCTTACCATTTCATTTTTTTTTTAACTGAATTTTTGCATTAAAAAAAAAAAAGTACATTTTAATATATTTATTGAAACATAACTGTACTTGCAGCTAGTATAAATACCTAAAGTTGACCTACTTTAAGTCTCTTGCAATCCCCTGAACAGAAAGGAAGAGGGAGGGGCATCACAGGTAACCAGTCAGATATGCTGCATACAGAAGATCTCATCAGTAATGCCTCATTTCCACTGAGCGGATCGGTTTGGGTTGGTACAGTTTGAATGGCCTAGAATGGTCCAGTCTATTCTGGTGAGCGTTTCCACTGCAAGTGGGACCACAAGGGGCCATACAGGGTTTAGAAAAAATGCCTCAGCATAGCACAGCAGAGGGTTTTCTGTCAGCCAATCAGTGGAATGTATCGTAGCTCCGCCCTAACCGAACTGTTCCATTTTCTATGGCCCCACATCTGAAGCAGGACCCTGAATGGAGCGGTACAGTTCGGTTGTATGGGCTGATTTCATAATGGAAACACCCAAAATAGCGTACCGTACTAAACCGAACTGATCCGCTAAGTGGAAACGAGGCATTAGTTGCTGCTCCTTCATTGTCCTATTATAGGTTGGGACACAAGGAGGTGACCTAACTATATTGCCTAACTGCAGCAAATAAAAATCAGGTCACCAGGTTGGCTGTGCTATCTATCCTGGCTGTGTAAATCTCAGAACTGTCCAGACTGAAATAAAAATCTTCTGACTGGTAAGACAGCTCTCATACTTGTATTTCATTTGTGTTTTTAGCTATTTGCCTGGAGTTTGGCTTGAAGTATGTCATGCTAGCAAGGGCTTGCCACACTGCAAATGCCTACTTAAAAAGTGCACCAAGCATATACAGTGGGGCAAAAAAGTATTTAGTCAGCCGCCAATTGTGCAAGTTCTCCCACTTAAAAAGATGAGAGAGGCCTGTAAATGTCATCATAGGTATACCTCAACTATGAGAGACAAAATGTGGAAACAAATCCAGACAATCACATTGTCTGATTTTTGAAAGAATTTATTTGCAAATTATGGTGGAAAATAAGTATTTGGTCACCTACAAACAAGCAAGATTTCTGGCTCTCACAGACCTGTATCTTCTTCTTTAAGAGACTCCTCTGTCCTCCATTCATTACCTGTATTAATGGCACCTGTTTGAACTTGTTATCAGTATAAAAGACACCTGTCCACAACCTCAAACAGTCACACTCCAAACTCCACTATGCTGAAGATCAAAGAGCTGTCGAAGGACACCAGAAACAAAATTGTAGACCTGCACCGGGCTGGGAAGACTGAATCTGCAATAGGCAAGCAGCTTGGTGTGAAGAAATCAACTATGGGAGCAACAATTAGAAAATGGAAGACATACAAGACCACTGATAATCTCCATTGATCTGGGGCTCCACGCAAGATCTCACCCTGTGGGGTCAAAATGATCACAAGAACGGTGAGCAAAAATCCCAGAACCGGACAGGGATTCATCGCTGTCCTCACCTGGGTCTGTTCTTCACCGGTCTTCAGATCCCCAGCGTCGGCATGTTTACTAAGGGAAGCCAGCTGTGACTCCTTGAGGTTTCAAAGCCAACATCTTCTCACTGCACATGGATGAGCTGCACTTTGTGAATGGTTCTACAGACTTCGGGGACCTGTGACATGACCCAGAAGGCTCTGGGCAAAGAGAGGGAGGCCAAAACTAGAGTGAATCGGTGACCGGAGGCATCAGATATCAACACATCTACAGCTCCCCACAGAGGGTAATCTGTCTGCTTACATGACCCTGCGCTGGAGGGGGTTCACCTTGTCCGGTAAGGGACTGCACACACAGATTGCCACTCTAGAATTGTGATTCAATCGTTTATTATTCAAGTCCCTGGGAGTTTTCTATATGTTTTTCACCTTGGAACTTAATACACACTGGTTGTGTGCACCAATCCTTCTATGTTATGCAATGTGGACTATGTTTCTTTGCACTTTTTGATTGCCTTTCACGTTTTACTTCACTATATAGAGAGTGCATTTAAATATTCATTCTATAATATCACTGTTTTTTAAGCGCAACTTTATTTATTTATTGGACTTTTTACCATGGAGATATTATATGGTTTTTAGTTGCTGCTCCATACACATTATTTAGCGCGGTATTTTTTCCTTTTTACTGTTTATATTCAACTTTAATGCCCATACACATGATCAGAAAATCATATGTAAAATACAGATTTCGAAGTGATACGATAATCTGATCATTACTATAGAGCTTTTGAGAGCCAATCATGACAGTTCATCTGATATTATCCAATCTGACAAGCATGAAAAATGTTCTTGTACAATACTAGATCTACAATTTTTGCTTAATCAGTTGTGCTGCCTCAATGGGGCATACAATTTATATAGATTGCTTTCCTAACCATTTCTATGGTTTCTATTTTGTGGCAATGCACTTGTTTTCACATGTTCATTTTCCCTTATGTTATAACATACTTCCTTTCTATGTAATGCTCCACCCTTCTTCCTGTTGTTATTATCATTATTATTATTATACAAGATTTATATAGCACCAAAAGTTTGCGCAGCGCTTTACAACATGAGGGTATGCTGTACACTTACAATACAAATCAATACAGGAGGGATCAGAGGGCTCTGCTCGTTAGAGCTTAAAATCTAGAAGGGAGGGTCAAGTAGAAACAAAAGGTAATAACTGTGGGGGATGAGCTGATGGAAAAAATGAAAATACAGTTGTTAGGTGTGGGTGGGTTATTGTACTTCCTGTGTCATGGATGCAGCTACAAGCCATATGTAGCAGGGCACATGTATTCTGCATTGTAAGCTACAGCCAATATCATCTTTTGACCACAAAAATACTACAACCTATTCATCTGTTTGTATCCTGTCATTTGCTGTAACCTGATGTTCAGAATAAAAGCATCTTGTGGATTGAATTGGTATTTGGTGAGTTAAAACTATCTGATCAGGATTGTCCTCAGTGATTGTATCTTATACAGGCCAGGCATAGAGGTCTCACAAGGGATAGTCGCTTCACAACAATCGGAGTCAGATTAGTCAAAAGATGTATAGAATTCCCACAGCCTGCTGTGTATATGTGTGCGCCTGATCTGCAATCAAGCTCAGTGCCATCCGCCATCTTGTGAAGCACATGGTCGCACAAGTTTACTGCACCTCATGTGAATGTTAAAAACTGGGGCGTTACCGGATGCGGTGGTGAGTGGAGGCGTGTGTGCTCCCTCCCCGCTTCGGCCCTTCGCTGCTACTGCTACCGCTAATGAGGTGACCCAGCGCTAGTCAGTGTCTACCCCTTACTCGTTACAGCTACCGTCCCGCTTGGTATCCCTCTCTGCATAACTCCCCACCTGTCGGGTCTCTGGAGCGAGCGAGCCGGCGTTGGGCGGTGGAGCAGGACCGACACCGGAGGAGTCTGACGGCTGGCTGAGTGGCGGCGCCTGGGACTGCACGCGTCGGTGGGTTGCTTGGCAACGGCCCTGCACTCTCGCGAGAGAGCCCTACAGAGGGAAGCGCCAACAGCGGCTATGGACGAATTTGATTCCTATGCGGTGGATGTTCCAGACGGCACTAAACCAGGGAAAGACATACTGCGAGTAGCACGGACTTGGTTGCTGGATAACTGCATTATACCGCTAGGAATATACAGCGGTGTACCCGGTAAAAATTATCAGCTTTATTATCTTACGTATGTCTTTTTCTATGCTGTATGGTACTGGAAAAATGGAGGATCTGGCTAAGGAAATGTAAAGTTAACATGTGACGGATGTGTTGCAGTACTTTGCTGTATTAAAGGAACTCTTTGCGATTTTCTTACTATTTTTATCCTTTTTGGTACCCCCTAAGCAGTTTACTATCTTTGCTGCCACGCTGTGATTTTTTCTTGTGACTGTGATAATATGACTAGGAAAAAGGGGGAGGAACAGGTCCAACATACCCAGGAAAGTTCAATAGCCCAAGCTACCCGTTCACTTAAAGAAAAGGGAAATCAGGCAACGTCTGCAATGGCAGCAGCCGCCAAACTAGAAAAGTATGCGCATGCTTCCTCACATTCCCCAGCCATGGGTACCCATACATCCCAACCAGGAGGCACAGGGGATAGGAGAAGCATAGGGAAAACCTCATCCACGCTATCAATCCCTGTTAAGGGGGCAAACAAAAAAAGCCCCGAGAAAACCTTATTGGGAAACACGACAGAAGCCGTTCCTGCCCTTAATGAACCAAGCGAACCGGAGCCCACATTGAAAGAGGTGCTAAACGCAGTTAACTTATGCAGGGGTTCGCTGACTAGCCTGAATGATCAGCTAGGGGGCCTTAAAGAAGAGTTACGCACCATGAGCCAAGAATTACAAAAAGCCGCGGAGAGGGCTACCATAATGGAGGAGAGGTTAAGCCAAGCTGAGGATGTTCTGTACCCAATGCAACAGCAATTTAAAATAATGCAAACTCAGCTGGATTTCTATAAATCTAGAATGGATGAAACTGAGAACAGGCTACGGAGACAGAACATGAGGGTACTGGGCCTCCCAGAGAATAGTGAAGGCTCCCGCCCTGAAGAATTTTTGGAAGGATGGCTGAGGGAGGTTTTTGGAGCGGAGTCTTTTTCGCGTTTTTTTTCTATCGAAAGGACTCATAGAGTACCCACTAGGGCATCTGTATCAAACACTCACCCTAGACCCATGAGCATGAAATTATTTAATTATAAGGATAAGGTGACAATAATGCAGAAATCCAGAGAGAGGAAGGATATTTTCTATAATGGAGCCCGAGTCTCGTTGTACCCAGACTATTCCCCTGAGCTGCAGAAGAAGAGGGCTGGATTTTTGGATATTAAGCGCAATCTGCGAACTCTCAACATACCATATGCGCTACTGTATCCGGCACGACTGCACATTGAAGCCTTAGGGGGGGACACAATTCTTTGATACTGCAGACAAGGCCACAAAGTGGCTTGAAGACAATAGAAGGAACCTCTAGAGCTGGATCATATTGAGTGAAATTAATGTGAATTTTTTCTTTTTTTTTTTTTTTTTTTTTCTCTCTCCTTTTTTTTTTTTTTTTGGCAGCGGGGGCTGGAGGGGGGAAGGGGATTGGCGAAAGTGTTAAGTGTTAAATGAGTGTAGGTAAAATCTGGAAGGTTGAGGTTGTTTTTTTTCTTTTTTTTCTTCTTAGAACACTAACGTATGAAATTAAGATGGGGGGTGGGGTGGGGTTTGGGGGTCGGAGGGTGGTGAAAGGGGGGTTGGAGGGGGGGAGGGAGTGTTGGAATGAGCATAGAATTGGGGTTAGAATGGTCACAAAGTGTGCCTCTAGGGCGTGCCAAGTTAGGCTTGGGGGAAGAAGGGAGGGTTTGAAGAAGGGTAGAGGGAAGCAGGGGGTTCAAATAATAAGAAAGAGTCACATCACACAAAATCAAAAAATGGGGAGTGAGAAGTCTAAAAGAAAACAGTTTACGGAGGCACCTCTGCACAGTTAAGAAATATAACGCAAGGGTAGTAGCAAGGGTAGTAACAGAGTTAGAGATGGAAACGACATTAATGGATAGACACGTTAGACATGGTGATTATGGTAGAAAGCACAGGAGCACTTTTGGTCACCCAAAGAGGGAAAGAAAAGGGAAAGGAAAA
Source organism: Lithobates septentrionalis (assembly GCA_037952835.1). Lineage (NCBI taxonomy): Eukaryota > Metazoa > Chordata > Amphibia > Anura > Ranidae > Lithobates > Lithobates septentrionalis. Next base: position 749,125 of record JBBDGP010000111.1, on the reverse strand, counting down.
AGATATTTTTTTTTTTCTTTCCCCCCTTTTTCTGTTTCTTTTTCTGGTTTGATCAATTGATTGAAGGGGTGATATGTTATTATTTTTCCCTTTTTTTTTTTTTCTCATTAATGATCTTTTTTTTTTTTATCGCTAATGACGCCTAGTATAGTAGGGGTAAGCTCATGGAATATTAGGGGCATGGGCGACCCCATTAAGAAAGCTGCTGTATTTACTGAGTTGGAGTCCCACGGCTCGGGTTTGATATGCCTCCAGGAGACCCACCTAACCAATGTGACCAAACTTTTAATTAGGAATAGGAAATTTCAAGCTCAGTTCCACTCAGTGTATTCATCTTATTCAAGGGGGGTAGTATACTGGTAAAAAAAGAGGTGTTGTTCTCCTGCAGGGATGTTAAGATCGACCCAATGGGTTGCTATATATTTTTATATTGCTTTATAGAGGGTTACCCATATGTCATAGCCAACTTGTATATTCCCCCACCTTTTAAATTGGAAATTTTGTATTGCTTGTTGGAGTATGTTGAGGACAAGGGGGATGTCCCAATTATAATAATGGGCGATTTCAATATGGCCTTGGACAGCTCCCTGGACAGGTTTCCACCTGGACCCAGGCAGACAGGAGTGTCTGGAGGGAGGTTGGCTCAGTTCCTGGAGGAGGTTGGGTGGTGCGATCTCTGGAGAGCCCGGAACCCAGAGTCACGGCGATACTCTTGTTTCTCGGGGTCGCACCACACACTTTCTAGAATTGACCTAGTGGTAGGAAACCAAGCGGCACAACCCATCATAGATAAGAATATCAGCCGAGGGGAGTCTCGGACCACTCGCCCCTGACGCTGAAGATAAAAATCCACAATAGGTATACACAGAGGGCCTGGGCCTTAAACCCGGTATGGCTGGAGATTATAAAGGGACAGGTAGACATTTCTGCAAAATTAGAAGAGTACATTGTAAACAACCAAGGCACAGCGTCGGAGGGAGTGGTGTGGGACTCCCTAAAGGCATTCCTTAGGGGGGTGCTTATACAGCAAGTGTCACGGGTTAAGAAACACTCGAAGGTAGAGAGCGAACGGATTAGAGAAGAAGTATTGAAACTGGAGAGGCAATATGTGGGGGACCCAAGCCTGGAAAATCAGGAGATATGGTTAAAAAAGCAGCGGGAGCATAAGATTGATATAATTAGAAATGCCGAGAATATGAGACTATTCCAGAAGCAGCGGCGTTTTGGGGAAGGAGAGAGAGTTGGTCGTATGCTAGCATTGTTGGTTAACACCAACTCTCCCTCCTCACCACTGGCTACGATCAGGACCAATACTGGAGAGATTTCATCTGACCCTTTGAAAGTCAAAGAAACATTCTTTGATTACTATAGGGATTTATATAAGTCACAGCATAGATTAGAATTAAATGAAATGGAAAAATTCCTGGAGAATGTCCAACTGCCGACACTTTTGGATAAAGATAGGACTGACCTGGAGGCCCCAATAACCCTCGAAGAACTAAAACAAGCAGTAGCAAACATGCCTAACCAAAAATCTCCCGGCCCGGATGGCTTGCCCATGGAAGTTTATAAGCAATTTGGTGTAGTGATGCTACCAGTTCTTTTGGAAACACTGAACTGGGCACTTACAGAAGGAAGGCTGCCCTCTTCAATGTTAGAGGCTAATATAATATTGATACCGAAAGAGGGGAAGGATCGGCTTGACGTATCTTCATACAGACCGATCTCGCTCCTCTGTTCCGATATCAAGATTTTGGCAAAGATAATGGCAACCAGACTAAATAAATGTATTTCGGGCCTGGTACACTCGGACCAATCGGGATTTATTCCCAACAGGTCCGCTAGTGTAAATATTAGACGGATGTACTTGGCCCTCCAGTCCCCAGCAGGGGGAAAAGCCCCCAGGGCGATACTGTCCTTAGACATCGCCAAGGCATTTGATAGCTTGGAATGGGACTACCTCTGGTGGGTACTGGAGAGACTTGGGTTCGGCCCCACGTTTATAAGATGGGTAAAAATATTATACTCTCATCCAATTGCTAGAATAAAGTTAAACAGCGACTTTTCTGAATCCATGCCTCTTGAGAGAGGGACGAGGCAGGGGTGCCCATTGTCACCCCTGCTGTTCGCCCTAGCTATGGAGCCGCTCGCGGAAGTAGTTAGAACAGCAGCCGGGGTGCAAGGTTTTAGGAGAAGCAACGGGGAAGACAAAATAGCGTTATACGCAGATGACGTCCTACTGTTTCTAGGAGATACGGGGCCATCAGTAGAAAAAGTGATCCAACTTGTGGAAAGGTTTGGAAAACTATCAGGCCTGGTAGTTAACTGGGGTAAATCCATGCTTCTACCAATTGATTCAACTGGCAACGCCCCGACTGGTTCCATGGCTAGGGTGAGGGTAACAGAGAAAATGAGATATCTGGGTATAGTGGTATCTAGTGATCCTTATCAATATATTGAAGATAACCTAGCCCCCCTGTTGGAAAAATTTAAAAGGAAAAGTGACATCTGGGGCAAACTCCCTCTATCTATGGCAGGTAGAGCTAGCTTAATCAAAATGGTATGGATGCCACAACTTTTGTACGTACTCCATAACTCCCCGGTATGGATTGGGAAGAAATGGTTCTTGAAAATAAATACCCTATTTAGAGAACTAATCTGGAGGAAAGGGCAGGCAAGGATTAGTCTGCAAACATTACAGCGTCCTACTAGGGAGGGGGGGTTAGCAGTGCCCCAACCATATAACTATTTCCTTGCTGCCCAGTTACAGCATATAGGGGGATGTGAGACCCAGGACTGGAGGGACCCTAGTGGGAAAATCATGCTGCAGGATAGTCCGCATAAATCCCTAATAGAGGCATTGGAGGCCGAGTCACTGCAGGACGGCCCCCCAACATGCAGATTAGTTAATAAAGTGTGGCAGACGACTAAATGGATCATGGGGTACAAAGGGCTCACTGAATTCTCGCCTATATGGCATAAAAAATATCTGCGCGAATTGATGGCCATGGGAAAAAGCAGGCCGTGGGAATACCATGGAATAAGTAGGTTGGCCCAGTTGTACGACGACAAGAAAACGCTAAAATCCTTTACTGAGCTTAGGAGTGAATATGGAATCCCAAAAACAACATTTTACTGCTACCTACAGGTTAGGCACGCCCTGGACAGTCAATTTAAGAACTGCCCACCTGTATGGTGTGAGATCCCTTTTTTGGAAAGTATTGTTAGAACAAATAGTACCAAGGGCCTGATAACAAAGATATACGAGCAATTGTCTGAAAAACTGTTTGCCCCGCGGATGGCCATGGGAGTTAGGGCGAGGTGGGAGGCAGATGTGGGGGAGATTACGGATGACCAGTGGAAGAAGATTTTGGAGTCTAGCCCGCTGGTGTCTGTTTCTCCGTCGCAGCAGGCTTCGCACCTCCTCCTACTACACAGAGCCTATTACACCCCAAAAAGATTATACAAATTTGGTAATAGATTGGATGACAAATGCCCTAGGTGCCTTGATACTGGTGACCTTGTACACATGATGTGGCGGTGCCCAAAACTAGCAAGATATTGGGGAGCGATAGTAAAGATTATAGAAGATAGGTGGAAAATTAGCCTAGGGTTGGAGGATAAGGTATGCATCCTCGGCCTGATAGGGGAGAATATAGGGAGTAAGGATGTTAGGATCGCTGTAGGGAGGTGCCTCTACCAGGCAAGGAAACTGATAGCCCAAGCGTGGCTCTCGGCCACACCTCCAACTCCGGAGGAGTGGACTGAAGCGATGAACAAACTGGTGTGGATGGAAAAAACAACGTATATTAGAAGGGGAGGCTATGGTAAATTCGTAAAGATTTGGAGACCATGGTTAACCTGGATGGGTGCTTTACCAGAGGAAGTGGTACCTTATGTATGTGCGAATATAGTTTACAGAAGTAAGGTGTTGGGAGGAAAGGGACTCGGGATAGAGTACTACTCAGATTGACAATATTTCCAGACAAACCTCCTGCTTGAGTGGGGTGGGGGGTGGGTAATTCTGGGCGGGGTGAGGTTGGGTGGGGGATGGGTAGATATAACACAAGGGAGCGATGGGAGGGGGAATAAAGGAAGTAAGGGGTAAAAAGGAAATGAAAACTCTTTATATGGGTACCTATAGCAGTATTTATTAATTATCAACTTATATGCTTTTGTAAATGTGCTTGCATTGGTATATGTGTACTGTACCATAATTTATTAATAAAGAACAATGAAATTGAAAAACTGTTTCTCTACATTGAACTGCATTACCCCACCTGTCTAAGCTGCTGTTCATCTTCTTAAAGAAACAGTACCATTTCTTGCAAAAATGTGAAAAATGTCTAGACAAGGCTCTGAGCACCCTTTTGTGGCTGGACCAACGCAGATTCATCATGCCTCTGAACTCGCAGATGTACAGGGAGCAGACTCTAAAGATATTGCCGAACAGAGTGTAAGACCAAAACGTACAATAAAACCTACACAGAAACTCAGAGAAAACTATGAAACCACCAGAGATGAGTTCTCCAGCAATCTGTCAGAGTTAAGGGACAGAACTTCACACTGCATGTCAGTTTTGTCACACTTTAATTATCAATCAGCTGAACTAGGGTACTCTACAGATCACTTATCTGCCGCGTACGAATGCTACCAGTGGCTGATTGCAAAATACACAGCTTTCTTGCAGGATTGTAATATAGAGGACTCTTCAGCAGAACTGACCAGGGCTGATGCACTAAACCAGCAGAGGGATCTCTTAGTGCAAAATGCCCAGTGTAAGGCAAAACTTCGCATTGCTCAACTGCAGGATACCAGATCTCACAGATCCACATCAACCAAGCACACTACACGTTCCTCTAGATCCTCTCGCTCCAAAAGTTCAACATTAAGCGATAAGATAATAGAGGCCTGTGCTGATGCGGAATCAAAAAAAGTGCAAAGCTGCTTTGCCAGAAGGCAAGCAGAACTAGAAATACAAAAGGCAAAGATGGAAGCTCAACAAGCAGAAATAGCGGCAAAGATGAAAGCTCAACAAGCAGAGGCAGATTCCCAATTAGATTCCCAATTAAAGATTCTGCAAATGGAAAGGGAGGAAGCAGCTGCCCTGGCAAGGCTGACAGTCCTCGAAAAAGCAATGGGAGAAAGTGCTAACTCAGACTGGTCCTTTCCAGCGAAACTGCAAGACCCAGTTGAACGCACCAGTGAATATGTACTAAAGCATAATGTTTGCAATGATACAGAGTTATCTCCAGTACGTCTTACTAACAACACTGTTCTGACTCTCAACACAGAGACCTCTCAGCTCCAAATGCCTGAGCCTCTTCAAGTCTAGAACACAAGTGCATTTATGCAGCAAACTGCATCACCTCTTGCTGATAACAAGGTGACTTCCAGTGACAAGCCGCAGCTCATGCCACAGCCAGCACAAGCCTTATGCTGCGTACACACGACCGGACTTTACGGCAGACTTTGTCCGGCGGACTTTGACAGACTTTACGACGGACTTTCCAAATGAACGGACTTGCCTACACACGATCAACTAAAGTCCGACGGATTCGTACGTGATGACGTACGACCGAACTTAAACAAGGAAGTTCATAGCCAGTAGCCAATAGCTGCCCTAGCATCAGTTTTTGTCCGTCGGACTAGCATACAGACGAGCGGACTTTTTGACCAGACTCGAGTCCGTCGAAAAGATTTCAAACATGTTTCATTTCTAGGTCTGTCAAACTTTTGGGGAAAAAAAGTCTGCTGGAGCCCACACACGATCGAATTGTCCGATGGACTCCGGTCCGCAGGACCAAGTATGCCGTAAAGTCCAGTCGTGTGTATGCGGCATAAGGGACTACACCACAGATAAACGCTCCTGCTACATCATTTCATCCTGGTAAACCTCACCCTACTTCACCAAAGAACTTTCACACCCGAGGGGTTCCACAAGTTGCTTTGGCACCGAAGAGTGAGAGATCAGACTTGAATGACTTTGCCAGATATATGGCACGCTGTGAGCTCATTAACACTACCCTCTCAAGGTTTGATGACTGTCCAGAGAGCTACAGGGCCTGGAGATCAACCTTCAAAGCTGCCATTGCTGATCTCAACCTTACTAACATGATTTGCTCATAAAGTGGCTGGGGCCTGAATCTGCAGATCGTGTTAAAAGACAGTGCATGTTGACCACCCAGATGCAGGTCTTGTTGCTGCATGGGCAAGACTTGAGCAAGCCTATGGTAGCTCTGAAGCCATAGAAAGCGCTTTATTCAAGAGACTGCAAAACTTCCCAAAAATAGGGAACAAAGACTATCGCAAGCTCCAAGATCTGAGTGATCTTCTCATGGAGTTGGAGTTGGCAAAGACAGACCCACGTCTACCTGGACTAAGCTTCCTGGACACTGCTCATGGTGTCAATCCAGTGGTGTCTAAACTGCCATACGGCCTGCAAGAGAAATGGGCACAACAGGGCTCAAGATACAAAAGAGACTATAACGTATCTTTTCCTCCATTCGCATATTTTTGCAGGTTCATCAATGATCAATATATAGTAAAAAATTCCGCGCTAGGACAACATATAAAACATAAGCAGCAGTAAACAGTGCGACAACACTAAATAGACATAGAATAAAAATAAACCGCGCTAAGTACAAATTATTGTATACAATTGATACGGTGGAAGTTTTCACTGCCACACACAAAAATTATATATTGAAAAATCTTTAAAAAACAAAAATCAAAAAACTAATGAACAAAAGAAAATCCAGGTATTTCTTGAGATAGGATCAGTCACCAAATCGCCAGAATAATTCAACTTAATATAGGTAGCAGTCCAAAGATTATGAGCTAAAATTGCCCTTACCGGAACATCAATAAAATTGAACAGATGGCATTAAACCCAGCCAGGGCCTTTGGGATGAAAACCAATCAGCACCGTCCGGTTTCAAGATGTAGTTCCCTCAATGGATACAGGAAAAAAGACAACACAAAAGACTGGCCATAGTGTAGTATAGTCAGATGTTTAGCATGGACAAACAGACATACCAACACCCTGATGAGCACTCAAAAACAAACAACAAAAAAGGGGGAGGGGGGGATGAAAACCCACCACCGTGGCTGTAGATTGCGCTTACCGACTCACAGTGGTAACCAGGCTCTATATCAAACTAGGAACTGATTGATGAATGGCAGAGAACGATCGATTCATCCGCTGTAGCCAGGAATCCATACCATCAGTACATAACCCAGAATAAAAATAATAAACTCTCCATGGTGAAATACGTATGAGACTAGTTTTAATGAATAAAGTAATGCACTTACAGAATAGAAGAATGTATATCGCATAAAATACAAATCGCCAGCCGGCATAAAAACATAAGAGCGGAGCTCGTCCTACTTCCTGGTCACGTGGTAGCGTCGCTACGCGTTTCGTCATCAAATGGACGTTCTCAATGGGGACGAGCAGCGCAGTGAGCCACCACCATTATATAGGCACCCAAGCCTCGTTCTGAAGTGCAAGCACAAGGACGCCATCTTAGATATGGTCAAAATGCCCTAACTTCCACTGGAATGTGTGCATAATAAAAATTGCGTAGCTCCAGCGGAACTACTGACCGCACCATGATGGATATGGGCAGTCGCCCAAACTTCAACGTGACGTACAGACAGCGCGCCCCTTCAGCGAGACGCACAGACAGCACGTCCCGGAAGCATGTACAGCAATTCCGCAGTTAACGAAAAAACTTATTTAAAAAAAAAGACATAAAATAAAAAATAATAATAATTAAGGAAAATCATATATAAATGATTAGATTATAATAGGCATGACCGAATAAAATCGTGTATACCTAAATGTGACCCAAATAAATAGTGAAAAAACTTATGAAAGGGTTTGGTTAATCTTATCGAAAAAAAAATTATTTTTTTTTCTAAATGGTGTATTTACACAAATGTGAAAGTGAAATAATTAGGGTAAGAGACCCAAACTATAAATAAAAAGGAAGGAAAAGTGATAAATAACAAAATAAATAATTATGATTATAATATAGTATGTTGTATATCCAAAATAATTACTGTAAACCTCCACATTAAATAAATAAACTGTACCAGACAGACCAAAAATTGTGTGGTGGTACAAAAATAGAATTAATATTATGCACATTACATGTATAAAAATATAAAACTCCATCAGTATATGAATTTATACACCATAGTGTCCTCTAGCAAGTATCTCAGAACGAGTTCACATCTTTATATAAAAATACAGTCAAAAATAATAATAAAAATAAAAAATAAAAATTGAAAATTAAGAATTATCAATAAAGGCATTAACATCCGTATCAATGTTCAATCCATGGGGGGCATAGGTCCTCAACCTGTGGATCCAACTCATCTCTAGTTGGGATATCCCCCTAATCAATGAACTACCCCTCCAATGGGGCCTGAACCTATCTATCCCCATGAAAATAGTTTTGGAGGGATTCCTATCATGTACCAATAAATAGTGTTTAGACACTGAATAGGTCCTAAAACCTGTTAAAATGTTTGTGATGTGTTCATTAAGTCGCACCTGGAGTGGTCGCTTTGTCCTGTCCACATATTGTAGGCCACATGGGCACTGCAACAAATAGACCACTCTCTCAGTGGTGCAAGTAATGAACGGTTTAATGTTATGTGTTTCTTGTGTACTAATGGAGGTAAAGGTAGTAGTCCGTCTATGGGAACATGCGTTCAGAGTACAGACCCTACATTTCCTACATTGATAAAAGCCAGTTAATTGGTCAAAAAAGGTTGATCTTATAATTGGAGGATTCAAAATATTGGGGGCCAACTGATTCCGTACAGAGGGCGCCCCCCTGAAGACCACACGAGGCCTATCTGGCAAGATGTTGTTGAGAATCGTATCGCTTTTAATGACGTGCCAGTGTTTGTATATTAAATTTTTAATACTGTTGTGTTGTAAAGAAAAGGACGTGACAAAAGGAACACCCAAATCAAAATTATCCCTAACATTAGGGCCTCTCTCAACTATCAAATCATTTCTGTCGACACGTTGTACAGTCTCGAGAGTTCTATCAAGGGAATCCTTCGAATACCCCTTTTGTGAGAACCTTTCAGTAAGGACCTTTTAATCCGAAGGTACTGACTCTTTGGAATCGACTCCAGCCATGGGCGGTAATGGCAACTATCAACTGGTATGAGCGAGTTTCTATTAGTTTCCTTGAAAAATGTGGACGTGACCAACTTGTCACCGTCCACTGAGATCTTGAGATCCAAAAAATTGATGGTAGTCTGACTCGTTTCATAATTCAGCTTAATCCCAATACAATTGGCATTAAGGGCAGACAAAAAGCTCTGCAAGGCCGGGAATTCACCATCCCATAGGAGGAGGATGTCATCTATGTACCTAGCCCACAGGACCAGCTGGGGGGTGTCCTGGACACAGATGACATCCTTCTCCCATTTCCCCATAAAGAGGTTAGCCAGGCTGGGGGCATATTTAGCCCCCATAGCCACTCCCACATCCTGTCTATAAAAATTGTTGTTGAACCAGAAGTAGTTGTGGGAGGCGGCATACCTTAGTAGATCCATCAAAAATGATATTTGGGCCTTAACAAGACCAGAATCCCTATTCAAAAAATGCTCAACAGCCTGAAAACCCAATACATGTGAGATGTTAGTGTACAGGGATGTCACGTCAGCAGTGACTAGCCACATCCCTGTACAGTACTGGACCCCAGCAAGCAATTGGATGATATGTTTGGAGTCTTTGACATATGAGGGCAACTTCTGTACTAGGGGTTGCAGAAAGAAGTCAATATATCTGCCCACCCGGGACATCAATGAATCAATGCCACTGACAATAGGACCTCCCGGGGGGCAGACAAGACTCGATTGTAATTTTGGTAAGTAATAGATGGTGGGGGTACGTGGGGCCATGGGTATTAGGTATAGGCCCACCTTCTCCGTAAGGATCCCCATCTGTCGTCCCCTCATTACTATTAACCTGAGTGCTTTCAGATATTTAGCTTTGGGGTCCGAGGGGAGGAGTGTATAAGTGGAATTGTCATTTAGGATCCTATGCATTTCTTGCATATAGTCTTGTCGATCCAAAACGACAATCCCCCCCCCTTGTCAGCTGGCCTGATAACTAATTCTCTGTTGTTACACAGGGAATCCAAACCCTCCTGTAAGGTTTTGTTTAGTCTAGCCTTCTTAACCTCCAGTTGATCTAAGTCCCTAAGAATACCATCTCTGAAAACACGTAATGCTGGTACCAGTGTGCCTGGAGGGTTAAATAGGGACGCATTTCTCAACCCTGAATGGATAATCCCCGTCTCATTAGTCCCAGCACCACTGATGGGATGATTTGTCATATATCTTTTGATGCTCAACTTCCTGACAAATTTATGAATGTCCATAAAAGTTTGGAACTTGTTGAGTCTAGTGGGTGGGACAAACTTAAGCCCCTTATCCAATATAGCTTTCTCGGAATTGGTTAATGTTTTGGAACTGAGGTTGAAGATCCCTGTACCAACTATATTTTCGGCCTTTCGAGCGGCTCGTATCCGCCTCCCCCCTCTGATTCCTCTCCTCTTTCTCCTAGCCTTTTGATACCTTGGGTTGGCTTTTGAAAACCCCAACAGGTGGAGTCCATGGAGGCAGAAGCACCTATAGGGGGCATCTGCCCATTGGGAGTTTGGTATGGCAGAGTGGGGGTGTTATCTCCAATCTGATTAAGGTTCCCATCAGGGCCCTCTCTATTAACCAGGGGGAAGAAAAAGTTGGAAGTAGGTATGTTAGCCTCCCATTCGGTCTCTACCGTTGGGAACTCTGGTCTCGCTGGTGGATAATCAGAGTAACCCCCACCTCGAGCCCTCCAAGTCTCATGTTGATTTACAGGGCGCCCTCTAACCCTTTGATTATAATAAGGACCCCAACCTCTTCCTCTCGGGGGTGGTGGTGTCTTATACTGGGGTGCATATCCTTGCTGGTACATCATGGGGTTGTAATCCGAGGGTTGGGTGGGTCGGGGGGGTCCACTATGCCTTGGCTGTCCTCTGAAAGAACCCCTATAGTTCCCATTGTTTACCCTATGGGGTGATTGCCTATAATACTCATTCCCCACTTTGTTTGTTGGTTTCCCATATGGAGCCCCCCGCTTATTTGAATTCTACGGCAAAGTTGGAGGACCCCTATTAGAATTACTGGGTTCGATAGTTGTACAGACCTCCATCTCAGTATTGTTTTGCTTGGCTAATTCCTCAAGGAGTTTTTTCTGCCAATCAAAAACAATTTTACCATGATAGTCTGAGAGGTCTCTATTGAATTTTTTCTTTTTCTTGATCCTTTGATCCTTATCTTCCTTTTCTAGAATTTTTAGGAGATTCTGGGATTTGGCTGAATATTCTTCACTTCCCATGAGAGGGTGTAATTTCTCTTTAATGTTCTTAATCTTATCATCCAGCTTGGCTAGTTTAATAGTTTTCCTTTCAATCAAAAATCTGATCAGAGAAATACCTGCTTGATTGAAATATTTAAACCAGCCCTCTAGATCTACATCTCCCTTTTGAGGCGCTACATTCCATCTGAGACTTCTGGGAACCATTGAATGTTTAATGTAAGTTTCTAAGTAGGCTATATCCCACTTTGTATGGTTCTCAGAGACCATGAGGTTCTTAAGTCTCGTGAAAATTCCCCCCAAATCACTATCATCACTACTGTATGCCTCAAAAACCCCTTCAATATTAACCACATTAGTGGCACGAAATTCAAATATATCCATACCCTTTATGTTTCTGAACAACAAAATATATCCAGCTGCAGTAAATACCGTATTTATCGGCGTATAAGACGCACCGGCGTATAACACGCACCCCAATTTAGGAGGGAATTTTAAGGAAAAAAAACTTTTAGGAGGGAAGTTGAAGGGAAAAAAACTTACATTTAAATGCCCATCATTGCAGCCTTCTCAGTGCAGCCTTGCCCCAGTGCAGCCTTCCCCAGTGCAGCCTTGTCAGTGCAGCCATGTCAGTGCAGCCTTGTCAGTGCAGCCATGTCAGTGCAGCCATGTCAGTGCAGCCATGTCAGTGCAGCCTTCCCCAGTGCAGCCTTCCCCAGTGCAGCCTTCCGCAGTGCAGCCTTGTCAGTGCAGCCTTCCCCAGTGCAGCCTTGCCCCAGTGCAGCCTTGCCCCAGTGCAGCCTTGCTCCAGTGCAGCCTTCGATCCCCTGTCCCTGCTTCCTGGGCTTCAAAATCGCCGGCCGTGATTTGAAAATGGCGCCACCGGCGCCGAAATACACAGAGCCGGTCCTCGGCTCTTTCCGGCGGCTCTCATTCACTTTCGGCTCCACTCGTAGTCCCGAGCGGAGCTATCCGAGTAGGTTCGGATAGCTCCGCTCGGGACTACGAGTGGAGCCGAAAGTAAACGAGAGCCGCCGGAAAGAGCCGAGGACCGGCTCTGTGTATTTCGGCGCCGGCGGCGCCATTTTCAAATCGCGGTCGGCGATTTTTAAGTTTTGACAGCTCGGGATCGCAGGGTATCAGCGTATAACACGCACCTGCGACTTTCCCCTGATTTTAAGGGGAAAAAAGTGTGTGTTATACGCCGATAAATACGGTAAGTCAAAACAGTATATAGTAAAAAATTCCGCGTTAGGACAACATATAAAACATAAGCAGCAGTAAACAGTGCGACAACACTAAATAGACATAGAATAAAAATAAACCGCGCTAAGTAAAATTATTGTATACAATTGATACGGTGGAAGTTTTCACTGCCACACACAAAAATTATATATTGAAAAATCTTTAAAAAACAAAAATCAAAAAACTAATGAACAAAAGAAAATCCAGGTATTTCTTTTTTTTTTATAATTGTATTTTTATTAGGTTTTTAACATTGTAGAATGAACAAGTACAGCAGTAATGTTGTACAATATAAAATATAAAGTTTTGATAATATCTTTATAGCAAAACAAAATAAGTACATAAGAACAGAGTTCACAATTACAGAGCACAAACCGCTCTGTACTTTTGTCCGGGATACAGAAAAATATTATTCCTAAAATAGAAGTGCAGGATCAGGAGTGTAAAATTAGTTACATAAGAGAGATGAACATAGATTCTATGAAGGACATGTGGTATGTGATAATAAGTTTTAAGTAATACATGTGAAAATGGGGCAGGTGAGGGGGAATGGGATATCATGATCGTATGGGACGCCCATGCCAGTATAAAACAAAAAAAAAAAAAAAAAAAAAAAAAAAAAAAAAAAAACTTAAAGAACGGTGTTTGGCATAGGAGTCCCAAATTCCGACTCATCTCAGGGTTTCCACAATTTTTCAAATTGGGGGATAGTATCATGTACTGAGGCCATTAGATATTCCATCCTTTGGATATCAGTTACTAATTGTAAAAATTTGGGCCAAGGGGGAGGAACATCGGATAGCCAACACAGGGGGATAAGTCGCTTGGCAGCCAATAGTATATAAGAAAGGACCCGGTTAGCTCTTTTGGTTAAGCCAGGGAAAGGAAGGCCCAACAAATAGTGTATTGGGTCTAATGGGAGAGATTTATCCAGCACTTTCTGTATCAGGAGCCCCACCTCCCCCCAGAAAGGTTGTATCTTTGAACACTGCCAAAATATATGGAATAAAGAACCCGTGTCAATCCCACAACGCCAACAGCGCGGCGGGACTGAGGGGTCGTATTTATGAATAACATCAGGGGTTCTATACCAAAACATAAGAATCTTCATAGAAGTCTCCCGTTGGGTCACACACTTAGAGGATTTGGAGACAGAAGACCAAATCTTGTCCCATAGCTGAATTGAGATAGCTCTGCCTAACAAATGGGACCATTTTCCCATATAATGATGTGTGGTCTCAGTCAGAGGTGTCGACTCATGAAGGATACGATGGATGGAAGATATTAAGTGTAACTGGTGGGGTCCCTGAGCACATATGTATTCGAAATTAGTTGGACTTTCGAGGGATAATGATGAAGATTTAGAGTGGAAAAAGTGTCTGACCTGCAGGTAGAAGTAAAAAAGTTGGTTGGGGATATTAAATTTCTCACGTAGGGTGTCAAAGGGATGTAGCTTTCGCGTAACCGGGTTTACTAAATTTCGAAGTTGAAAAAGGGAGGCGTTAAGCCATGGGAAGATCCTGCTCAAGGACAAACTGTCTGGTATGAGTGGGTTGAACAATACATTGATGAGCGGGGAGCAGGGTGAGACGAGTTGGTATTTTTTGAAACATTTACGCCAAATAGATATAGTAAAATTCATTGGGCCAGTGCACTGGTGTCTAAAAGTGGGATCTATAGGAAAGGAATCATCCCAAACCAAGGTACATGGGTGAACCGGGTATATCACACCCTTCTCAATAGCGGACCATTGATTTGGAGCAAAGAGGGATGTCCAAGAAATAATAGGCCTTAAATGTGAGGCATAATAATATTTGAAAATGTCCGGTGCACCCATTCCACCCCTGGACCTCGGAGCAAACACCACTGAACTGGCTATACGGTGGGCCCCTTCGCCCCATATGAACTTTAGAAAGTTACGTTGAAGTGTCTTTAATTGGGATGAGGGTAAAGCAATTGGTAACGTTTCAAAATAGTATAACAGTCTAGGTAAAATAGACATTTTTAAAACGTTTATCCTGCCCAATAAGGATAACGGGTACTTAGTCCAAGACCTCAAGGATTTATTAATTTCCAGAACTAAGGGAGGGAAATTAGCAGAGTATAGAGAAGAGTAGGATGGGGTGAGAAGGATACCTAAATATTTGAGAGAGGTTTTACACCATTTATAGGGATAGGACTCTTTGAGATGTGATAGTATGGGCAATGGGATATGTATGGGCAGAGCTTCAGTTTTAGACGTGTTAACTTTATAGCCCGAAATGGCCCCAAAGGAAGACAACAATTTGTGTAGGGAGGGGAGGGAAATCATTGGATTAGTGATCGTGAGCAAGATGTCATCTGCGAAGAGTGATAGTTTATATTCCCCTTGTCGCATTACCACCCCCTGAATATCCGGATGAGTGCGGATGGACTTGGCCAGGGGTTCCAGGCAGAGAATAAAAAGCAATGGCGACAAAGGACAGCCCTGTCGAGTACCATTAGTCATGGGGAAGCTTGGCGACATGAAGGATGACATCTGTACTTGAGCTGTGATTGTTGAGTATATAGCCTTCAAAGCCTTCAGATAAGGACCCCTAAAGCCATACATCTCTAAAACATTGAACATATAGGGCCAGCTTAACCTATCAAAGGCCTTTTGTGCATCTAGACTCAGGATCAACGCCTGTCTGGAGGTTCTATCTAGAAGGTCTATTAAGTTTATTGTACGACGGGTGTTGTCCCCCGCGTGTCTGCCAGGCACAAAACCCACCTGGTCCCTATGGATCAATTTGGGGATAATCCTAGATAATCTGGATGCAAGAATTTTTGTAAAAATCTTATAATCTGAATTTAGAAGAGCTATCGGCCTATAATTATCTGGGATAGAGGGATCCTTACCTGGCTTTGGAATGACAGAGATAAATGAATGAGAGAATTGTGAGATAGGGGATATACCTTTGAGCAGGGATTCATAGAGGGTTAGCATATGTGGAGATAGAATATCAAAAAATGATTTGTAATAAAAGTAGGGTAAACCATCAGGGCCGGGCGATTTATGTAGTGGGAGTTTCTTAACTATGGACAAAAGTTCTTCAGTCGTTATATCTATATTCAATAATAATACAAAAGAGATGCGGCGCTAAAACATAATTAAAAGCTATAAAATGAAATAATATGAAATAATCAATAATGATAGTGCAAGATGAGTATAAACAATATCATACACTAATGTCCCAAAAATTAAATTGAAGACAAATACTTGAATAGGTAAATGAATAGAGTCCAAAACCAAAAAAGAAAGTCCGTGATAAATTAGGAAAAAGGTGCCAGAAAGGGCCACAACAAAGATGAGGATGCAGTGGGGGAAATCTTCTGTGGTTCCTCACACCCGAGGTGGAATATCAGATATGCTTACCAGATCCCGTTGACCGCTATTACAGCAGTCAAAAACGGCACAGGGAAAATTTGGGGCTCCCCACAACCTCAGCTTAAGGTACCGATAAGCGACAGATGATATCTCAGGATTCAAAGAGAAAAGGAACAATCCATCGTGTGATACAGTATTTGCCATTAGCGATGATATCATCGCTAATGGCAAATACTGTATCACACGATGGATTGTTCCTTTTCTCTTTGAATCCTGAGATATCATCTGTCGCTTATCGGTACCTTAAGCTGAGGTTGTGGGGAGCCCCAAATTTTCCCTGTGCCGTTTTTGACTGCTGTAATAGCGGTCAATGGGATCTGGTAAGCATATCTGATATTCCACCTCGGGTGTGAGGAACCACAGAAGATTTCCCCCACTGCATCCTCATCTTTGTTGTGGCCCTTTCTGGCACTTTTTTCCTAATTTATCACGGACTTTCTTTTTTGGTTTTGGACTCTATTCATTTACATATTCAAGTATTTGTCTTCAATTTAATTTTTGGGACATTAGTGTATGATATTGTTTATACTCATCTTGCACTATCATTATTGATTATTTCATATTATTTCATTTTATAGCTTTTAATTATGTTTTAGCGCCACATCTCTTTTGTATTATTATCTATGGTGGGATTTGGAGACTAGATCTCGGTGCAGGCTGCTTAGATTTCACCACACTGTACATTTTTATGTTTCACCTTGAGCGCAGCTTTCACCTTTTGTTTTTGCCATATCTATATTCAAACTGTCTAAGTCTGCAGAAGTCAGCTTCGGGAGTTTTATATTAGAAAAAAATTTTTTAAATTTTTCTTGAGTAAAGTTAAAACCATGCTCAGGAGTGAGGCAATTGTATAATTTATGGTAGAATTTGCCGAAGACGCTAGACATTCCATGGGGGCAGTAAACTCTAGATCCATCTGTCTGCTGAAGGAAATCAGGGAATGAGTTGAAAGGGCGTGGATGGAGTTTATTAACTAGCATTCTATGCGGTTTGTTTGAGTACTCGTAAAACTTCTGTTTTGTCCATAGCAAAGATCTGACTGCCCTACCCAGATGAAGTGATTTGATTTGCTCCCTAAGAGAGGTTACCCTTCGTAATTTTGATACTGTAGGGTCTCTCAACAATCTCTGCTCTGCAGCAACCAAAGCAGCGGTAAGAGACTGTAGAAGACTATTTCTATCTTTCTTTATCCTGGAGCTTTCGGATATGCAGGCACCGCGAAAAACAGTTTTATGTGCTTCCCAAAGTGTGGAGAAATCTGAAACTGATCCTATGTTGTGTTGAAAAAATTCTTCTAAATTTTTTGCCAGTATATTACGTGAAACCTCAGATTGTAGTAGGTGGTCATTTAGACGCCAATGACATGACTTAGGGTGGGCCTGGAAAAGCACAAGATGTAACATGATAGGAGCATGGTCTGACCATGTAATAGGTGATATATCAACCTCAGTCACATAAGATATGAGTGGGGCCGATATAAAAAAATGGTCAAAGCGTGAGTACATTTTGTGGGCCGAGGAATAGAAGGTGAACTGTTTAGAGGAGGGATGTCTGATCCTCCATGAGTCGAATAACCTATGAGATCTAATGCATTTGCGAAAAGAGTTACCTTGGGATGAAATCTTTTTAGAAGGCACAGTATTAAAAAGGGTTTGTCTGTCTCTATTGGGGGACATAACCAGATTGAAATCCCCTCCTATAATCATGAAAGGTTGCGATGGGTAGTGAGGAGAATCAAATAATGTGTTAAGGAATTCAATCTGGCCAGTATTAGGAGCGTATACATTAATGAGAGAAAACGATGTAGTCACATAATCACAATCCAGAATGAGATATCTACCGAGAGGGTCAGCATAAGAACTTTTTACCTTAATGGGACATGACTTCCTAATCAAAATCGCCACTCCCGCCCTGCCTGAGTGATCCGAGGCAAGGAAGGAAGTGGGGAAATACCTTGAGGCAAATTTAAGCGTACCAGTAGACTTAAAATGGGTCTCTTGAACCATTACCACATCTGCGTCAGAGGCCCTGAAATCCTTCAGGGCCATCCAGCGCTTACGAACAGAACCCAGACCTTTGACATTATACGACATAATTTTCAAAGCCATATTTATAGACCCAATAGATTCGCTTTTGTAAGGTTGCAGACATTAAGGGATAAAGAAACACACTCACATGTCAGCAGACATAACCTATAATAAAACTGCATTTGGTTAGAAAGGTAAGAACAAAACATTTGTATCCTTAGCACCAGAGTGATATCCTTGAACATGAAAAAAAAAAAAAGAAAAAAAACAAGAACCAACTGGAAAAACAGTAAAAACAAAAACAAAGATTTTCTCAGGCCTGAGAGGCAATTGCGTCTCAGGAGGCCCTGAACAGATGTCAAGGCCAGGTAGGGGCGTATACGGACTTCCATCAGGAGACTCCAGGTAGAGAACTGGGAAGTACCCGCCGCTCACCTTATGAGTTTGTTAGCATAAAAATAGATTCTGCCATTACTAAAGTGATTAGCAAATCAACGAGGTGTATTAAAAACGGTATGTTAACTGAGTCACTCATGACCAGGAAGAAGAATGGGCGTTAGCTATAAGACTATGCAAATTAAGAAAAACCAAAACCAAAAGGAGCAGGGTGAGTGAAAAAAAAAAAAAAAAGTCATAACAGATCAGATTATTAATTTCTACCACTCTAGAAACATGTAAAATGTTCCGAGTAGTGCAATGGGTATGGATCCATGGAAAACAGGTGTTGTGCTTTCAAGGAGGTTGCTTGGAGTTACGAAGACGCTGAGGTGTGGAGAAGCGTTTCCTGGATCTGTCTCTCACTGGGGTCCAGATGCGGCTAGGTGTATTGGGAGGAGGACGGGCTTGATTATTTGGGGGGATTAAGTCCTCTTCCGGGAGCGGTGGCAGACCCAAACTTTTCAAAAATGCCTCACCTTCCAATAACTCACGTAGAGTATGCTGTACTCCATCTTTAGATACGGTGAGGCAGAATGGAAAGCCCCAATAATATGGGATCTTGTGATGTTGTAGGTGGAGTGTGATTGGGCGTAGGCTCCTACGTTTGGCAAGGGTAATGGGAGACAGATCGCTGAAAATTTGAAGTTTTGCCCCTTGTATGTAAGTTGGGGTTTGTTGCGGGTGGCAGTAATGAGTGTTTCTTTGCTTTCGAAATAATGAAATTTCACTATGACATCTCTGGGTCTGGCTCCTGCTGGAGGCCTGGGGGCCAGGGACCGATGTGCCCTATCAAGGCGCCAATCAATATCCACCACTGTAGGGGCCAGAGTATTAAAGAGACCCAGAAGGTAGGTACGTAGATCTGAGTCCCCCACCGTCTCCGGGATACCCCGAAAGCGTAAGTTTTGTCTCCTTTCTCTATTTTCCAAATCCTCCTGCTGTAACTGCAATTGAGAAACTGATAGACGCAAATTGTGGTTTTCCTCTTCAATTGCTTGCACATAATTTATCATCTCATCAAATTTATTTTCGAGTGTATCAGTGCGTTCACCGATTTGATCGATCTCTCCTCTTAGTTCCGTAGCTAACTTATTTACTTCTAACGAGACATTATTTGTAATTTGTTGTAATAGGAGCTGTAACTTGGCATCAAGCTTGGCGTCTAGTATGTCTGGGGTAAGAATCTCACGTGGGGTAGAAGAGTCGAGATTTGGACCTTGAGCAACAGTAGATACGTTTACAGTGTTTTCTGTCTCCATGGATGTGTCCATCCCCACAAAGGGGTCTGAGGGGGTGTTTGAGGTCATAAGTTGTGGTCTGGTGACATAGCGTTCCATATTTGAACCTTCACGTGACCCGAATAGGGGTTTATATGTTCGCTGTTGTTGGCCAACTTTGCCCATGTAATAAACAGGAATTGTGGCAGGAAATCTAGCTTACCTCTGAATCTATAGGTGCTTAATATGGCGTAGCAGAGGTCTCGGCGAGCAAACGGGTCTCCAAGCTTATTTAATGCACATAGTTCATTCTCAGCAGAACTGCCATCATTCGTTCCTTAATTACATCTGCTTGAGACACTGTAGGGTGGGGTGTTTGAGGTACTGTGGTGTAAGATGTACTCAGATCACCATTTAAATAGTGTAGGGGTATATTGCGGGCAGAGCAAGACAGGTAAGGTGTGTATACAATCTCGTCCCCACACGGGCCTCTAAGATATTGTAAGTATCCAGATTTAGATTAACAACAAAGCTGTATGTGTAGAGGATCTTGCTGTAGGATGAGTGCAGTGAGAGAGATTTAATGAATCAGTGAAGCAGAGAGGCTGGAGGAGTACCTGGAGTACCAAGATGGCCGCCGTCCTCCAGGCTTAGGCCGAAGCCGGGGACTTTCCTAACGGCTGTAACCGGCCGGGTGAGCGCCGCTGTTATTAGAGGATGTGGAGTGAGCAAGGGGGGGAACTGTTACTCACTGCGGCCCAAAGAGATGCAGATCCACTGTGTGCCGGCTCCCGAAATGCAGATGGAGGCTTCTGACAGTCAGCAGGCCGTGGGATGGAACTAGGCCTCCGTGGAGCCGGACAGAGGGGCCGGGATCGCTGGCGCTTTCTCCCCTAATTATCCCGGGGGGGCGGAGGGTTGCCCGACCGGGATGATCGATCACACAGTGCCCGGTATATAGGGGAGGCTTGCCAGGGGCAGCGATCGGGTCGTAGGCCCCAAGATGGCGGCGGGCCTCTCCGGCGTGGAGCAATCTGCAGGCCCGGGACACTGAGAACCAGCAATCCGGGAAATAGTTCTCCAGCCGTGCAGCAGAGCGGCCCAGGATGCCGCCCAGGTGCAAGACTAGGCTCCCAGGAAGGATTGGAGCCTGGATGGTGCTGGATTGACCAGGCCTTGGCGGAGCTCAGCCGAGACATGTCTTTTCCTGTGTCCCAGGTATTTCTTGAGATAGGATCAGTCACCAAATCGCCAGAATAATTCAACTTAATATAGGTAGCAGTCCAAAGATTATGAGCTAAAATTGCCCTTACCGGAACATCAATAAAATTGAACAGATGGCATTAAACCCAGCCAGGGCCTTTGGGATGAAAACCAATCAGCACCGTCCGGTTTCAAGAAGTAGTTTTTACTATATACTGTTTTGACTTATTTACTGCAGCTGGATATATTTTGTTGTTCAGAAACATAAAGGGTATGGATATATTTGAATTTCGTGCCACTAATGTGGTTAAAATTGAAGGGGTTTTTGAGGCATACAGTAGTGATGATAGTGATTTGGGGGGAATTTTCACGAGACTTAAGAACCTCATGGTCTCTGAGAACCATACAAAGTGGGATATAGCCTACTTAGAAACTTACATTAAACATTCAATGGTTCCCAGAAGTCTCAGATGGAATGTAGCGCTTCAAAAGGGAGATGTAGATCTAGAGGGCTGGTTTAAATATTTCAATCAAGCAGGTATTTCTCTGATCAGATTTCTGATTGAAAGGAAAACTATTAAACTAGCCAAGCTGGATGATGAGATTAAGAACATTAAAGAGAAATTACACCCTCTCATGGGAAGTGAAGAATATTCAGCCAAATCCCAGAATCTCCTAAAAATTCTAAAAATTCTAGAAAAGGAAGATAGGGATCAAAGGATCAAGAAAAAGAAAAAATTCAATAGAGACCTCTCAGACTATCATGGTAAAATTGTTTTTGATTGGCAGAAAAAACTCCTTGAGGAATTAGCCAAGCAAAACAATACTGAGATGGAGGTCTGTACAACTATCGAACCCAGTAATTCTAATAGGGGTCCTCCAACTTTGCCGTAGAATTCAAATAAGCGGGGGGCTCCATATGGGAAACCAACAAAGTGGGGAATGAGTATTATAGGCAATCACCCCATAGGGTAAACAATGGGAACTATAGGGGTTCTTTCAGAGGACAGCCAAGGCATAGTGGACCCCCTGACCCACCCAACCCTCGGATTACAACCCCATGATGTACCAGCAAGGATATGCACCCCAGTATAGGACACCACCACCCCCGAGAGGAAGAGGTTGGGGTCCTTATTATAATCAAAGGGGTAGAGGGCGCCCTGTAAATCAACATGAGACTTGGAGGGCTCGAGGTGGGGGTTACTCTGATTATCCACCAGCGAGACCAGAGTTCCCAACGGTAGAGACTAACGATGAGCTTCGTGTTCGAGTCGAACCCATGTTCGACTCGAACATTGGCTGTTCGGTCGTTCGCCGAATTGCGAACGATATGGGCCGTTCGCGCCAAATTCGTGTGGCGCGTCACGGCCCATAATTCACTGCGGCATCGCAGTGCATTGCTGGCTGATGATTGGCCAAGCATGCACTATGACCCGCATGCTTGGCCAATCACAGCACCGCCTGAACAGAGAGCCGTAATTGGCCAAAGCCAAGGAGGCTTTGGCCAATTATGGCTAAGGGGATTTAGTACACGCCCCACACTATATAAGGCCGCCTGCACGGCGGCCCTGTGTAGTGTGTGTTCCGGCGTTCATTGAGAGAGAGAAACAGACAGTGACATTTGATTTGAGTTAGATAGATTAGGCAGAACAGTCAGTCAGTTAGCTGCACTTACAGTGTATTGTGTATATATATGCATCCCAGGTGTTGCATATATATATATATACACTGTATTCAGTTTAGCTAGATACGTTCCTGTTATCTTCCTACTGACAGGCAGGCTTGTCTTGTTACAGTATTTACAGCTGGTGTTCTTTTGATCCTATTAGTACCACAGTCAGGCAGCTAGACTATTTACAGTTAGTGCAGATGTGTCCTGCTCACAGTGTTCAGCTAGATCCGTTCCTGTTATCTTCTTACTGACAGGCAGGCTTGTCTTGTTACAGTATATACAGCTACCTGAAGAAAATTGCTGGTGTTCTTTTGATCCTATTAGTACCACAGTCAGGCAGCTAGACTATTTACAGTTAGTGCAGTGCGTCCTGCTCACAGTGTTCAGCTAGATCCGTTCCTGTTATCTTCTTACTGACAGGCAGGCTTGTCTTGTTACAGTATATACAGCTACCTGAAGAAAATTACTGGTGTTCTTTTGATCCTATTAGTACCACAGTCAGGCAGCTAGACTATTTACAGTTAGTGCAGTGCGTCCTGCTCACAGTGTTCAGCTAAAACTACAAGTTAGTGGGGTGCGTCCTGCTCACAGTGTTCAGCTAAACCTACAAGTTAGTGTGGTGCGTCCACCTCACAGTGTTCAGCTAAACCTACAAGTTAGTGGGGTGCGTCCTGCTCACAGTGTTCAGCTAGATCCGTTCCTGTTATCTTCTTACTGACAGGCAGGCTTGTCTTGTTACAGTATATACAGCTACCTGAAGAAAATTACTGGTGTTCTTTTGATCCTATTAGTACCACAGTCAGGCAGCTAGACTATTTACAGTTAGTGCAGTGTGTCCTACTCACAGTGTTCAGCTAAAACAACAAGTTAGTGGGGTGCGTCCTGCTCACGATGTTCAGCTAAACCTACAAGTTAGTGGGGTGCGTCCTGCTTACAGTGTTCAGCTAAACCTACATGTTAGTGTGGTGCGTCCACCTCAAAGTGTTCAGCTAAACCTACAAGTTAATGGGGTGCGTCCTGCTCACAGTGTTCAGCTAGATCCGTTCCTGTTATCTTCTTACTGACAGGCAGGCTTGTCTTGTTACAGTATATACAGCTACCTGAAGAAAATTACTGGTGTTCTTTTGATCCTATTAGTACCACAGTCAGGCAGCTAGACTATTTACAGTTAGTGCAGTGCGTCCTGCTGACAGTGTTCAGCTAAACCTACAAGTTAGTGGGGTGCGTCCTGCTCACAGTGTTCAGCTAAACCTACAAGTTAGTGGGGTGCATCCACCTCACAGTGTTCAGCTAAACCTACAAGTTAGTGGGGTGCGTCCTGCTCACAGTGTTCAGCTAGATCCGTTCCTGTTATCTTCTTACTGACAGGCAGGCTTGTCTTGTTACAGTATATACAGCTACCTGAAGAAAATTGCTGGTGTTCTTTTGAACCTATTAGTACCACAGTCAGGCAGCTAGACTATTTACAGTTAGTGCAGTGCGTCCTGCTCACAGTGTTCAGCTAAACCTACAAGTTAGTGGGGCGCGTCCACCTCACAGTGTTCAGCTAAAGCTACCTGTAGAAGGTTGGTGGTGTTCTCATACTACAGGCAGGCAGTTGATTTTGCTAGCTGCAGTATCAGTACATATATATATATCCCAGCTTAGTGCAGCTGCAGGCCATTAGTATGTCTGGAAGGCCAAGAAGGAGAGGCAGACAGTCACAAGCCAATAAGAGAGGGCAAGCAGGCTCTGTGTCTAGTGCTGGTCGTGGAGACGGTGCATCCTCATCAGCACGTGACCGTGGGACACGCTTGGCCTTTTTTTCGGCAGCTGGCCGTGTTGAGCCGCAACATGCGGAAGACTTGGTCGAGTGGATGACCAAGCCGTCCTCATCCTCCTCATCCTCTCTCACCCATGCCCAGGGTACTTTGTCTGGCAAAGCAGCGGCCTCTTCCCTTGGCTCAATGTCATCAGTGACTCCTTCCCTAGCCCCACCATGTCCTCCTGAGGAGTCCCTGGAACTGTTTGACCACAGTGTTGGGTACATGCTCCAGGAGGATGCCCAGCGTTTGAA
This sequence comes from Lithobates septentrionalis, assembly GCA_037952835.1. Classification (NCBI taxonomy): domain Eukaryota; kingdom Metazoa; phylum Chordata; class Amphibia; order Anura; family Ranidae; genus Lithobates; species Lithobates septentrionalis. The sequence goes on along the minus strand of JBBDGP010000111.1, from coordinate 724,463 downwards.
AGGCTCTGATGATGATACTGAGCTCGATGAAGGCAGTAACACGAGCATGGACAGAGGGGGTGCCCAAGAAGGACAGCAATCTGGCAGTCATGCTCCCCCCGCTGCAGCATACTGCCAGGTTTGCTCCAGTGATGAGGAAGGAGGGGATGATGAGGTCACTGACTCAACGTGGGTGCCTGATAGGAGAGAGGAGGAGGAGGAGGAGGCGGCACATCACCAACGAGGCAGGATGCCCTCCTGGGGCCAGCCTAAGGGCAGCACATTGACTGTATCACACACCCCAAAGCTCCACATGTGCAGGGCGCTGCAGTCTCTGCGCGTTATTCAAAAAGTTCTTTGGTGTGGGCCTTTTTTGAGACGAGTGCATCAGATCGCACCGCTGCTATTTGCAACATATGTCTCAAGCGTATCTCGCGTGGCCAAAACATCTCCCGCTTGGGTACCACATGCGTGACCAGACATATGTTGACCTGCCATGCAGTTCGTTGGCAAGCGTATCTAAAAGACCCACACCAAAGAACAAAGAGGACCTCTCCTTGCTCCTCATCAGCTGAGATTTTCAACCCCACTATACCTTCAGTCCTCTCTGAGACCTGCACTGAGAGGAATGAAGGTGTAGAATTAGGTGTGTCACAGCCAAGTACTTGTGGGCAATCTGCTTTTGGTACACCGACGTCAGATTGTACCAGGCAAATTTCCCTGCCCCAGCTGCTGCACCGCCGAAAGAAGTTTGCTCCCAGCCATCCACATGCCCAGCGGTTGAATGCTAGCTTGGCAAAATTGCTAGCACTTCAACTGCTGCCTTTTCAGTTGGTAGACTCTGCCCCCTTCCGTGAGTTTGTGGAATGTGCGGTTCCTCAGTGGCAGGTACCCAAACGCCACTTTTTCTCACGGAAGGCAATTCCGGCTCTCTACCGGCATGTGGAAGGCAATGTCCATGCCTCGCTGGACAGGGCGGTCAGCGGTAAGGTGCATATTACCGCTGACTCATGGTCCAGCAGGCATGGACAGGGACGTTACCTAAGTTTCACGGCGCATTGGGTGACTCTGCTGGCAGCTGGGAAGGATGCAGGACAAGGTGCAGTAGTGTTGGAGGTTGTTCCGCCACCACGCCTCCAAAATGCTAATGATTGTGACACACCTCTCTCCTCCACCCCCTCCTCCTCTTCTTCCTCCATGGCCTCCTCCTGTGCGTTGTCCTCGGAACCAGCAGTGCTCCGTAGCCGTTCAAGGGGCTACGCAAGTACGCAGGCCAAAAGATGCCATGCGGTGCTTGAGCTGGTGTGCTTGGGGGACAGGAGCCACACTGGGACAGAGGTTCTGTCAGCTCTGCAGGGGCAGGGTCAGAGGTGGTTGACGCCACGCCAACTTAAGGCAGGAATGGTGGTTTGCGACAATGGCACCAACCTCCTCTCTGCCCTCCGACAGGGACAAATGACCCATGTGCCTTGTTTGGCTCATGTCTTTAACTTGGTGGTGCAGCGGTTCCTGGGCAGGTACCCGGGCTTACAGGATGTCCTGAGGCAGGCCAGGAAAGTCTGTGTGCATTTCCACCGGTCATATAATGCCAGTGCTCGGCTGACGGACCTCCAAAAGAAGTTTAACCTGCCCAAGAACCGCCTAATCTGTGACATGCCCACCAGGTGGAACTCAACGTTGGCCATGCTGCAGCAGCTGCACACCCAGCAGAGGGCCATCAATGAGTACCTGTGCGACTATGGCACCAGGACAGGGTCAGGGGAGCTTGTTTTTTTTTTCCCAGGCCAGTGGGCCATGATCAGGGATACATGCACTGTCCTGTCACCATTTGAGGAGGCCACGAGGATGGTGAGCAGTGACAGTGCATGCATCAGTGACACTGTCCCCCTTGTCCACCTGTTGGAGCACACACTGTGTGGAATAATGGACAGGGCACTTGAGGTAGAACAGAGGCAGGAAGAGGAGGACTTCCTTAGCTCTCAAGGCCCCCTTTATCCAGACAGTGTTCCTGCGTGCCCGCCGATCACACAGGAAGAGGAGGAGGAGGAGGAAGATTGTGTCAGTATGGAGGTGGAGCCTGAAACACATGGACTTGTACGTGGCTGGGAGGAGGTGGCTGCGGACCATGTCGTCCTTAGTGACCCAGAGAACTCCGGACCGAATGCCTCAGCAAACCTACGCTGCATGGCCTCCCTGATCCTGCAAAGCCTGCGTAAGGATCCTCGTATTCGTGGTATCAAGGAGAAGGACCAATACTGGCTGGCAACCCTCCTTGATCCACGTTACAAGGGTAAGGTTGCGGACCTTATCTTGCCATCGCAGAGGGAGCAGAGGATGAAACATCTTCGGGAGGCCTTGCAGAAAGGTCTGTGCAACGCATTCCCAGAGACTGGGAGGTTACAAACTCCTGTTTCTGGACAACGTGTTGCTGAGGCTTCGGTCAGTCAAAGAAGGAGCGGTGGAGAAGGTGGCCATCTGACCGATGCGTTCAGACAATTTTTTGGTCCGCACTCCCAAGGTATGATCGGTTCCAGCAACCATCGCCAGCGTCTGTTTTACATGGTGCAGGAATACCTAGGGGCAAGATCAGACTTGGACACCTTTCCCACCGAAAATCCTCTGGGTTACTGGGTCGAGGATGGATCACTGGCCAGAGCTTGCACAGTATGCATTTGAGCTACTGGCCTGCCCTGCATCCAGCGTTCTTTCGGAACGCACATTCAGTGCTGCTGGAGATGTGGTAACCGATCATAGGGTGCGTCTGTCCACCGACTCGGTCGATCGACTGACCTTCATAAAAATGAATCAGTCTTGGATCATCACCAGCTACCAAGCACCTGATGCTGATGTAATCGAATATTTTTTTTTTAAATCTCAGATCCCTTCAAAGACTGCCTATGCTGATGCTGAGTGACTATCCCTGAGTAATTATCCTCTTCCTCCTCAAAGATCACGCTCATAGCTTGTAAGAACATTTTTGGTTCTGGGCGCCACCACCAGTGCCTAAGGCACAATTTTTCAGCCCCTGTTTAACAGGGGCGTGTAATTACAATTTTTGATGCAATACTTTGCAGCAGGGCTTGTTCCTGCGTTCCAACTAGAGTGTCTGTGAGGGGTTGCAGTGTTGTGGTACCAGCACCAGTGCCTAAAGCCCAATTTTTCAGCCCTTGTTTAACAGGGGCGTGTAATTACAATTTTTGATGCAATACTTTGCAGCAGGGCTCGCTCCTGCATTCCAACTAGAGTGTCTGTGAGGGGTTGCAGTGTTGTGGCACCAGCACCAGTGCCTAAGGCCTAATTTTTCAGCCCCTGTTCAACAGGGGCATGTAATTACAATTCTTGATCTAATATTTCACAGCAGGGCCCATTTCTGCACCCACCAAAAGCGAGTGAGGACTTACAGTGTTGTGGCACCAGCACCACCACCACCAAAGGCCCAATTTTTTTGCCCCTGTTCAACAGGGGCATTTAATTACAATTCTTGATCTAATATTTCACAGCAGGGCCCATTTCTGCACCCACCAAGAGCGAGTGAAGACTTAGTGTTGTGGCACCAGCACCACCACCACCACCAAAGGCCCAGTTTTTCTGCCCGTTTCAACAGGGGCATGTAATTACAATTCTTGATCTAATATTTCACAGCAGGGCCCTGTGAGGGCTTACAGTGTTGTGGCCACAACAACACCTAAGGCCCAAATTTCTGCTGAGTATATAGGGCAGGCCCCTACTTTCAAACATCTAACTTACAAACGACTCCTACTTGCAAACGGAAGGAGACAACAGGAAGTGAGATGAAATCTACCCCTAGGAAGGGAAATTCTCTCCTGTAAGAGTTAATATGGGAAAAACATTTCTCCTTTCCACTGATGCTTTCCAATCCTTGTTCCACAAAAAACCCTAAATTTTCAAAAAACATTTGTCATTGGGACAAAAAGTGAGGTGAAATCTTCTGAAGAGGAGGAAAGACAGCAAAACAAATGTCACAGGGGTGATAACCCTTCCCTATGTTTTCCAAAAAGCTTAAAAAAGATTTTTTGGCTGGAGCTAAACACGTTAAAAATGTACCCGTTCAAAATTACAAACAGATTCTACTTAACAACAAACCTACAGTCCCTGTCTTGTTTGCACCGCCTGTATACTGCTGTTCAGAGTATATAGGGCCTGGTGGCCCCACACCTTTCTTATTTTAATTTGGGTGCGGGGTTCCCCTTAATATCCATACAAGACCCAAAGGGCCTGGTAATGGACTGGGGGGTACCCATGCCATTTGTCTCACTGATTTTCATCCATATTGCCAGGACCCGACATTACATTAAACCCGCAAGCAGTTTTAAATGAGATTTTTTCCTTTAAAAATGACATTTGGTGCAGGGACTGTTCTAAACACGGGAAACACGCGCCACTTTACAGGCATACTATAGACACCCCCCAGGTATGATATTTAAAGGAATATTTCACTTTTTTTTTTTACTTTAAGCATCATTAAAATCACTGCTCCCAAAAAAACTTCAGTTTTTAAAAGTTTTTTTTTGCATTGATACATGTCCCCTAGGGTAGGACCCGGGTCCCCAAACCCTTTTTAGGACAATACCATGCAAATTAGCCTTTAAAATGAGCACTTTTGATTTCGAACGTTCGAGTCCCATAGACGTCAATGGGGTTCTAACGTTCGTGCGAATTTTCGGTCCGTTCGCAGGTTCTGGTGCAAACCGAACCAAGGGGTGTTCGGCTCATCCCTAGTAGAGACCAAATGGGAGGCTAACATACCTACTTCCAACTTTTTCTTCCCCCTGGTTGATAGAGAGGGCCCTGATGGGAACCTTAATCAGATTGGAGATAACACCCCCACTCTGCCATACCAAACTCCCAATGGGCAGATGCCCCCCTATGGGTGCTTCTGCCCCCATGGACTCCACCTGTTGGGGTTTTCAAAAGCCAACCCAAGGTATCAAAAGGCTAGGAGAAAGAGGAGAGGAATCAGAGGGGGGAGGCGGATACGAGCCGCTCGAAAGGCCGAAAATATAGTTGGTACAGGGATCTTCAACCTCAGTTCCAAAACATTAACCAATTCCGAGAAAGCTATATTGGATAAGGGGCTTAAGTTTGTCCCACCCACTAGACTCAACAAGTTCCAAACTTTTATGGACATTCATAAATTTGTCAGGAAGTTGAGCATCAAAAGATATATGACAAATCATCCCATCAGTGGTGCTGGTACTAATGAGACAGGGATTATCCATTCAGGGTTGAGAAATGCGTCCCTAATTAACCCTCCAGGCACACTGGTACCAGCATTACGTGTTTTCAGAGATGGTATTCTTAGGGACTTCGATCAACTGGAGGTTAAGAAGGCTAGACTAAACAAAACCTTACAGGAGGGTTTGGATTTCCTGTGTAACAACAGAGAATTAGTTATCAGGCCAGCTGACAAGGGGGGGTATTGTCGTTTTGGATCGACAAGACTATATGCAAGAAATGCATAGGATCCTAAATGACAATTCCACTTATACACTCCTCCCCTCGGAACCCAAAGCTAAATATCTGAAAGCACTCAGGTTAATAGTAATAAGGGGACGACAGATGGGGATCCTTACGGAGAAGGAGGGCCTATACCTAATACCCACGGCCCCACGTACCCCCACCATCTATTACTTACCAAAATTACATAAGAGTCTTGTCTGCCCCCCGGGATGTCCTATTGTCAGTGGCATTGATTCATTGACGTCCCGGGTGGGCAGATATATTGACTTCTTTCTGCAACCCCTAGTACAGAAGTTGCCCTCATATGTCAAAGACTCCAAACATATCATCCAATTGCTTGCTGGGGTCCAGTACTGTACAGGGATGTGGCTAGTCACTGCTGACGTGACATCCCTGTACACTAACATCTCACATGTATTGGGTTTTCAGGCTGTTGAGCATTTTTTGAATAGGGATTCTGGCCTTGTTCAGGCCCAAATATCATTTTTGATGGATCTACTAAGGTATGCCGCCTCCCACAACTACTTCTGGTTCAACAACAATTTTTATACAATTTTTATACAATTGTCTGCCCTTAATGCCAATTGTATTGGGATTAAGCTGAATTATGAAACGAGTCAGACTACCATCAATTTTTTGGATCTCAAGATCTCAGTGGACAGTGACAAGTTGGTCACGACCACATTTTTCAAGGAAACTGATAGAAACTCGTTCATACCAGTTGATAGTTGCCATTACCCCCCATGGCTGGAGTCGATTCCAAAGAGTCAGTACCTTCGGATTAAAAGGAACTGCTCCAGCCATGTGGAATTTATTGCACAGGCTAAGGTCCTTACTGAAAGGTTCTCACAAAAGGGGTATTCAAAGGATTCCCTTGATAGAACTCTCGAGACTGTACAAAGTGTCGACAGAAATGATTTGATAGCTGAGAGAGGCCCTAATGTTAGGGATAATTTTGATTTGGGTGTTCCTTTTGTCACATCCTTTTCTTTACAACACAACAGTATTAAAAATTTAATATACAAACACTGGCACGTCATTAAAAGCGATACGATTCTCAACAACATCTTGCCAGATAGGCCTCGTGTGGTCTTCAGGGGGGCGCCCTCTGTACGGAATCAGTTGGCCATCAATATTTTGAATCCTCCAATTATAAGATCAACCTTTTTTGACCAATTAACTGGCTTTTATCAATGTAGGAAATGTAGGGTCTGTACTCTGAACGCATGTTCCCATAGACAGACTACTACCTTTACCTCCACTAGTACACAAGAAACACATAACATTAAACCGTTCATTACTTGCACCACTGAGAGAGTTGTCTATTTGTTGCAGTGCCCATGTGGCCTACAATATGTGGGCAGGACAAAGCGACCACTCCAGGTGCGACTGTCAGGGATCTACCAGCACCAGTCCGGGGCACTTGCATTCGCCTATGCGCCGGCGCGCTTCCGTTCAGACACGGCATCAAACTGCTGTGCATCAGCGCGGCGCTCGGGCGCGCACGGGTGCGCGGCGCGGGTGCGTGCGCGCGTTCGCACGGGCGCGCGTTCGCGTTAGCGCCGGTTTGGCGCCATTTTAGCACATAAAAGTTCCCCTGTTCCATGAGAACATCGCTGCTTCGTCTCAGCTCTGTGAACCTGTTTGACCCGTATCCTGATTGTCTGCTACCTGATTTGACCCGGCTTGTTTGACCATCCGACCTGCTCCAATCCCGATCCGGCTTGTCTGACTACTCTTCTGTCTGTATCTGCTACCGTTGCCGACCCCTGCCTGTTCACCGACTCTGCCTTGCCTGCCGTTATTACCTGTGCCAGCTACCTGCCGACCCGGACTGTCTGACTCTGCTTGTGCCTGCTGTCCACTTGCTGTTGCACCTTCAGCTTCAGCTTCAGTGATCTCTCCCTCCAGTGTGTCAAGCCTGCTGCCGTTCCAGTCTCCTCTCACCTGCTACTCTGCCATCCAGTGTGTGTCAAGCCTGCTGCCGTTCCAGTCTCCTCTCACCTGCAACCCAGTGGGCCAAGTTACTGCTGTTCCAGTCTCCACTCACCTGCAGCCCTGCCATCCCAGGAGGGATCTCTGCCTCCACATCAGAGACTATACAGGCACTCCTACCCCACTGTGCTCAGGAGACCACTGTCCCCACTCCAGTGGCTCCTGAACCAGCGTTGTATGAGAGGTCTTCTCCTACAGTCAGGCTCTCCTACCAGGTACCTTACAGTACGAAGCAGCCATGACTGAGCCTGCAGGAGATACCTCTCCTTTGAAAGAAATATGCACCCACCTTGCGGCCCTCACTCAAGCCGTACAATCTCTCCAGGATAACTACAACAGATTGGAGGGGCAAGTCCAGAACCTAGCAGGGCCTAACCCCTTGGCCCCCTCTTCAGCCACAACCTCAGCACAGACGGCTCCTGGTCCTTCTGTTGTAATGCTTCCACCTGAGCCAAAGGTTCCCACTCCTGATAGATTCTCTGGAGACTGGTCCAAGTTCCGGGCCTTTCGCAACGCCTGCAAGCTCTTCTTCTCGTTACAGCCCCGAACTTTTTCACTGGAGGCCACCAAAGTGGGGTTTGTGATTTCCCTCCTACAAGGGGAACCTCAGACCTGGGCTCATCGTCTACTTGAGGGGGACTCAGCTCTAACCCAGTCTTTATCATCTTTCTTTGAAGCCATGGCACAAATTTATGAGGACCCTCAACAGACTGCTACAGCTGAATCAGCACTGTTCACGCTCCAGCAAGGTCGCAGACCTGCGGAAGACTATATCATGGACTTTAGACGCTGGAGTGCGGACACTCAGTGGAATGATGCGGCCCTGCGTCATCAGTTCCGCTTGGGTCTGTCTGAAGGTTTAAAGGACGAACTTGCCCGAGTGGGTGTACCAGACACTCTTGAAGCATTAATTAATCTGACTATTCAAATTGACCGGCGAATCCGGGAACGTCGTTCTGAACGATCCGCTTTACAATCCCGCCCGATGTGGATGACAGCCAGAGCACCACTCCCGGCAGCACGCTACTTACCCCCATCCAGTTCAAATCCAGCTAATGCTTTGCCTGACTCTGCAGAGCCTATGCAATTGGGACTGATGCGACCTGCCTTGTCGCCTGAAGAACGGGCCCGGCGCCGGCAACTCAATCTGTGCCTCTACTGCGGTGGGACTGGGCACTATGTCCTGAACTGTCCAGTCAAGTTAAGTAAGTGCCCATCTTCTGTGTATACCAGTCTTTCTGCTCTGTCTGTGAACTCTACCCACATTGCCATTCCTCTGTCTTTACAGCTGCAAGAAGGGACCATAACGATCAACGCCATCATTGATTCCGGAGCATGCAGTTGCTTTATTGACTCAAACTTTGCCAGCCAGCATAACATCCCATTACAAACCAAGACCCATGGACTCGCTGTGTTTCTAGCTGATGGTTCCCGCATCAGATCGGGACAAGTAACCCAAGAAACCCTGCCTTTGCCTGCTTCTACTTCCTCCCAACACAAGGAACTGCTGGTTCTTGATGTCATCTCCTCACCTATGTTTCCCATCATCCTGGGCATTCCTTGGTTGCAGGCCCACAACCCATACATTCATTGGACATCTGGAGAAGTGAAATTCTCATCTTCTTACTGTCTTGAACACTGTTTAAAGAAAGATTCGGATTCTTCATCTACTCTACTCTGTTTAGACACCGACCAGAAACTCTGCCAGGTCATACCTAAACAATATCATGAATTCATCGATGTTTTTAGTAAAAAGGGGGCAGACTCTCTACCACCTCATCGGCCCTACGATTGCCCCATTGATTTGCTGCCTGGATCCGAGATACCATTCGGACGCATTTTTCCTTTATCTGAGAAGGAACAGGAAGTACTAAAAACATACATAGATGAGAATCTGGCCAAAGGTTTTATATGCCACTCTACCTCTCCAGCTGGTGCCGGAATATTTTTTGTCACCAAAAAAGACAAGTCGCTCCGGCCGTGTATCGATTATCGTGAGCTAAACAAGATCACGGTCAAAAATCGGTATCCTCTACCCTCGATACCTGAACTTTTTCAAAAATTAAGGACTGCCGTCATTTTCACCAAACTTGACCTAAGAGGGGCATATAATCTAATCCGTATCCGGGCTGGACATGAGTGGAAGACAGCATTCCGAACCCGATTCGGGCATTATGAATACCTGGTCATGCCCTTTGGACTCTGCAACGCCCCTGCAACCTTTCAACACCTGATTAACGACGTCCTCAGGGACTTTCTAGATGTGTTTGTAATTGCATACCTGGACGATATCTTGATTTTTTCAGAATCCCGTGAATTGCATCAGGAACATGTCCGCAGGGTGTTGGGTCGTCTCCGCTTACATAGTCTGTACGCAAAAGCGGAGAAATGTGAGTTCGAACAACAGAGCATCCAATTCCTGGGGTTAATCATCTCCGCAACAGGCATCAAGATGGACCCACAAAAAGTGTCCGCTGTGCTAGACTGGCCGGTACCCTTGGACAAGAAGGGAGTTCAACGGTTTGTGGGGTTTGCAAACTTCTACAGAAAATTCATCAGGGGGTTCTCAGCCATAATTGCACCCATCACGCAGTTAACCAAACAAAATATCCGTTTCTCCTGGAACCAACTTGCCCAAGACGCCTTCGAAAATCTCAAGAGACTGTTTACTTCAGCACCTATCCTCAGTCACCCTGAACCATCCCTACCGTTTATTTTAGAGGTTGATGCCTCCGAGATTGCGGTAGGTGCGATTCTTTCACAGCGCAAAGGTAGCAAAGAGATAATGCATCCTGTAGGGTTCTTCTCCCGTAAACTCTCCCCTGCGGAGAAGAATTATGACGTTGGTGACCGAGAACTTCTCGCTATTAAAACTGCTCTAGAAGAATGGAGGTACCTGTTGGAGGGGGCTATGCATCCAGTACTAATCTATACTGACCATAAAAACCTAGAGTACTTACGATCTGCCAAACGTCTGAAGCCTCGACAAGCCCGCTGGGCTCTGTTTTTCTCACGTTTCTCCTTCCATATAACGTACCGTCCAGGCTCAAAAAATATCAAACCAGACGCATTATCACGTATGCATGACAATCCTAAGGACTTATCCACTCCTGACACCATCTTACCCGCAAACAGTTTTTTACTGCTGCAAAAAGATTTACTTTCCCTGATTAAGGAAGCATCCTCTGAATCAGCCAGGCCTACTGGAATTTCTTTAGTAAGAAGAGATGGTCTGTTCTGGAAAGGAAGCCAAATTTTTGTTCCTGAAAACATTCGGGTCAAGGTTTTAACACTTCTCCACGACCACCCTTTGGCAGGCCACTTTGGAGTCCGCAAGACCCTGGAACTAGTGCAGCGTACTTTCTGGTGGCCCAATCTGAAAGACTTTTGTGAAAAGTATGTTAGTTCCTGTCCCATCTGCATCCAGAATAAGTCATCCAGGAATCGAGCTTGGGGCCTATTGAAACCATTGCCTGTACCCGACAGACCATGGAAAATGATTTCTATGGACTTTATTGTGGAACTTCCATGTTCTGAAGGATGCTCAGCTATCTTTGTAGTTGTGGACCGTCTAACCAAAATGGCTCATTTTCTACCTTTAAGGGGAACCCCGTCTGCCACCGAAACTGCTCGCATATTCATCAAGGAGATCATCAGACTTCATGGAGTACCTGTAAACATAGTTTCTGATAGAGGGGTTCAATTCACTTCACGTTTTTGGAGATCCTTGTGTGAAACCCTAAAGATTGAATTGGCCTTGTCCTCGGCCTACCATCCTCAGACAAACGGTCAGACAGAAAGGACTAATCAGACCCTGGAACAATACATTAGATGCTTCACATCATTCACACAAGATGATTGGGTATCTCTATTACCCTTAGCAGAATTTGCCTATAATAATGCCAAACATTCTGCCACCGGTCAATCTCCCTTTTTCGCCAATTATGGCTTTCACCTAACCTTTCTACCTGATTTCCTTTCAGAGTCTTCGGTTCCAGCAGTACAAAGTACAGTGGAGTTCCTCAGTCACAACAGCCGGTTGTTACAGGAAACAGTATCCAAGGCTCAGGCAGATGGTAAGAGAATCTTCGACCGGGAAAGAAGGGGGGAGCTGAACTTGCAAATTGGCGACCAGGTATGGCTTTCTACTGTTAATATCAAATTAGCATGTCCTTCTAAGAAGTTGGCACCTAGATTCATGGGACCCTTTCCAGTCAGAAGGAAAATCAATGAAGTATCTTATGAGTTGACTTTACCTGATTCATTTAAAATTCATCCAGTATTCCATGTATCTCTGCTTAAACCTGCTGTACCTGATCCCTTTCCTGCTAGGGGCACAAGACCCCCTGAACCTGTTGTAATTAATGGCAGCGAGGAATTTGAGGTCGAGGCTATCCTTGATTGTAGAAGAAGGCAAGGGCAGAACCAATTCTTAATCAAGTGGAAAGGCTACGGCCCAGAAAGTAACTCATGGGAACCGGACAGTAATGTGCATGCCAGGCGTTTAGTGCGCGCTTATTTTTCTACTCATCCTGAGAAGAAGAGGTTGTTGGGCATCCGGAGGCCGCCCCTTGGGGGGGGGCAATGTCAGGGATCTACCAGCACCAGTCCGGGGCACTTGCATTCGCCTATGCGCCGGCGCGCTTCCGTTCAGACACGGCATCAAACTGCTGTGCATCAGCGCGGCGCTCGGGCGCGCGCGGGTGCGCGGCGCGGGTGCGTGCGCGCGTTCATGCGTGCGCGCGCACGGGCGCGCGTTCGCGTTAGCGCCGGTTTGGCGCCATTTTAGCACATAAAAGTTCCCCTGTTCCATGAGAACATCGCTGCTTCGTCTCAGCTCTGTGAACCTGTTTGACCCGTATCCTGATTGTCTGCTACCTGATTTGACCCGGCTTGTTTGACCATCCGACCTGCTCCAATCCCGATCCGGCTTGTCTGACTACTCTTCTGTCTGTATCTGCTACCGTTGCCGACCCCTGCCTGTTCACCGACTCTGCCTTGCCTGCCGTTATTACCTGTGCCAGCTACCTGCCGACCCGGACTGTCTGACTCTGCTTGTGCCTGCTGTCCACTTGCTGTTGCACCTTCAGCTTCAGCTTCAGTGATCTCTCCCTCCAGTGTGTCAAGCCTGCTGCCGTTCCAGTCTCCTCTCACCTGCTACTCTGCCATCCAGTGTGTGTCAAGCCTGCTGCCGTTCCAGTCTCCTCTCACCTGCAACCCAGTGGGCCAAGTTACTGCTGTTCCAGTCTCCACTCACCTGCAGCCCTGCCATCCCAGGAGGGATCTCTGCCTCCACATCAGAGACTATACAGGCACTCCTACCCCACTGTGCTCAGGAGACCACTGTCCCCACTCCAGTGGCTCCTGAACCAGCGTTGTATGAGAGGTCTTCTCCTACAGTCAGGCTCTCCTACCAGGTACCTTACAGCGACTTAATGAACACATCACAAACATTTTAACAGGTTCTAGGAACCATTCAGTGTCTAAACACTATTTATTGGTACATGATAGGAATCCCTCCAAAACTATTTTCATGGGGATAGATAGGTTAAGGCCCCATTGGAGGGGTAGTTCATTGATTAGGGGGATATCCCAACTAGAGATGAGTTGGATCCACAGGTTGAGGACCTATGCCCCCCATGGATTGAACATTGATACGGATGTTAATGCCTTTATTGATAATTCTTAATTTTCAATTTTTATTTTTTATTTTTATTATTTTTGACTGTATTTTTATATAAAGATGTGAACTCATTCTGAGATACTTGCTAGAGGACACTATGGTGTATAAATTCATATACTGATGGAGTTTTATATTTTTATACATGTAATGTACATAATATTACCGTATTTATCGGCGTATAACACGCACCCCAAGTTTAGGAGTGAATTTTAAGGAAAAAAACTTTTAGGAGGGAAGTAATATCTAAGATGGCGTTCTTGTGCTTGCACTTCAGAACGAGGCTTGGGTGCCTATATAATGGTGGTGGCTCAGTGCGCTGCTCGTCCCCATTGAGAACATCCATTTGATGATGAAACGCGTCTGGGTACGCACGCAGCGACGCTACCATGTGACCAGGAAGTAGGACGAGCTCCGCTCTTATGTTTTCATGCCGGCCGGCGATTTGTATTTTATGCGATATACATTCTTCTATTCTGTAAGTGCATTACTTTATTCGTTAAAACTAGTCTCATACGTATTTCACCATGGAGAGTTTATTATTTTTATTCTGGGTTATGTACTGATGGTATGGGTTCCTGGCTACAGCGGATGAATCAATCGTTCTCTGCCATTCATCGATCAGTCCCTAGTTGGATATAGAGCCTGGTTACCACTGTGAGTCGGTAAGCGCAATCTACAGCCACGGTGGTGGGTTTTCATTCCCCCCCTCCCCCTTTTTTGTTGTTTGTTTTTGAGTGCTCACCAGGGTGTTGGTATGTCTGTATGTCCATGCTAAACATCTGACTATACTACACTATGGCCAGTCTTTTGTGTTGTCTTTTTTCCTGTATCCATTGAGGGAACTACATCTTGAAACCGGACGGTGCTGATTGGTTTTCATCCCAAAGGCCCTGGCTGGGTTTAATGCCATCTGTTCAATTTTATTGATGTTCCGGTAAGGGCAAGTTTAGCTCATAATCTTTGGACTGCTACCTATATTAAGTTGAATTATTCTGGCGATTTGGTGACTGATCCTATCTCAAGAAATACCTGGATTTTCTTTTGTTCATTAGTTTTTTGATTTTTGTTTTTTAAAGATTTTTCAATATATCATCAATGATCAAGCCTGGACGAGAAACGATCCCAGCTTCAGCTTCATTGAACCCAACTTGCCCGCTTCATCATCATCATCTTCCTTAAGGTATGATAACATAGCAGCTAAACGTAGAGACTTTAATAGAGCAATATCTGTTAAAAGGACAGACATCTCACCACCCATATCCTCTCCTGCTCACCAGAGCGATTCGGGTGACAGAGATAAAGACCCTAATCATCAGTGCCCTATTCACAAGAAGCCTCACCCCATAAAGAAATGTCGTGGGCTTAGGGCAAAGACGTTACAAGAGTGCAGGGCGATTCTTCAGAAACTTGGAATATGCTACAGGTGCTGTGCTTGTTATGGACATTTTGCTAAAGACTGTAAAGTTGTCATCAAGTGCACAGAATGCAGTAGCGACAGACATGTTACAGCTATGCATCCTAGCCCACCCTCAGACAATTCACAGCAGCCTCCTACCTCCAGCCCTCTCTCAAGTCATGGCCAGAAGCAACAAGGTCATGCTCCAGCTACAGCTAACGTTTCTTCTTCATGCACAGAAGTCTGTGGAGAAGGCTTAGATCACAAATGCTGTGCTAAGATATGCCTAGTCAAGATATACCCAAGGGGTCAAACTGAGGAAGCTATTAGGATTTATGCCATAATAGATGAACAGAGCAACAGATCCCTGGTTAAGCCTAAATTCTTTGAGAACTTTGGTATAGAGGGACACGTATCACCATATACTCTCAGAACCTGTTCTGGTCATGAAGAGACCTTCGGTAGAAGGGCCAATGGATTCATGGTCTCTCATATCAATAAGAGAGAGGGCATACCCCTACCAACATTAGTCGAGTGTGACCAGATACCAGACGAAAGGGAAGAAATTCCTACTCCAGAAGTCGCATATCACCATCCTCACTAGAGGCACCTTGTTAATGAAATTCCTGCAATGGACTTGAATGCTGAAATCTTGATCTTGCTAGGAAGAGATGTTCTCAGAGTTCACGCAAGCAGTGCAATGGACCTGATGATGCCCCTTACGCACAAATACTCGATCAAGGCTGGATAATCGTGGGTGACATATGCTTGGATAGAATGCATACTTCATCCAAGATCCACTCCTTCAAAACTTACATGTTAGGAAACGGACGTGCATCCCACTTCAAACAGTGCCCTTACCATTATGAAGTAAAAGAGAAGCCTCTTGACATCATCCAAGTAACTGATGTCATTCCTAACCTTTGCAATGACAACTAGGTACCACAGTGTTTTACACTACAAGCGATGACAACAAAATAGCCTTGTCAGTCGAAGACAGAGTTAATCAAAATAATGGACAAAGAATTCTTCCAGGATGAGTCTACCAGCTGGGTTGTACCATTACCTCTTCGTGCTGCAAGGGTTAAACAATCTCTACATGCCTTAGATGGAATCCATATAACACACTGCTACACTTCTGCCTCCCTTGCCACAAATCAGAGGAAAGAACTTCACATCTTCTCAGATGCATCTACTGAGGCCATAGCAGCTCTCGCTTACCTCAAGGTAAGAGATTCTTCTAATCAAGCCCACATAGGGTTTCTGTTTGGGAAAGCTAAGTTAGCACCTAAGCCTGAACACACGATTCCCAGGCTTGAACTTTGTGAGACTGTACTAGCTGTAGAAATAGCAGATTTCATACTGTGTGAGCTAGACATTCAGATAGATGACGTCAAATTCTACACAGACAGCAAAGTTGTTCTGGGCTACATATACAACCAGACTAAACGTTTCTATGTCTATGTCAGCAATCGCGTAGAGAGAATCAGGAAATCATCTAAACCTGAACAATGGCATTATGTTCCATCTGAAATTAACCCTGCAGATCATGCCACCAGGCCAGTGTCTGCAAGTGTCTTTGCAAATTCTTATTGGTTAACAGGGCCTGGATTCCTGCTGGATCATTCAGAATAAACCACAGCTGATGTCTTCAGGCTTCTAGAACCTGACAAGGATCCAGAGATTCGTTCTGAAGTTAAAACCCTCGTCACCAGAACTGAACAAAGACTCGTCTTGGGCTGTCAACGCTTTGAACGTTTCTCTAGGTGGAGACGGCTTGTACGCACCACCGCAAGGTTAGTTCATATTGCAGATTGCTTCCACACAAAGCCCACAGATGCTCACTGTTAAGGTTGGCTCGTGTGCCAAAAGCTTCTTTCTGCAAAAGACATTGCTGAAGGTGAATTGATCATAATACGCAGTGTACAACAGAGTAGCTTTGGCTCAGAAATTAAATTATCCATGACAAGAGGGACATTGCAAAAATCAGTCCAATTGTCAACCTGAATCTATTCATTGACAATGATGGTGTGTTAAGGGTTGGTGGATGTTTAAACAAGGCTGAGTTGAGTGAGCAAGAACAGAATCCTCTCATTATACCTGCTCGCCATCACATCACCACTTTGCACATAAGGCACTACCATGAAAGGGTTAAGCACCAAGGTAGACACTTCAGAGAGGGTGCCATAAGAGCTGCAGGCCTTTGGATTATAGGAGCAAAAAGACAGATCACAGCTACACTACACAGCTGTGTTCAATGCCGCAAACTGAGAGGGAAACACCAGCAACAGCAAATATCAGATTTGCCAGCTGACAGGTTAAGTAGTGACCCACCTTTCACTCATGTTGGTCTGGATGTCTTTGGGCCATGGATGGTAACAGCCCGCAGAACTCGAGGTGGCCAAGCAAATAGCAAACGATGGGCAGTGCTGTTCACTTGCATGAGTGTGCGTGCAGTACACATTGAAGTAATAGAATCTATGGATGCTTCAAGTTTCATCAATGCTCTAAGACAATTCCTAGCCATCAGAGGACCAGTCAAGACACTACGATCTGACTGTGGAACTAATTTCGTTGGAGCCTGTCGAGAGTTACATCTCTACTCTAGGCCAATCAAAGACCTTTTAGCTGAAAAAGGCTGTACATGGATTTTCAATCCTCCTCATGTAATGGAATGCGATTATGAGCGTTATTGTGAAATGCCTATTTCTAATATAATCGCATAGATTTAAGTGCTTATTTTCTTATAACCAGCTATTAGCCTTAATCATGCTCAAATTAGATGTCTGCCAGCTTCTCCTTTCATGTGAAACAGAACTGCAAGAGTTAAAGTACAAAGAACAAAGTTAAGAAGATTGCACCTATTTTTCAGGCCTATGAGGCTACACTCAAGACAAACAGGAACTGAAAATAAGACATAATTAGCTATGATAGTCTGCTATCTCCTTATACAGATATAACCCAGCAAAGCTTACATTTTGTCACCATAATGAATATGTATAATTTGCGGTTTGTACACGCTTGTTTTATTCGATATTTGATTTGATAACGAAACATCCGGCTCTCAATATATCATTTTTGAGCCCAGGAAATAAACGTCAGAAGTACCAAACTTACTGAACGTGTCCGTGTCAGTGATTTGTGGTAAAATGTGCACATTTTCACATTGAAGGTTAATTTGGCCAGGGGGACAGAAACAAGGGTACCGAGCGGTTCTGTTCGGTCCAAAACATTTTGGCGCCCAACGTGGGGCCCGAGATTTTGGCCCAAAAGGAAGCCGTACTTAGAGGACGATGAAACAGAATCAAATACGGGCGGAGCAGAGCCTGATCAACTCTGGAGAAAACGGTAAGACACTTTTTTAATGATTTGTCTGCTGTTTGATCCGCATCCGTATTTGGTTAATTTCTGTCTCCGCATCGGCTTCCCGTGGTTCACAAAGACAGGTATATATCTTGTCTCGAGCCTATTTATATAGTACGAACCTGCAATTGTTTCTGACCCGCCTGTATTTGGAGTATATTGTGTTTTGTTTTGTCGATCGATCGTGTTGTGTGACGGCTGTTGTGAATGTGGGATTGATTATATGTTCACGGATGGAATTGACGTGGTTAAACGTCTCTTGAGGATTGATATCAAGAGAGGGCATCAGGACGCGGTAAACTCCTCCTGGGGCAAATAATTGTGCGGTAAAGCACGGGTGCGGTAAAGCACGGGTTACCAGGAAAGGGGGCGTCAAATTACGCCCAGCTGTGGCGTGGGGATCCCGTGAGGATCTGATTAAGTCCAGAATTTACTCCAGTCGTCACATCAATTGTTGTTGGTAATGTCATGACCTAGATGTGTCTGTGGACTGTTATTTGGTATTAATGAGGAGGCCTGGGGCTTGGTCACAAAGGTAGAGCCAGGTTATAAGAGATCTATTCTCGGTTACAAACCTCTAGTGCCAGAGGTCCCCCAAGTAATGGTATTCAGATTGAATGTACATTATCCAGTGAAGTTTTCAGTTGGTAAGAAATTGGAAGTTATTTAGGCTGAGGCTAGGATAAGAGGACAGGGAAGTAAAAGGTGTCCCCTACAACCTCAGCAGCCAGAAGATTACTAGGAGGCAGAGAAAGCCAGAGTGAGGAGTTTGGGTTTTGAGTTGGGACGTGTAGAAGACGTGTGAAGTGGTTTACTGAGTACCAGTTGTTGACTCACATTCTGTGTTTTGTCTGGTCTGTTTCATGTCTCCCCTTTTGCAGATTTAACAGAGATCTCTTCACTTCCTCATCTTCCATATCACCCTGTCACTGCATATCTTCATTCAATTCAAGAGTTGTGTGAAATGGGAAATAACTTAATTAGGCCCACAGAGGGCAGTTTGGCTTGTGATTTGGTATTAGAACGGGAGGGAGAGGATGCTGTAAAAAAGGGAAAGAAATTAGCGAAAGTGTGTGGAATTTGGGTGGGAGATTACAAGTAGATGAATGGTGTACTGTTTTTTTGAAACGTAAATAAGGTCTGTTGTCAGATTATAGGTTGCTACAGGCAGCAGATGCTTGGTTTAAAGTTGCAAATGCTATTCATGAAGAAGAAGGTGGATGGGACAGGAAACAAACCAAAATGGTTGCATCGTGTACAAGAAAACTAGAAAAGAGGAAGCTAAGTAGTTAGCCACCACCCTATAATGGCGTCTGGTCCCCAAGTAGACACTGCCCTTCGTCTACCGCCCCTCTGTTCTAAGTGATACCTCCCCCTGTGGCAACACGCCCTATGCAACCGCCTACACCGAAACCCGCCCACATGTTTCCAGTGATGGTGCATAGTAGCAACCAATGTAGCATTTTAATTAAATATATAATTTAGGTACAGGATGTATTGGAATATTTCTGAATATTTCAGTCAGAGTCTGAATTTATTTTGGTTTTAATTGTGTTTAAGTTGTATTAGCAAAAGAGGAAGTTTATGTATTCTAGGCATTATGCCAGAAGAGCAAAAGAGGAAGTGCTTTCTTTGCTTAAATCTATGTGCTGAGCGTTTTGTATTCTAAAAAAAAAAAAAAAAATTCAGTATCTAATTAGAATGTTTAGAAAGAAAGATAAATATCTATGTTGTGGAGATCGGCTGGACCGAGGCTCCCTATAAAAAGTTATTCTGTATGGAGATGGTTCACATCTCTACTCTAAAATGCCTAAAGTCAATATGTGTACAAGAAGTTTACTGATTTGAGTTTTAGCGTGCTGAAGAGAGAGCATAGACACATGTTAGCTGCCGCATTTATTTCAGGTCTTAAAGAGTCAATCCAAAAGGGTCTGAGTATATAGAACCCACAACCTTTGAGCTTGAGACGTTGTTATTAGTAGTTATTAGGTCCAGAATCCTCACAGAGCAGTAGAAGGTAGCTCCTCTCATGATGGCCTCTGACACACCCTATCTGCGCCCACCAGTACCAACTCCATGTGTCTGCTTGCTACAACTGCGAAAGACCCATCCACTCCAGAAGGGAATACCGAAGCCCATGGAAATTCACCCACAGTCAACCAAGCCCCAACCATGGTCCACATGAAAGCGCCCAGTACCAGGACATGACACCTCACCTCGCCTACCACTCCGGAACACATGAACCTTCTCCGCTAGGATCCCGGAAAGCCTGTGTCACCTGCCCCTGTCATGACACAGGTGCAGCCCGGTCCGTAATCAGGGCAGAATTACCCGATACCTCATTCCTATCGGACATTAACATAACATGTGTAGAGGTTGATGGAATGCCCAGAAAGAGCCCGTTGACCTGCCCCCTTCAAGTTGGCAACTTTCCTGACTTATTAGCGAGATTTGTGGTCTCACCCACATGCCCCCTGAACCTACTAGGAACTGATGTTTTGTCCAGGCTCCAAGCCTCTATCTCCTTCCAACCTGATGGTGGTGTTCTGATCACCTCACCACTGGCCATCAATGACGCATCGGCACTCTGCTCCATCCCACTCCTGTTATCCCTGAACCCAAAGGACGAACCTGAAGTCCCCGAAGAAGTTTTGGATCGGGTCCCCACATGCCTATGGTCCACAGGGCCGGAAGACATAGGACATCTGAAAGTGCCGCCAGTCATGGTACAACTGAAGCCTGGGGCTCCCCTACCCAGAAAACCAAAATACCCCTTGAAGCCTGCACAATCGGCATCCATCTCAAGACAAGTTGAGGCTCTTCTGTCAAATGGAGCCTTGGTACCCTGTACATCTCCTTGTAACACACCACTGTTCCCAGTGAAGAAGCGAACCGCAAAAGAGGAACCAGAAAAGTACAGGATGGTACAAGACCTCAGAGCAGTGAATGAAGCTACCATCCTGGAGACCCCCACCATCCCCAATCCCCACATGTTGCTAGCAGAGCTACACCTGGACTGTTATGCCACAAGGTGCCCAGAACTCCCCTACTCAATTTGCCAAAGCAATGGCTCTCATCCTGGACACATGGATGAGACTACACCCAGATGTTGTACTTCTATGTAGATGTCTTCCTGCTGTGTGCAGATTCCTTCGATGACGCCTCCATATTCTCAGAAAGTCTCCTCCACTACCTGGTTGAGCAAGGTTGCAAGGCCTTAAAAAGCAAAAAGTCCAGAAAGAAGGTGATTTTCCCAGTCCTCTGCATCTCCCAAGGCACCTGACATCTCACTGAAGAAAGAATTGCTGCAATCAAGGCAATCCCTTTCCCTCAAGGTCAAGCAATCCCTTTATGATGCCCTGAGATCTGACCCTTTCTTGCTTTCTCCAGAAGCTGTGGACAATATTGAAACCCTAAAGGAGATCCTCTCAACAGCCTCTGCTTATGGACTAAAAGACTTAAGACTTTTCAAACTGTTTGTCTCAGAGAGGCAAGGACATGCCACAGAAGTTTTGGCTCAGGCCCATGATAACAGACTCAGGATATCACTTCTGTCAACTGGACTCAGTGGCCAGAGGGGGACCCTCCTGCCTCAGAGCCATCTTTGCAGCCCAAGTTCCCTTGGACAAGACTGTGGACCTCGTCTTGAGTTACCCCTTAATCCTTCTTGCTCCTCATGACATCACTGCCATACTGAACCAGATGCAGCCCAGACACCTGTCTTCACAAAGGCACCTCAGACAACAGTGTGCCTTACTTCTCCCTGACAACATCACCATTCTCCAATGTGATACCCTCAACCCATCCACTCTACTTCCCCTTCTCGAGGGGGGAACCTCTGTGGAAGATGATTACCACTGTACACCTCATGACTGTTTTGAAGTGATGAAGATGGAGACATCACACCTGCCGACAGTCAGTGAAACTGCCCTTGAAAATCCTGACCTGACAATCTTTGTGGATGGTTCCAGATATGCAGATGATGCTGGGCGGTACCATACAGGATATGCAGTTACCACAGAAGACACGGTCCTCCAAGCCTCAGCGTTATCCCCCCATGTCTGCACAAGAAGCCTGTGATTTTGGGATCATCTGGAAAACTAGAGGATTCCTGACAGCAGCAGGAACCCCTGTAAAACACAGCACAGCTATCAAGAACCTGATGGATGCCTTACTGCTCCCAACGCAGGTGGCCATACTTAAAGTGAAAGCACACAGCAAACTGGTTTCCCAAGAAGCACGAGGCAATTATCTGGCAGATACTGCCGCAAAGCAAGCTGCAGATGGAACGCGAGAAGTGGCCAGCAGAGTGAATGCACCTATCCTGGATGACCCAACAGACAGCCCTGAAGAGACAACACAAACGACCCCGATTCTACAAACCCCTCCTGTAAGCAGAACTCGCCTCAAGGAGCAACAAGAGACAGCTGATAAAGAAGAAAATGAAATGTGGGTCAAGAAAGGAGCCACAGAAGTTGAAGGAATCATGGAGTTAAACAAAAGACCGTGCCTACCACGATCAATGTTTCCTGCAGTGGTACAGTGGACCCATGGGGCCTTCCACCTGTCAAAGACTCTGATGAATGCCCTGATCAACAAGTACTACCTAGCCCCAGGCATCACCCCACTTACCAACAACTTCTGCAGATCATGCGCTATCTGTGCCAAATGCAATCCTGGAAAGACAGAGAAGATACCTTTGAAGCACCTGGCAAAGGTCAAGTACCCCTTCCCAAGGATACAGATTGACCACATCCAGATGCCGAAGAGTGGCCAGTATGAATACGCATTGGTCATCGTCTGCATGTTCTCAGGATGGCCAGAAGCTTACCCTGTCACCAACATGACGGCCAAGACTACAGCAAAAAGACTTTTGACCGAAATTGTGTGCAGATATGGTGTTCCAGAGGTTATAGAGCGTGATCAGGGCCGGCTTTCACGGCCTCAGTAACCAGGGAGATATGGACAGCCTTAGGGGTCACACTAGCTTTCCACACTCCATACCATCCTCAGAGTAGTGGGAAGGTGGAAAGACTAAATGGCACAATAAAGTCTAGAATGCTAAAAATGTCTCAGGAAACAGGAATGAGTTGGCCAGACAGCCTACCCATTGTCTTGTTCAGTGTCAGGTACACCCCAAGGGGAAATCATGGTTTGTCACCCTATGAGATATTGTTTGGTTCAGCCCCCAGACTAGGTTGTTACTTTCCACAACAGCTGCAACTGCAATCTGATGTATTAACTGATTATGTGACTGCCTTATCTCGAGAATTAACCCGTATCCATGCGCCAGTGTTTTCTTCCATTCCAGATCCTGAGTTAGACACAGGATCGCACAAGTTGGTCCCTGGTGATTGGGTCCTGATAAAGAAGTTTTTGAGGAAACATACCCTTGAACCCAGATATGATGGTCCTTTCCAAGTCCTTCTGACAACTACCACATCAGTAAAAGTGGCCGGAAAGGAACTCATGGATACACGCCTCTCACCGCAAGTCCCGTGCCCGAAGAAGAGGCTGAGGAGACCAAGCCATGATCCTGCTTATCCTTTTTGTTATAATCTTTGCTCAGGCCCAAGAGGTGGCCATCAAACAGAAAAATGGTATAACTTAATTCTGGTACAACTCATCCAACACACATGTTGCCACGTTTATATCCCCTTATAGTAAGATACTTCCAGGTACAGATTACAGAATCCGATCCTATGAAGGAACAATAGGTCCCATGACTGTGTATGTATGTGTTACTGATGACTACTGGGGCGACAACTGTGATTACTGGGGAGCAGTGGGTTGGAACACTGGGGGCACAAACTGGGGGTATAAGCCTGAATTCGCCCAAGATAAGAAAGACAAGAATGGGAAATCACTCCTAGACAGAATGACAATCAACAAGCACACAGATCAATACTTCACAAAAGAGTTTAGACTAACCATTGAGAATCCCAGCCCAGGGGACAGTGGGACCTATGTATTGGGTCTGTGGTGGGCAAATAGGTATCCCAGCTTTAGGAAACCTTTTCAACTGAAAGACATGTTCGATAACCCAGAGTGGACAGTTCCCCAATCTACATCCAATTCGAACCCCCTAAAGCCTCACATGCAAACATTAGGAGACATGGTAGCCATAGCAGACCCTACCTTTGAGGACACCATGGCTGCTGAGACCGGTTTTTCAGATGTCAACTTATGGCTCGAATGGATGCGGTACAATGCAGGGAAACATAACAAGACTAATTGCTACGTGCGTGGGGGGGCTAAACCACATCTAGGAACAGTCCCCCTTAACATACCCCCAGAACATGAGACCTGTGAACATGTGTCCTTAGTTTGTTTACAAACACAGCTACAAACTACTCCCTATGTGAGCATTGGAAAAAGGAGTACCCCATAGTCACGAAAGCCCCTAAAGAAGCAGAAGGTATTACCATATATCCTGGCAATTATACATGTTATGGGAAGTACCATGGGGTGGGAAAACCCCTTGGGAACTTCACTGAGGGTTACTGCGAGTCTTATAGTAAAGTGTCTGCAGACCTAGTGCAGAATCAAGTCCAGTCTCTGGGAGACGTGTACTGGATTTGTGGGGACATGAAAGTTAGAAGTAGAATGACAGGGCAGTGGACAGGAGAATGTGCACTGGCTAAAGCCATAATGCCCCTGCATATTCTCCCACAAACCCCAGAGCCGGAAGCCAGTGATGCACACAAATCAAACAGGAAACGTAGGAGTGCCCCAGCAGGAAGCTTTGACCCCCCTGTATACATAGACGCCATAGGGGTCCCAAGGGGGGTCCCAGATGAATTCAAAGCAAGAGACCAAGTAGCAGCAGGTTTCGAGTCACTGATTCCCATTATCACTGTAAATAAGAATGTAGACTGGATAAATTACATCTACTACAACCAGCAAATATTTGTCAATTACACCAGGGACGCACTCCAAGGTCTGGCAGTTAGAGGCAGCATCACACATGACTTTCCAAAACCGTATGGTCTTAGACATGCTCCTAGCTGAGAAGGGGGTGTATGCAAGATGATCCCTGAGACAAGTACATGCTGCACTTACATTCCAGACAACACCGGCCCAAATGGTAAAGTGACTTTAGCCATCCAAAAACTAGAGAATCTGTCCAAAGAATTAAAACAGAATTCAGGGCTCACCAACCCATGGGACCAGTATTTTACCTGGATAAAGGGAGGGTGGCAGGGACTACTGACCCAGATAGGGATAGCCGTCCTGACAATAGCTGCCATAATCTGCTGTGTCTTCCCCTGTATTAAGAAGTGTGTAGAAAAAGCTGTTGACCAAAGTACCCCCACATTTGTGAACCAAGAGATCCCAAATGATGACGACGATGTCTATGTAAGGCTTGATGAAACCCATGATGAAAGTTACACATTACGCTCCGTTACAGTCACCCTTCCCTGAGATGCAACACCGTAGGGCTATAGGGACAGATAGCACCTGGCGGAGTTTCACCAGCTGTATTGAGGGGGGTGGGTGAGCTAGTCACAGCCCTTTCTCTACATACAGCTTAAAAGAGTTGCAGTCAGTGAAATGAGCCGGGTGAAAATGACAGGTTGTTCTCCAGTGTGAGGGACAGTTTTAGGAAATACGCATTTCAAGGGGGGACTGTAATGGAATGCGATTATGAGCGTTATTGTGAAATGCCTATTTCTAATATAATCGCATAGATTTAAGTGCTTATTTTCTTATAACCAGCTATTAGCCTTAATCATGCTCAAATTAGATGTCTGCCAGCTTCTCCTTTCATGTGAAACAGAACTGCAAGAGTTAAAGTACAAAGAACAAAGTTAAGAAGATTGCACCTATTTTTCAGGCCTATGAGGCTACACTCAAGACAAACAGGAACTGAAAATAAGACATAATTAGCTATGATAGTCTCCTATCTCCTTATACAGATATAACCCAGCAAAGCTTACATTTTGTCACCATAATGAATATGTATAGTTTGCGGTTTGTACACGCTTGTTTTATTCGATATTTGATTTGATAACGAAACATCCGGCTCTCAATATATCATTTTTGAGCCCAGGAAATAAACGTCAGAAGTACCAAACTTACTGAACGTGTCCGTGTCAGTGATTTGTGGTAAAATGTGCACATTTTCACATTGAAGGTTAATTTGGCCAGGGGACAGAAACAAGGGTACCGAGCGGTTCTGTTCGGTCCAAAACACTCATTCTTCCCACATGGGTGGCTCATGGGAGAGAATGATAGGCATCACACGTAAAATATTGCACTCTATGCTTATGGACTTTAATTCCACAATTGTTGGAAGATGGAGTATCTTTCTACTCTGCAAGGATGCAGGAAATGGCAACGGCTGAACCCTAACATACAGGTTGGAGATCTTGTTCTGCTTAAGGACCAGCAAGCTGAAAGAATCGAATGGCCCATGGGACTTATTGTAAAGAGCATTCCTAGTGATGACGGTAAGGTACATAAGGTGGAGGTGAAGGTTTCAAGACAAGGGACTGTAAAGACTATCATCAGATCTATCACAGAACTTATTCTGCTCTTACCCTTTGGCGAATTAACTTGTTTGCCTACGCTGTTGAATCCTACCTGTGCCTTCAAGAAGAAAGTGTCTTGAATTTTAGTTGACATAACTTTGAAGCCTTAAATGAGGAGTTATTGTCATTGCATTATATGCATGTTCTTTTTATGTCTTTCAGGTCTTTAAGACATCTAGCAAATTACACTGTTTGTTATTTTCAGTTGCATAACTACCATTCTGATGTATATAGTGACATTTACCATGCCAGACAGGGAGTGTGCTGCCCCAATGGGGCATAGAATTTATATAGATTGCTTTCCTAACCATTTCTATGGACCTTTTATATTTAATTCACATGCTGCCATCTAGTGACCTTTTGTGGTAATGCACTTGTTTTCACATGTTCATTTTCCCTTATGTTATGACATACTTCCTTTCTATGTAATGCTCCACCCTTCTTCCTGTTATTGTACTTCCTGTGTCATGGATGCAGCTTTCAGCCACATTGTATTGTAAGTTACAGACAATATCATCTTTTCACCGCATGAATACTACAACCTATTCATCTGTTTGTATCCTGTCATCTGCTGTAACCTGATGTTCAGAATAAAAGCATCTTGTTAATGGAATCAGTATTTGGTGAGTTCAAACTATCTGATGAGGATTGTCTTCAGTGATTATATCTTATATAGGCCAGGCATAGGTGTCTCACAAGGGATAGTCGCTTCACAACAATCAGAGTCAGAATATCAGTACAGTTGTCATTCAGAAATACAATACAAATAAACTACAACACATTGCATCACTTCTGAATTTTTATTCTTTCCTACGAGAATTTTCCTAACTTTAGTAAACTCTTCATTTCTGATATGAGATTAGCATACAAAAATTATTATTAGTACCAAAAGCTGTAATCCGAGCCACACTCAGGATCACATCGCAGGATCCAGGCAAAGTTACTTACCTTGTCCCCAGGATCCTGCGATGTCTCCCCGATGTGTGTGCGAGCTGTCCTCCACCAGATCTATCACAGTGCCAGGCTCCGTTCCCTGCGAGCGTTGCGACGCACAGGGACAGGGCACAGCGCCAAATTCAAAAAGTGAAAAACAATACACATACAGTAATGTAATCTGTAAGATTACAGTGTACTGTATCACATTATTTCACCTCCCTTTTGTCCCTAGTAGTTTGTCCAACGCCCTGCATGCAGTTTTATATTATAAATACTGTTCTTTCTGTCTGGAAGCTGGAGATTGTCCATAGCAACCAAAAAGTGTTCCTTTACATCAAAAGCAGTTTTAGACCAGCTAGAAAAAAGCAATAATAAATTGGAATCACTTGCAGAATTGAGCGATAGTGATTTGTGGGGAAATTTGTCATCAAACACTGAAAGTAATGACAGTGAAAATTCTGCAACTAATCAAATCAGTGTTTTTGATTTGAATACATTATTGAATTTTTATTATCATTATATTATTATTTGTTAGAATTATTTATAGTTATTTGTTATATTATAATTTATATTTTTGTGTTTCAAACTTTATCATACCAGGTATGTCTACTAGACTCTTGTTTGGACAGATTTAAGTGTGTTATTACTAAGAATTAGAGGCCTACAATATAAAACGCCAAATTTCCATGCAAAACATTGTACCACTTTGAGCATCCAAAATCTGAAATAATCATACTGCCAGGAGGGTTAAAGAAACATATCTTCTGCAGATGTTTGTACAACCATATATGGAAAATAGAATAGCCTGTAATAAGAAACTCAATCAAAATAATTAAAGTGGTAGTAAAGGCTTTTTTGTAATTTATGCCTACAGGTAAGCTTATAAGAAGGCTTACCTGTAGGTATAGTAAATATCTCCTAAACATGTACTGTTTAGGAGATTTTTACTTTAGCAGTGCGGATGCTGTCACCGGCGCATGCGCATTTCGCTCTTAATGTATGGTCTGCTGGCATTGTGGCTCAGCCAATCAAACGGTGGCTCTACACGAACTCGGAAAGAAGATCAGGTGTCAGCAGTGACTGCACACGGCTGGGAGGCTTCTTTTTCAGGTAAGTTTTTCATAATATGCTAGTATGCGATGCATACTAGCACAATATGACATTTATTTGCAGGGAGAAGATTGTTTTTTTTTTTTTTTTTTGTGGTTTACTACCACTTTAATTGTCCCTTTTGGAATAGAATGTTAAAATGAATGCTGGTTGTTCACCAGGGGCAGTTTTGTTTTCTTTTTTGCATCAGAGCATCGTTTTGTGGTGGGCACAGGGAAAATCAAATATTTACTGCCTTCTTTTAGAGGTAATATGGCTTTTATGTTATATACCCAGTATGAATAAAATATGTAAATAAAAATAAAATAGTAAACGTATTTCATAAGTTACACCAAGCTAATATAATATTTCTGCAATTAAAATTGCAATTAAATTAAATAGCATCAAAGAAAAATTGAAAGCTTTTCTAAGCCATTGATTAAAGCAATATTCATTCAAAAAGAAATAAAAAATATTTATTTGTCAGGCGATAGTTATCTGACAAAAAAGACAAAAAAAAACATTTGTCTGTAGTATTCAATAAAGCCAGTGGCTTCAAGATATTCTGTAGGCTCAGGTTATTTACTAATTCGGGAGCAAGATTTCAGAGACATTTAGCCTTATTGATGCTAAGGCTTATCGGATTAAATTACATTACCACGGTTGCAGGCGAGTGTCTATGTTTAGTGAATGACAAACGGCATTCCAGGCACAGAAAGTGGTTTGTGACAAATGTATTGTGAAGGCCACCTCTGACTGCCAGAGCATAACAAATAAAAGAAATTAGAACTGCATACACAATTGTACAAGGAAAGCAAACAACAATTTATTTATTTTATAACTTTCAATTTATGTTGAAAAATGTGTTATTGCTTGAAAGCCCTAGCTAAATGAACCCATCTCTTCAAGAGATATATAAGACAATATTTCTTTAAAAAAAACACGACATATGCCAGATCTAAATGCTGACCTCCATGGAAAAATTGTAATCGGTAAATGCAATTATATAGTCATAAAAAAAAAATCATCATTTGTATTTTAGATTAAACTTGTGTATTTTCTTTTGTGTTGGCATCAGCCTCTTGTACTTACAGCAGACTGGAAGATGGAGGATCAGTGGTCTTAGCCAACCAGGTGTTTTGAATTTAAATATTCTCACAAAGAAACATGATGACAGGAGGAGTGAACAGAGGGATGACTCATCTGTCTGATGCTGCCCCTTCGTTGTCCAGTCATAGGCTGGAGCAGGGAACTGACTTAACTGAATAATTCCGGTCACCAACTTGGCCCTGCTATCTGACATCACTATCTTAACGTCATGGACTGAATACAGAGAAATACACATCTTTTAGCAGGTAAAACAGCTACCATATAGGTATAATAATTGTATTTAGCTGCTTGACTGTTTTTAGGATTACAAAGTACAGTCATAGAGGAAGTTACAATCCAACATTCCCACCTTGGGTGCATTTATTATCAGGCAGTGTGAGCTACTGGTCTAGACAAGAGACAAGGGTCAATATGAGCAAGGCTGCCATGATATTAGCATAGCGTACACATACTTCAATTCTAAACTAAAGGAAATGTAGTGCTGTACTTTATAATTATAATATACAAAATTATCAGTTAATCAAAATTGGTGAAAATCTGCGCTTAGAGTAAAAAATAAAAAGCTGCTATGCACCGTGTTCTGACACAAAAAGCACTTAACAAATAATAAGGATCCTCGTCATTGGTCAAAAATGCAGACGGAGCAATCTATCTCTCCACTCACCTGCTAACAGATTAAGCAGCAGCTATACACTCATCCCTTCCCTCTCATGGTGCCTGTGTGCCCCTGATGATGTCAGATATGACAAAACACATAAGGTATGCATGTGCAGCCACTGGGTGACCTCTCTTTCATACTCACTCAGTCTTTATGGGATTTGTTTTCTGTATTCTTCAAAAAACCTGGTTGATCCTGCTGCTCTCTATCTTCACCTTCTGTTCATGTCCCCAATTTAGCTAGGGATTTTGCAACTGTGGTGGCAACTCTGCACATGCTCAGTTTTCAGTGAGTTTCTATGCCGAGCATTTCATCCCTATGATGTCTGAGCAGCCCTCTTTTCTCTTATATATTCGGCCTGGCTCTGCTCTGGAATGATTGCTGAGCTGCCTTTGTTTGTTTGCTGGAGCTGTTTGTTCATCAATCTTAAAGTGACTCTCCTGCATACCTGGGATGTCAGATTATCTCTGTAACATGAGCGTGTTGACCACTCTTATATCACATGATATCTGGTAAGCAGTGCATGAGAGTGAAGGATGTCACCTGGCTTTCCTAAGGATTCTTTTTTTACCATCACGGTTGTGGTATTACTGCAATTGGAACTTTCAGCTTTTTCTTTTACATATTTTGGACCTTATGTTTTTTGACTATTTACACACGATTTTCACCGTTATAAACTATTGGTGTTTACTCATTTATATATGTTGTTTGGTATTTAAGCACTGCACTATTGGTTTTCTTATAAATTATCAGTTGACATACAATATGTTGACAAGTACTCACTGTACATGCAGAAGATAGTAGAATACTATTCAACTGTAGCAAGACAACATGAAAGAATACGCATGGCAGCACTAATGCCTGTCTATTCTTCCCCCTTGTGCATGCTCCCAAAGTTTCACTAATTATCCATCTCATAATGACCACAGTACAGAAGAATTTCAAGTAGATGGCATTCATGTACTGTTTTTTTTCCACTGTTTACTTATTTTGAAATCACAAGTGGCCAAGGAATCAACTCTTGTCTTGGTGATCTATTATCCAGCCCTGGAATTATGCCACATTTACTCAAACCCACTTAAAGTGTCACTACACCCACATCATGAAAAACTATCAAAAAATGCTGTATTACATGCTGTTCATACTCAGTCACTATGGGATTTGTTTTCTGTATTCTTCAAAAAACGTGCTTGATACTGCTGCTCTCTATCTCCACCTTCTGTCCATGTCCCTCATTCAGCTAGGGATTTTGCAGCTGCTGTGGCTACTCTGCACATGCTCAGATTTCAGTGAGTTTCTATGCTCAGCATTTCCTCCCTATGACGTCTGAGCAGTCCATGTGAGTATAGAGTCACACATGTGGGTGTATACACAGTGATAAATGACAGCCCACTCCACCCCTCCTCCTCAATGCCCACTAACCAGCTAAACACAATAGGGGCGGGATATTAAATGTAGATTAATGGTGGCTTCACCTCCCTCTTATTCTAAGACACAGACTGGGACTGGCAGAAATCCAACCACACCACGTTATTTCCACAAAATAATAACGAATTGATTTCAAATATATATCTGTGTAACAATTGAAAACAGTTTATTCATTTTATTTATTTCTACTCTGTATTTCAAAGGCGTTTTTTTTCTAAAGCTACTTAGATTTTTTTTTTTTTATTAAAATAATTGCAGTGCCATCATCCACATACAGAAATAGAAGGGACAGTGTAAATTAAACAGTGTGTGTTTAGTATCACTTTGATAAAACTGATTCCCTAGAGACTGGCTGGTCTTACTTTATATCAAGTTCACAAAAAAAAAAAAAAAAGGACTACAAATTGTATCTAATGGCCAATGATTATATATATGAAACTGCAAATTTAAAGTGTACACCCAGGTGTATATTTCACAAGTTAGTTAGGATTTGTCCAAAAAAACTCTATTTACCAAATGGAAAGTTAAAAAACGCTAAAAGATTGTGCAAAGAGACTTGACAAAACACAAAAAGAAACTGAGAATAGGAGGCAAAAAAGTTGACATAGAAGTCATTTTAAATACTATGCCTTAAACTGTTGCTGATTTAGCTACATTTAATTTCCTAATACAAGAGGAAGTGCCAAACAAACCCACAAGGAAAAGAAGATACATGAGTAACTGGCATATTCGTTATAATAGTATCTCATTAGGACTTTTAATTTGCATACATTTCTGTTTGTTATCATAACTGTTCTCTCAAGTACAAAGATAATAAAAGTATACACTGCGCTAAATTCAAAAAGTATATGGTGCGGAGCAGCTACATACAAGGTGACAACAACCAAAGAATCATGTGAAAGTAAAATGTAGCGCATAGATTGTGCAAAAAGTCTTCAATCAAGAAAACAACTGAAAAAAAAACAAATGTACACGAATGGTATACAAAACAATGATAAAACGTATAAGTCTCTCAATAAAGGTGAATAGAGTCCAGTGAGTGAATAGAAAACAAATACACATGGAGTGTCCCACTGGAAATGGTACGTGGATGTGAAACGGCAAATGTTCTAACACGGGTAAATCATCAGATCATCCCCAAGCTGTATCTCACAACTGCATGTGACTTAGTAAAGATGGTGTGTAAGAAACTCTTACCAGATACATTGGACTCCCTTGTCAGCGACAGGGAGTCACTCGAGCGGGTTGCCTCTCAGGGCCTGTAAGTGGACATCACAGCTCTGCGAACCTTCTGGGTCAAACTCTGTGTGGATCTCCCGGGGCCACCAGGTGGGTCCTCCCAAAGGACGGCCAAGGTGCGAATCAGAGGGAACAGTGCGTCACGTAAAAAACTGAAGTGAAGGCTGGTTTGATCTCTCAGTAGATATGTGGAGAAAAAATAAACAGGCTCCACATAGTGTAGATGAGCAAAGTGGGATTTTTATTGCTAAAAAAGCCAGGTAACAATAAAATGTGATCACAGGGTATAAAAACAAAGATGGGCAACAAGAAGGATGCTGGAAGCGCCCGACGCGTTTCGATCAATGGATCGTCTACTGGGGCATACAGCATCCCCTCCAAGTTGCCTTATATTTATAAAAAACATTCAAGAAAGCAAATTGTATGTGCTGTCAAACAGCCTTCCCCATTGGATGAATGGGGTCACATGATCGCACCTGGCTAAACCTAGCAAGTGTGAAACATCATTCATTTGCATTCGTGGTGTGTGATTAACCTGTTAAATATCACCAAACAGACCTCACATTATACAGCAATTGAATAGTACAACACCAGTCAATTCAAACATTTAATAATAAAATGAAATTAACAAAACTAAACCTTCGGGCACAGTACTCCCATTGCTGACACCTCTGTGTCTGCTTAGAGCCACAGGGGAGTCAGTGCCAATCAGGGACTGCGTCTCCGGGGGCGGGCGGAGCCGACAGCCAATAGCTGCAGAGACAAGAAGTCTCCGTCAGCGCCGCCCGACCTCCACGAGACAGACACAGGGAAGTGACGTCAGAGCGCAAGGCTTGCTCGACGTCCATCCCCTGTCACGTGATACCTCTCTCTGAGTATCAAAGAGAGAAGGAGGGAGGAGAGACAAGCGTCAGACCGGACGTTCTCAACGCCAGTTCCCACGCTCCTCCCCCGTGTCCCCGGGGTTGAGGTCCCACTTCACGTTCAACCCAAACGGGAAGAAAGACCTCAACTCGTGGATCCAGTACGTCTCGAGGCGTGAAACCCCACGCAGACGTGACTCACCCCTCCAATGCGGAATGAACCTATCAATAACTTGGAACAGGGTTCCTGTGGGGTCCCTATCGTGGTGTTCCAAGTAGTGACGTGGCACAGTATGCTTGTCCCTACCTTTTTTGATTGCAGCCACGTGTTCGTTAACACGAACAGAAAAAGTTCTGATCATGCGACCCACATATTGCTTGTGGCAGGGACAAGTTATCAGGTATACGATGTATTGTGAGGAGCACGTGGTGAAATGCTTCATGGAGTAAATACGGGAAGTGACCGTAGACTTAAAAGTGACGCTCTTGCGTCTTCCCCCAGTGTTATGAAGGCAGACTTGACACTTACGACAGGGGTAGTAACCTTTGCACTCCTGAAAGAACTACACTTTTTTTTTAGGGGGGTCTATTATGTTTGGGGCGATCTGTCCCTGAATGGACCTAGCGCCTCTGAACACTACCGAGGCCTGTTTGGGTAAAACAGGACCAAGTAGTCTGTCATTCTGTAATATTCCCCAGTGTTTTTTAATGATACCTTTAATCTGTTTAGATTGAATGGAATGGGTGGTGAAAAAAGATAACTTTGCATTAAATGTAGTATTGTCTTTAGAGCGTTCTGTGAGCGTAGCCTGCCTTTCAGTGAGTAAAGCTCTATTGATTTCACTGTCTAAAAGGTGAGGGTTATAACCCTTATCAAGAAATCTACCTCTGAGGATTTGAGATTGGGATATAAAGTCCGAAGTTTGGGTGCAGTTGCGCCTCAATCTCAGAAACTGGCTGCGGGGCACTGACCGGAGCAATTGTTCACGATGGCAGCTGTCGATCGGAATGTACCCATTCCGATCTGTGGGTTTGAAGTAGGTACGAAACTCCAGGTGTTGGTGCACAACTGAAATTTCGAGATCAAGAAAATGCACCTTGGTTGTGCTAGCTTCAAAGCTCAACGAAATCCCCCTATCGTTGGCATTGAGAATATTCATGAAGCCCTCGAGGGATGGCAGATCTCCTTCCCAAAGGAGGAGGATGTCGTCTATGTACCTGGCCCAAAGAACCAATTCGGGTCTCCGGGCAGCATAGACGACATCCTCCTCCCACTGGGCCATGAAGAGGTTAGCGAGACTGGGGGCAAATTTGGCCCCCATAGCCACGCCCCTCTGTTGTAAAAAGAATCGGTCCTGAAACCAGAAGTAGTTGTGCCTGGTTGCAAATTTTAACAGCTGCATAATAAAGTTTCGTTGTAATGTGGGGAGTCTTCCATCTCTGGAGAGATGGTTTTCGACTGCTTCGAAACCTAGGTGGTGTGGTATGCACGTGTATAATGCTGCTACGTCAGCTGTTACTAAGAGAGTACCTTTTTTAATTGAAACAGACTCCAATAATTTAATTGTGTCTCTGGTATCTTTCAGATAGGAGGGGGTGGTTTGAACCAGAGGTTGTAAATAGAAGTCCACGTATTTGCCAATCCTCGCCGTAACCGAATCGATCCCGCTGACGATGGGTCGGCCGGGAGGATTGGTTGGGTTCTTGTGAACCTTAGGGAGGTAGTATATGGCGGGAATACGTGGTACTTGGGGGACCAAAAAGCATTTTTCCTTTTTATTGAGAATTCCCAAGGAAAAACCTTCCTCTATCAATTCAACCAAGGCCTTTTTAAATGGAACTGTGGGATCCATGGGGATACACTGATAAGTATCGGAATCGCCTAAAATCCTATTCATCTCTTTGAGATAATCTACTTTGTCAAGAACAACAATGCCCCCGCCCTTATCTGCCGGGCGGATGACAAGGTTCTTGTTTTCACACAATGATTTTAAACCCGTCTTGATGTCAGGTTTGACATGAAGACGTTTTTGACGTTTGGCTAGTTTATCCAGGTCCTCCAAGACCAAACTCCTGAAGACCTGGATAGAGGGGGCCAAGGTACCAGGGGGATTGAATAGGGATGAGTTAGACAATCCCGAATGAATTACCTGAGGGTGCAAAGCCGTTCCCTCTATAGAGGGTACAGTTCCATTGTGGGAAGATGTCGGTACTTGGGTAGTGGCTGAGACAATGGTCTGTTGAGTGGGGGGGGGTAATTTTGGTAAGAAAGTGCCTCTGTACACTAAGCTTCCGGGTAAATTTAAGAACATCAATAAATGTTGCAAAATGGTTAAGTGGTTTGGGTGGTACAAATTTGAGTCCTCTGTCCAGGACCGACTTCTCGGCTTCTGTTAGTACAGCTAAACTCAAATTAAAAATACCCGTTCCCCTTACACTCTTTTCCTTTTGGCGTTGGACCCTCCTCCCCCATCTGGTCCCACTTTTCTGTCTAAATTTCCTGGATGGTAGTCTGTGGCTCTCTGAAAATCCTGGGGTTGGTTGGGGCCTGGCCTACTCTGATTGTAGATGTAAGGGGAACGATGGTAATAATCATCCTCTCTTTCGTAATGAGAGTATGAACCTCCGTACCTTTCATAGGGGACATTGTCCCCGAGAGGGCTGAATCTATTGTTCACATGAATCGGAGAATGCTAATTATAATCCAGACTCCGCCGTTGTGGAGTGTGGTAATTACGGGGGTCTCCATAGTTGGAAGGGGGAACCCGCGAATTACTCTTGTGGTGAGGATCTACAGGGTGTCCTCTGGACCAACCTCTTGTCCTCGGGGCGCCCCTCCCTGCCCGATTTCCCCGTGGGGGGGACCCCCGGGTGGTCTGGGTGGTCCTTGTTCTGCACCTCTTTTGGGAGGTGGGGGTTCTCTAGACTCTGATTTATGTGGAGGTTGATAAACCAGTGTTCGGTCTAAATTGGTTGTTGTTACCATGGCGGTTTCCATGGATGGAGGATCTCCATTGGCAACCGGAAGAGTATTACGTTTTCTCTGCCAATTAAAGACCGAACGTGTGGTATAATCTGTATAGTCTCTGTTGTACTTTTTTTGTTTTTTATTCCTTTGTTCCTTCTCCTCTTTTTCCAAAGTGTTTCTCAAGCTGGTGGATAGTGAAATATATTCTGCAGTTGTTTTATGTGGAGTTAATTTCTCCTTCAAGTACCGACATCTTCCCACAATGGAACTGTACCCTCTATAGAGGGAACGGCTTTGCACCCTCAGGTAATTCATTCGGGATTGTCTAACTCATCCCTATTCAATCCCCCTGGTACCTTGGCCCCCTCTATCCAGGTCTTCAGGAGTTTGGTCTTGGAGGACCTGGATAAACTAGCCGAACGTCAAAAACGTCTTCATGTCAAACCTGACATCAAGACGGGTTTAAAATCATTGTGTGAAAACAAGACCCTTGTCATCCGCCCGGCAGATAAGGGCGGGGGCATTGTTGTTCTTGACAAAGTAGATTATCTCAAAGAGATGAATAGGATTTTAGGCGATTCCGATACTTATCAGTGTATCCCCAGGGATCCCACTGTTCCATTTAAAAAGGCCTTGGTTGAATTGATAGAGGAAGGTTTTTCCTTGGGAATTCTCAATAAAAACGGAAAAATGATTTTTGGTCCCCCAAGTACCACGTATTCCCGCCATATACTACCTCCCTAAGGTTCACAAGAACCCAACCAATCCTCCCGGCCGACCCATCGTCAGCGGGATCGATTCGGTTACGGCGAGGATTGGCAAATACGTGGACTTCTATTTACAACCTCTGGTTCAAACCACCCCCTCCTATCTGAAAGATACCAGAGACACAATTAAATTATTGGAGTCTGTTTCAATTAAAAAAGGTACTCTCTTAGTAACAGCTGACGTAGCAGCGTTATACACGTGCATACCACACCACCTAGGTTTCGAAGCAGTCGAAAACCATCTCTCCAGAGATGGAAGACTCCCCACATTACAACGAAACTTTATTATGCAGCTGTTAAAATTTGCAACCAGGCACAACTACTTCTGGTGTCAGGACCGATTCTTTTTACAACAGAGGGGCGTGGCTATGGGGGCCAAATTTGCCCCCAGTCTCGCTAACCTCTTCATGGCCCAGTGGGAGGAGGATGTCGTCTATGCTGCCCGGAGACCCGAATTGGTTCTTTGGGCCAGGTACATAGACGACATCCTCCTCCTTTGGGAAGGAGATCTGCCATCCCTCGAGGGCTTCATGAATATTCTCAATGCCAACGATAGGGGGATTTCGTTGAGCTTTGAAGCTAGCACAACCAAGGTGCATTTTCTTGATCTCGAAATTTCAGTTGTGCACCAACACCTGGAGTTTCGTACCTACTTCAAACCCACAGATCGGAATGGGTACATTCCGATCGACAGCTGCCATCATGAACAATGGCTCCGGTCAGTGCCCCGCAGCCAGTTTCTGAGATTGAGGCGCAACTGCACCCAAACTTCGGACTTTATATCCCAATCTCAAATCCTCAGAGGTAGATTTCTTGATAAGGGTTATGACCCTCACCTTTTAGACAGTGAAATCAATAGAGCTTTACTCACTGAAAGGCAGGCTACGCTCACAGAACGCTCTAAAGACAATACTACATTTAATGAAAAGTTATCTTTTTTCACCACCCATTCCATTCAATCTAAACAGATTAAAGGTATCATTAAAAAACACTGGGGAATATTACAGAATGACAGACTACTTGGTCCTGTTTTACCCAAACAGACCTCGGTAGTGTTCAGAGGCGCTAGGTCCATTCAGGGACAGATCGCCCCAAACATAATAGACCCCCCCTAAAAAAAAAAGTGTCGTTCTTTCAGGAGTGCAAAGGTTACTAACCCTGTCGTAAGTGTCAAGTCTGCCTTCATAACACTGGGGGAAGACGCAAGAGCGTCACTTTTAAGTCTACGGTCACTTCCCGTATTTACTCCATGAAGCATTTCACCACGTGCTCCTCACAATACATCGTATACCTGATAACTTGTCCCTGCCACAAGCAATATGTGGGTCGCACGATCAGAACTTTCTCTGTTCGTGTTAACGAACACGTGGCTGCAATCAAAAAAGGTAGGGACAAGCATACTGTGCCACGTCACTACTTGGAACACCACGATAGGGACCCCACAGGAACCCTGTTCCAAGTTATTGATAGGTTCATTCCGCATTGGAGGGGTGAGTCACGTCTGCGTGGAGTTTCACGCCTCGAGACGTACTGGATCCACGAGTTGAGGTCTTTCTTCCCGTTTGGGTTGAACGTGGAGTGGGACCTCAACTCGTTCATCTATTCATCTTAGCATTAATTTTTTTGCACCTACTTTGTTCCTTAATCATAACATTCTATGCACTTCTGGTGCCCTCTTTAAATCTCATTACTCATGTTTAAGTTTAGTTTTTAGTTCTTATATATTTCCAGTCTCCCCCGTGTTGGCGCATTTCTGGGGGGTGCGCTCACAGTAGGTTTCTGGGGTGAGCTATACCTCCCTTACGTTTGGGTTTTCACACTGGCATGTGCATTGTTAACATTCTGTGGATGGCACATGCTGGGTAGCTCCAGTTTTTACGAACTTACTTTATTGTACGTTTTTGGAAACATTGCATTTTAACCATCCATTATGTTTATTGCTCCGATCGGAAGGGATTTTCAATTTACTTTGGGGTCTCTCGCCATCATTGATATTTGATTTATTTAATGGTGGCTTTTTGGTCCCTTGGTCTTTAATTGTTAGGAGTGAGCAGAGCACTGTCCCGTCTTGAGGCATGTCTCCTTGCTGCACGGCCCCCTCCTTCATGCCCTGCCCCATATCAGGTGCCGTTATTCATCCCCCACTTTACAGGTGATTTTTACCAGTTTCCCACCATCCGGGTGGGATTTCTGGTTATCATCTGCATTCAATGTTACTTCCGGGGACACGGGGGAGGAGCGTGGGAACCGGCGTCGAGAACGTCCAGTCTGACGCTTGTCTCTCCTCCCTCCTTCTCTCTTTGATACTCAGAGAGAGGTATCACGTGACAGGGGACGGACGTCGAGCAAGCCTTGCGCTCTGACGTCACTTCCCTGTGTCTGTCTCGTGGAGGTCGGGCGGCGCTGAAGGAGACTTCCTGTCTCTGCAGCTATTGGCTGTCGGCTCCGCCCGCCCCCGGAGACGCAGTCCCTGATTGGCACTGACTCCCCTGTGGCTCTAAGCAGACACAGAGGTGTCAGCAATGGGAGTACTGTGCCCGAAGGTTTAGTTTTGTTAATTTCATTTTATTATTAAATGTTTGAATTGACTGGTGTTGTACTATTCAATTGCTGTATAATGTGAGGTCTGTTTGGTGATATTTAACAGGTTAATCACACACCACAAATGCAAATGAATGATGTTTCACACCTGCAAGGTTTAGCCAGGTGCGATCATGTGACCCCATTCATCCAATTGGGGAAGGCTGTTTGACAGCACATACAATTTGCTTTCTTGAATGTTTTTTATAAATATAAGGCAACTTGGAGGGGATGCTGTATGCCCCAGTAGACGATCCATTGATCAAAACGCATCGAGCGCTTCCAGCATCCTTCTTGTTGCCCATCTTTGTTTTTATACCCTGTGATCACATTTTATTGTTACCTGGCTTTTTTAGCAATAAAAATCCCACTTTGCTCATCTACACTATGTGGAGCCTGTTTATTTTTTCTCCACATATCTACTGAGAGATCAAACCAGCCTTCACTTCAGTTTTTTACGTGACGCACTGTTCCCTCTGATTCGCACCTTGGCCATCCTTTGGGAGGACCCACCTGGTGGCCCCGGGAGATCCACACAGAGTTTGACCCAGAAGGTTCGCAGAGCTGTGATGTCCACTTACAGGCCCTGAGAGGCAACCCGCTCGAGTGACTCCCTGTCGCTGACAAGGGAGTCCAATGTATCTGGTAAGAGTTTCTTACACACCATCTTTACTAAGTCACATGCAGTTGTGAGATACAGCTTGGGGATGATCTGATGATTTACCCGTGTTAGAACATTTGCCGTTTCACATCCACGTACCATTTCCAGTGGGACACTCCATGTGTATTTGTTTTCTATTCACTCACTGGACTCTATTCACCTTTATTGAGAGACTTATAAGTTTTATCATTGTTTTGTATACCATTCGTGTACATTAGTTTTTTCAGTTGCTTTCT
Source organism: Lithobates septentrionalis (assembly GCA_037952835.1). Lineage (NCBI taxonomy): Eukaryota > Metazoa > Chordata > Amphibia > Anura > Ranidae > Lithobates > Lithobates septentrionalis. The sequence continues at coordinate 683,497 of JBBDGP010000111.1, read as the reverse complement.
TGATTGAAGACTTTTTGAACAATCTATGCGCTACATTTTACTTTCACATGTTCTCTCAAGTAGCACACCAGCTCTGTTCACTGACAATACTACCTCTTCTAAAGCCTCGTACACACGATCGGATTTTCGTCCGGGAATTGTGTGATGACAGACTGTTTGCCTAAAATCCGACTGTTAGTACGCTCCATCAGACAATCGTTGTCCAAGTTTCCGCCAACAAATGTTGGATGGCAGGCTAGTAAATTTTCGGTGGACAACGGTCTGTTGTCAGATTTTCTTCTTTTGTGTGACAAGTCTGTCACACAAAAGTCCAAAGTACAAACACGCATGCTCGGAAGCAAGGACATGCCGGAAGCAGTCGGTCTTGTAGACTAGCGTTCAAAATGGAGAATTAACATTCGTGATGCGGCAAATTATGAAATCTCGAAATGCAGCACACATTCTCTTCTTCTTTAATGGGATAATAATGAAGCTGCTTTGCTGGTGATACTGATGGAGTTCTGTCAAATGTTTTTTTTAGTGATATCAAGAATAATATTATTATGCTTGCTTTTTTTTTTTTTTTTGTGCAAGTTACTACAACACTATCCCATAGTTTTTAAGATCAAAGATACAACTATGTTGGTGTCCCTTGGTAATTTTACCTTGTATCTTTTTAAATGTAACGGTCTACTCACAAACTGTGACTTCAAGTAAAACACATAGCCAAGTATTGTTCTATACAATTTTTTTTTATTGTGCATTAAAAAAGAAAACAAATTAAATTAGAGATGCTATCTGCCAAACAAATATAAAGAACTTAACCAAAAAGTGCATTCTATGCATACAAAAATAGAGAAAATAACAAATAAAATCATTATTCCAAAACAAAAAAAAAGGAAATTAGTAATTTGTGAAGGGCTGAAAATCCCCAGTCCAGCAGCCTTGTTGGGGGTCTTGTGGCTGGTATTGCCACTGTCCGCCATGCTGCTGTTGTGGGTGGGGCAGCTGTGGTGGGGGGAGGGGTGGCTGTGTAGGTGGTGGATGTGGGGCCACAAAATCACACAGGTGTGTGTTTTCTTTAATTTGGCCCCTCACCTCATTGTTAAGGAGCTGCAGGATTAGTTCCTCACACCTGCTCCTTTGCTCACAATCCATCTGCCTTAATTTATTGTCAGTCACCACGGCAAATCCCTCAGCCTCATCTGGGTCTGTCCTAATAGCAGTAGTGGCCTGGCTGAGGAAGGCAGATGTGGCCTTGTCCAGATCCCTGCTCTTCCTGGCCCTTTTAGCAGGAGGGCGTAGGGGAGGGATCTGAGACTCTGTCTGGCTGCTGGCCACGGGCTCCTCCTGACTGACACTTTCCTGTGTATGAAAATGGGACATAATTAGAATCTTTTTTTAGGGTTTGGTCATCAATCACACACAATTTTGATCTCCTCACTGTTGCAAATTGAATGTGGACAAACAGAAAAGACTATCATTCTGATCTCAGCAATTTTTATTCTTGTACAAATAGTTTTTGGTCACTACTGTCTATTGATAAAGAAACCACTTTATTAAGGAAGAAATATTTTAACAATAATGTCTAGTTATCGACATTGTATTTTTGGATTCAAATATGTTCAACAATGCTATACCTGGGTCAAGCTGGGCTCTTCCACATCTTCATCCTGTGCAGTAGGACCTGGGTGGACCTCTGGAGCTGTGGATTCAGCAGATGTCGAAGGAAGTGTAGACAGCGATGGCATGGGTTCTGTCTGACAAAAACCGCAGGCTATGGTAATACCACAGCCTGGGGACATATATGTCATCTGCTGACACTCCAGATCTCTGTGAGTCCATCACCTTGTTAAGCTCCCTTTTAAAAGTACTCATCAGGTTTCATATTTTGGTCTTAGGTCATAGCTGATGCCTCTCCTGCGGTACACTGGATTCACCAACTCAAGCAGTTTCTCCAACGCTGCCTTCCTCAAGATTTTATTTGAGTAGTCTCAACTCTTGACCTTCCAGAGACAGGGCAGCTCCCGGTACAGGTCAATGAATTGGGGCAAAAAATCAGGCGCAGTAAATTTATCCGTCATGATAAATGATATGGTGCCTGCAAGACAGAACACAAGACAAAACATAATGTCTGGCTTAACTCATAAGCTGCTCCCAATCTAGGCCAAATATCTAAGCAGTATAGGGCACTAACCACCTATGCCCAAATTTCCAATTGTCCCTTCATTTTCTGGCTCCTTTTGTGTGTTGGCGATGGCGATCTTTCATCATCCAAGCCAAAATCGTTCCTACGGCTATTCCATCGACCATGCATTATGGATTTATATATACTGTGCATGCGTGAAACTCCGCTCTCAGTGCGTCTTGATGCTGGGGCATGACCATCTCTCTTCTGCATGCAACACACACGGCGGAACATTCGGGAGGGACAACATGGTGGATTCCAGGCAGCCCCGCAGTGGTGTAGCTCATAGGAGGCACAAAGCAACCCCCATGAGCAAGGATGAGATGGTGCGCATCCTCGAGAAGCACGAATACAAGCTGCGCAATTACGAAAGGCCCAACAGCCGAAAAGGACAGCTTTTTGGAGAAGGTCATTGCCTTTTTGCAGGGCGATTTTTCGGTGCAACAAACCAAGGACCAAATCAGAAAATGATGGTCTGATCTCAAACACTGTGAGCAAGACCAGATGGAGTCCATACATACGAGCATCAAAAAAAAGTAAGCAATATTTGTATCTAACCAAATATGGATATGTGTAAATTAGCTGTCTGTATATGTGCTTTCTCCAAATAGCTCGAGAGAATTATATATAATGTTTTCTATAATCTTTGTCTGAATTGTTATTTTAAAGATAAAGTAAAATAGAAAGCAGATATGAACATTGTTATTGGGTTCTGTTTTTGGACATTTCTTTATTTTTGGACATCATTTTTTTCTCTTCTTTAAACAGGGAGGCACCAAAAAATGAGGCTCCAGCCAAGCCACCAGAAGGGGCGAAGAGAGGCTACCCTCTCTCAGGCCCCAACAGGGGAGGCAACAAGGCCATCTTCACACAAAAATGTAAGTGACAACTTCAGACACACTTATCTAGCCACCGACAGGGGTGATTCTAGATGGGCCAAAGGCCATGGGCTTAGGATAGAACTTAAGGGGTAAAGAACACTTTCTGGTTGCTGCCTGGCTCATCAGTGCCCATTAATGCAGCCTTGCCAGTGTTGACATGGCTAGAGGGGGGCCCACAGAGTGCAAGGGTAATGTAGCAAAATGGATGCTAGAAAGAGATGGAAGTAGGGGTGGCTTAATGAATGGTGTATTGTTTCTTTTTAGAGGAAAGTGAGTGTGGTCAGCTCACCCAGGATGATGGTTTGGAGGCATAGGATCTAACTCCTGGCCCCAGCACAGACCTGTCCATTGTGGACCTCAAATCCCCTGATGCAAGTCACACTGAGGGCCAAAGCGACCCCGAAGAGAAAAAAAGTATTCGGGAGCCTCTTGTGTGCGTAAATATGTATTCTTGGAATCTGGCTTCAAATGTGTCTACATGTCGAGTGTTTAGCTGAACAAACAAAACACCTACTCCACACATTAACAAAGTATATAGTGCCTTAACATTAGCATGGAGTAGGAAGCGGTGGAAGGAGCTGTAATTTTTGCTAGGTACCCGAGTTTTGGAGACCCAGGCACCAGGGCCAAGATTACTGAGTAGTTGCAGTGTGTACATTCCTTGTAGATTAGGTGTCTCAAGGGCAAGCAGGTTGCAAGCAACAATAGACTGGATAGGTAAGTATTTCCTGAATTTGAATAGTAACTTGATCATAACTCACTATGTAGGGTCTCAGCCACTTTACCATCGTTCCCTTAATCCTTTTTTGTCTTCTTACTAGGTCATGATCTTACCAGATGCACACTTGGCCGAATGAGTGCAGATATGTTGCATTGTTTGAAGGATCTGGAGCAAATAAAGGAGGCTGCCACTGCTTTACAGCGAAGAATCAGAGATTTTGTAGACATGCTTGCAAAATTCTAATTTCCTCTTGCCTGTTCGGAAGTTTCTTGTTCCACTTGTTGGCTCCTGTTTGCACTTTTAATATTTACCATGTTTTTCGGACTTTTAAAAGGAGAACATTTAGTGTCCGAACTCAGTGTTTCTGTTCAGAGGAAGGGGTTGCACCCCTGAAACATGTCCATTGATACCCCATGATGGGAGGTGACACACTGTGTGTTTTGTGGGTTTAGTAAAAAATTTGATTGTAACTACACACATTTGTGGCATGGGATCATAAGGGTAATTTAAATGTTATGCCTCTACGTGTACATGGCTTCAAATGTTGGCTTTTAAAGGGGTGAGATCACCCCATATGGGGAAGGCAACATCCACACAGTTTTGGGATATTAATGTCTCATTTGGCCTTCGCTTTGCCAAAATCTAACTTTGTAAGTTCCTGAGTTTGGGATGTATATCTAATGTTTTGTAACATGCCTGTTTAGCCCCAAAAAAAGGGGAGCTAATGCAAAACATACATGCTATACACCAAGATGTTTATTTGTTTTAAAACCTTAAAATGCACATGTGAATGTGCTTGGAGTAAAACATGTTTTACTAAACAATGTGTGGCTTATTATTTCAAAGCTCAATACCAGTGTATTTGTTAAGTTGTTGTAGTTACAGTGACAATGTGCTCTAAAATGTGGCCAACTCCTGCAATTTTTACTCCTCCCAAAAATTATAAGAGTTGAAAATTTGAAAAGCCATAATGTTTTTGAACTTCATGCATTAGATCCATTAAGAACAAAAATATTGTGTGTGTGTAGCAGACCCACAGCACACCATAATAGCTAGCTGAAGAAAATATTGTCACCTCATGTAGCAAATAAGGTACATTTGCACTATTGGAGCAAGTGGCCAAAATAAAGCTCATTTGTGAACATATTAGACAGATAAGAAACACAGACAACAGTAGTTGAAATCTGAGTTTATGATCTCAAAATTATATTAGGCATAATCAGCTACAATTTGTTGCCAAGCCACTGCTCCTCTACCCACAAAATAATCTAGGTATTTCTGCTGTACATCTTTGGCTATTTGTGAGGGTAATCCAGCATGGGCATTTCAAGAGCCATCAGAACGCCACAGTCGGCGGAGCTGCAGCCTCTTCAGCTGGGCCTGCCACTGCAGGGTCCACGTCACTTGGCAGTGAGGCAAGGTAGCTAGTCGTATTATACATCATTTCTTAAGGAGGAATGCAACAGCACAGGACCACATGGTTGATCTTGTAGAGTGCCAGGTTGATTTGAGTCAAAAACAGCCTGAAACGACGCCAAAGGCATTTTTGACCACTCTTCTGGCAAAAGAGAGCCTGTAATTGAAGATTCTCTTTTTTTAAAGATATTTTTATTGATTTTAGGTTCAGCACAAACCAACAAACACAAAACAGTCACAAATAAAATATAAAAACAAAAAACACACGAGTATCTGATCCATTAAGCATACAAAAGTGGTATCCAATTTGTAATTAGATCACACAAGTCATTGTAGGCAGTTCATTTCAAGAGGGTTGAGATATTGGTAATAATAACAATCAGGTATAGGCACTTTTGCACGACATAACCATATTAAAAGGACCTAGTATTGAAGGTCCCTGTGGCACGGCCCATCAATGATCAATTGTGTTTGATTTTTAGAGAGAGTTAGCGGACTAGCCAACCACTTACCCCAAATTTTATGAAAGGTTTTATTTCGTTTGTGAATTTCAAAGGTTAATTTGTATAATGGAATGGAGTCATTGATAAGTTTTAACCAGAGGGACTTCAAAGAGGTCTGTGCACCTTTCCAGGACAGTAGAATAGATTTTTTAACATAAAAATAAAGTATACGGAGCAATCTCTTGGCATGTGATGATATATGTAAATCTCCAAATACTCCCAACAGGCAGTTCTTAGGGTGAATTATGTTAGGTAGGCCCAGCACAGTCGAAATAAAGGCTTCCACTTCTTCCCAGAAGTCACTAACTATCGGACATGACCAAAAGCAATGTAAGAAGTATGCCTCCTGGCCACAGCCTCGGAAACAGACAGCTGATGGCAAGAGACCCATTTTATGCAGTCTGGCCGGAGTGAGGTAGGTCTGATGAAAAATTTTAACTTGTATGATACGGTCTCGGGAGGAAATGACAGATGTTTTATATGGGTCACTAAATTCTGACCAGTCCTCATTTACCATAGAAATATCCAATGAATCCCACTTCTCCTGTGCTGTGTGAAACCTAGGGTTAAAGTCAGTCATTAAGGCTGCATAGTAAGTGGAAATTAATTTAGAGGGTTCTGGTTGCCTAAGTAGTCTTTCCAGTGGAGGCAAATCATTGATATCATCTAGGGTACCAAATTGAGCATGTATGGCATGTCTTAGCTGATAATAATAAAATAAGTGTGATTTTTGGCAAGTCAAAGTCCCTGCTCAACTGAGAGAAAGTTTTAAAGCCCTGTGTAGTATATAAATGACATAGATATTTAACCCCCTTTGAATACCAGCGATTGGCATCTGGAAAACAGTATAATTCTTGCAGATTGGGATTAAACCACAAGGGGTTGTTAGGGGATTTCAGCCAGCAATGTTTCGATATTTTTGTGGTAATGTATTTAAACAGTGAGAGGGAGACTGAGAGCAGAGAGGTTCCAGGGCGGTCTGGGACCTGGCCTCTGTGTATGATGTTATGCAAAGTTTCAAGGGAAGATGCGATAGCCCCTTCTGTGGCTGTACAGGCATTAGCTGGATCTGGGTTCATCCAGTCATGTATGTGCACCAGTTGAGATGCCATATAGTAGAGGAAAAAGTTAGGGAATGCTAGACCTGCCAGATGGGCTGGTAGTCTCAGAGTCTCAAGTGCCACTTTGGGGGATCCACCCTTCCACAGGAAAGAAGTACATATCATATCTATGCATTTGAAAGTAGCTTTTGATATTTTACATGGGGAGTTAGTAAGGATATAAAGCAATCTGGGTAAATAAATCATTTTAAGAATATTGGCCCTCCCCATGAGGTCTAAAGCAAATCCATCCATTGTTTAGTTTGTTCCTGGAGGCGGGTCAGCAACGGTTCAAGATTATTGGTGACATATAGAGATAAGGGAGCCTGAACCAACACTCCAAGATATCTAAAAGAAGACACCACCTGAAGCTTGGAGTCCGGGTGTACCTGAGGAGGGTTATTCACATCCAAGGGAAAAAGGCTGGACTTGTCCCAATTAACCCTTAAATCCAGAGTAGTTCCCAAAGGTGTTGACTTCCTCCAGCAAAGCCTGCAGAGACTCATTTGCATCTGCCAGGTACACCAGTGTGTCATCTGCATAAAGAGAAATGCGCTCCTCTATATTTGCAATTGGGAGACCTTTAATTGTAGGGGAGGAGCGAATGCGAACTGCAAGCGGCTCCATTGCCAGGGCAAACAACAGGGGCGACAATGGGCACCCCTGTCGAGTGCCCCTAGTGATTGGGAAGGGATCAGTGATAGATGAATTAACCCTTATCCTAGCCGTTGGGGAGGTGTACAGAAGTTATATCCATGCTATCACACGGGGACCGAAACCATACTTCTGCAACACCTGAAAAAGGTACGGCCATTCCACACTGTCAAATGCTTTACAGGTGTCTAAGGACACAATGACACGTGTAGAAGGGCAGTCATGTGGATATTGCAAGTTGTGGAACAGTCTGCGAATGTTCATTCTAGTAGACCTACCAGGGATAAATCCACCCTGGTCACTATTAACCAAGGATGTAACCACAGCATTTATACGGTTTGCTAATATTTTGGCCAGAATCTTAACGTCCACATTTATAAGAGAAATTGGACGATAAGATTCACAGTTAAGTGGGTCCTTTCGGGGCTTCAATAGGAGTACTATCAAAGCCTCCCTCATCGAGGGGGGGGGGGGGAATCCCAGTCTCTAGGGCCTTGTTAAAGGTCCTGAGAAGGAAGGGGGGTAGAAGGTCCTTGAACTTAGCATACCATTCAGTCGGGAAACCATCAGGTCCAGGAGTCTTATGTGCAGGCATTTGGGAGACCGCTACTGCAATCTCCTCAACCGTGATAGGCTCTTCCAACATGTCCCGTCCCTCATCTGACAAGGAGGGAAGAGATAGGTCAGCCAAATAGTTAGACAACTGGGAGTCATCATAGTCAACCCTGGAAGTGTACAGTTTTCTGTAAAAGCTTAGAAAGGATTCTAGGATATCTCCTGGGTTGTCACTAATAGTACCTTGAGTAGTAAGGATACGTGGTATAGAAATGGGGGAATGGTCAGGTCTGGTCAGATATGCCAAGAGACGTCCTGCTTTATTACCATATTCAAACGACTTTTGGGAAGCATACAACATGCATTTTTGTGTGAGATCTAGCAGACGGAGTTCATATTCCCTACGGCTCTGTAACCATGTCTCCCTAGTGTCAGAGGCAGGGTTAGAGGCATAAGCAGATTCCGCACATACCATAGCTAATTGAAGATTCTCTGCTCTGGTTTTCTCATAGGAAACAGCTTCATCAGATGTTCCCCCAGAGCAAAGGCCTCATCTGCAATAAAAACAAAATCGAGGCCCTCCACATTCTCCTCAGCAGGTGGCAAGTTTAAGGTGCCATTCTGGAGCAGCTTGTAGAACTCTGTGTGCATAATCACTCCTCCATCCGAGTTGCGGGCGTTCTTCCCAACATCCAGATACAAAAGCTCATAGTTGGCAGACACTACAGCTAGCATGACTATGCTGAAAAAGCTCTTATAATTAAAATAATATGAGCCATAGTTGGATAGTGGGACAATCCGGACATGCTTACCATCAATAGCACCACCACAGTTGGGAAAATCCCACTGATGGTGGAACTGGGCTGCAACATCCTGCCATTGCTGTGGATTGGAAGAAAACTGGATTAAAAAATGAAAAAAAATATACTTCTGCACATAACACTGCAAGTAGATTTGACACAAACATGCTTAGCCAACAGAAGGAGAAAACTTAAATGAGTATTTAAAGACAAAAAGGGTAAGGTCAACTTATCTGATTCACCTCCCCTTCTGGTGGCCCATTAGCAAAATTTTAGGATGGGGGGGAGGTTTGGGACAGGTAACCCTCTCCACTTCCATGAGAGCTGTTTGCACAAATAATCAGTGATACTTTAGCCAGCCCCTCCTTACTTACACTATTGGCAGCCCAGTGGACAGGTAAGAAGTGTCATAATCTAAAAATATGGATCCACACTGTCCAAATTTCAGCACATTTTGTCATTCTGAAAATACCTATCAATATAATAGGCGACAAAAACTGTCTATGTTACAATTTGTGGGTATCAGGCAGGCCCTTGCACTACATGGTTGGGTGAATTTAGACAGAAATGTAAACACAAAAGAGGGATAGTGTGTATGGGTTTGGCAATGTCAGCACATAGAGTATTTGTATCTGTTAACTTTGCATTTTGGGGGGGGGGGGTTCAAATGAGTTTGTGCCCAAAAAAATGGTCTCTTGCACATTTTAGGGGTTGTTTAGGGTAAGCCCCAAAATTTAGCTGACGAAAAACACTGTGAAGTTACTAGGCTAGGTGTGTATGTGCCCAGGATAGCATGTTGGGGAGGTTAGTTAAGGAAAATATGCATGTAGGCCAACAAAGGAGCAGGAAAAGCTTACAGAATGCATGAGGACAAAGAGGACATTCACAGCATATTACAATATTGATAATTATGGATTTAACAAATTAAGACAATACATTAGCAAACATTAATACATAGAATGTGATCTTAAAGTTAAAAACGTACCCGAATATAGTCCTTCTGCAGTTCTTGAATAATGGCTGAGCAGGTCTCTGGAATAATGAGTCCCAGAGCCTGGGGGGAGATCCCAGTGGTAAACTTGAGGTCCTGGAGACTTCTCCCCATCGCCAAGTAATGCAAGGTGGCTTTGAGCCTTTGCTCTGGAGTGATGGCAAGCCTCATGCATGTGTCCTTCTTTGTAATATAGGGGGTCACCAATGCCAAGAGTTGGTGAAAGCATGGGTCCGTCATCCGGAGATAATTCAGAAAATCATCCAAATTATTCTCCTGAAGCTCCCGCAGCAAAGGCATATGACATAATTAGTCACGAATAAGCAACCAATTTTTCATCCAAGAACTCCTCCTCCTCCTGTTCCTGGACTGGACTTGGGTCAAAGCAATAACTCCAAGGCCAATAATAGCATGTTCTCTCCTACGATTCCGCAACATGGCTGGTTGACGAACGGCCGTTCAGAAACAAACTGAAAAGCGCAAATCAACACTCACCAAACTTCTACTAACACAAAATTAGCAGAAGGAGCCCAAAGGGTGGCGCATGACAATTGAACTTCCTCTTTATCGGCTCGTAGTTGGCCAACAATTGTGTACCTCTTGTATGCAAGACAAGTTCACGGCACACGCCCTTCAAACAAAAGTCTGACGCTTTGTTGGCCAACAATCCGATTGTGTTTATGAGGCTTTAGGCTGGTTTCACACCTATGCGAATTGGATGCGGCTTTCCCTACATCCAATTCACAAAGCAGGAGATTGTGATCAGCTCTCTATGGAGCCGGTTCACATATCTCTGTTGCAGCTGCAGAGTGGCTTGTGCGTCTTTGGCTCCGTTTCAGGGCTGAATCCAGGCGAAAATTCGGCCCTGATTTGTTTCATTTACTTGCTGGATAGCTCAACTGTTAAACCATAGTAATTTAGAAAACAGGTTAAGGCCCCTTTCACACTACCGCGACTTCAAAGTTGCACGCTTTTGCCGCGATTTCACAACCACGGTTTTGACGCGATTTTGCCACGCAAATTTAAGAGGAAAGGCTGTGTAACTCTCATCAAAGTCGGACCAAAGTAGTGCAGGGACTACTTTGAAGTCGTACTACGACTTGAAGTCATACTAATATGAATGGGTGCCATTGGAAATCATGGGGAACGACTTGTCATGCGACTTTGCAGTCCCAAATCGTAGGACAAGTCGTACAAGTGTGAAAGGGGTTTTAATCCCTCAGGTGGTTGTTCTCTTTGCAAGCCACTTTCCTTCAAACTGCAACCATGAGAAATGAGCTTAAAAACTGATCTCTTATTTAAATGAATGGGAGTTTTTACAATTAAAACACTTTATAAATACTATTCCCCAACCAATTAGAGAGGAGAATGAGTGCACACCAATAGAAAAGCTCTGTAATATGAAAAAGCCTTTAAGACACGGGACATCTTAAATCTATGATATACTATCTGAATTAGATGGGCAGGGGATCCTACCCTTCATAGGAAAATGAGAGCAGGACGTGGGCATAAAACTAGATGAAAGAAAAATGATAGGCGCAGTATACAACTATGCTTCGGACATAGCCTCGATAGAGGCTAACTACAAGTGCATGGTACGCTGGCATTTAACACCAGATAGAATTAATAAAAATTCAGCCAGCTAAGTCTCCACTTTGCTGGTGGAACTGTAATCAACATGGGACTACATATCACATATGGTGGGAATGTCCAGAGATAAAGAAATATTGGCAAGGTATATTGGAGTACACAGAGGAGATAACAGGAGAAAGGATTCTTCAACATCCTTGGAACTGTCTGTTCCTCAGTACAACTAAAACAAGGAAACAATATAAAAAAACTCTGGTTCCGTACCTGCTCAATGCAGCAAAAGGGCTTATCCCTAAAAATTGGCTATGCACTAAGAAGCCAAGCATTAAAGAGTGGCTACAGAGAGTGGATCACATTGGCCATATGGAGTATCTAAGCGACGAGCAGGGACAGACTGATATTTACAGAGTAACCTGGGCAGGATGGAACTCATTTAAAACGTCGGAATAGTATTCACAGGGAATGTCTGAATAGGTCTAAGGCTCGATTCACACCTATGCATGTTGCTTTTGAGCGTTTTTGGAGGTTTTTTTTTCATGCTTGCCACGTTTTTGAGCCGCGTATTTGCCGCGATTTTGCCGCGATTTTGCCGTGATTTGCGTTTTTTTTTTTTTTTTTTTACATTTTTTTTACAGTCTTAAAAAAAATTTAAAAAAAATTAAAAAAAAAAAACAAAAAAAAAAAAAACAAAAAAAACGCATCAAAAACGCATCAAAAACGGTGCACTTGCGTTTTTGATGCTTGTCCATTGAAATCCATTACATGCAAAACGCTGCATTTTGCATGAAAAAAAGTCCCCGACCCTTTCCAAAAATGCAGAGAAACAAAAAAGCATTGATGTGAACATGTTCCATAGGAACCCATGTTAAAAAATTCCCGTGCATTTCTGCAAAATGCAAAATGCATCAAAAAACGCGCTAGTGTGAATCGAGCCTAAAGGAACTAGATTACGAGGACAACAGATCAAGATTGGAGGGAAGGGGTTGTTATATTAATGTATAAGTGATAGTAGCATTTGATGATGTGTATTTTGTATATTTAAAAATCCATAATAAAAGATGAAATAAAAAAAACTGATCTTTATAGGTATTTTCTTACAATTGCAGTTTAAAAAAAAATGATAAAGGAAATAGATTACCTGAGGATCAAACTTGCAGCCTCTGAATTATAAAACTAAGCTTTAGAGAGTTTAGAAATATAATAGCTAAATATTAATAGTCAGTAGAAAATCCCTGTCAGCTATCACATCTAACATTCATGTGAAAAAAGCAATCAATCCACTCCACCACACTTGGCAAAATCACAATGTAGGAACAGCTAAATATGTTTTCATTGCATTCTTTTTGTTTTTACAGCTCCTAAGAAAAACTCTAGTAATCACACAACCAAGGATGAAATTTAAGGGCCATTCATTACAATTCAGTTCTGTGAATTGGCTATGCAGATATAGAATTCTGACATTCACTATTCTGCTTGTGCAAATGCTGTCTGTGTACTATTGTTTCCATCAATAAAACGCGCTGTATGAATGGAGCATGGGTGTTTGAACTAAAGGTTCACCTCCTCCATTAGACTCCTTTCACACTGCGGCAGTTTTCAGGCATTTAGCGCTAGAAATAGTGCCTGTAAAGCGCCTGAAAACCGCCCCCCCATTCATTTCAGTGTGACTTTTCACATTGGGGCGGTGCGTTTGCGGGACGTTAGGAAAAGACCTGCAAGCAGCATCTTTGGGGCAGTTTGGGAGCAGTGTATACACTGCTCCCAAAATGCCCTGGCCATTGAAATGAATGGCCAGTGCTTCCAAAGCACCTGGAAAGCACTTCGAAAGCACAGCAACACGGGTGCTTTTAAGCCTCTTTGGGCACTAGCGGGGGTTAAAAGCGCCACGCTAGCGGCCAAAAAGCACAGCTTAAACAGAGGAAAAGTGCTGCTAAAGCGAGCAGCGCTTTACCGCTACCGCACGGTGGCCCCAGGGTGAAAGGGCTCTTATAGATGGAAGTTACAGTACAGCTTCTATGAAGGGAGGTGGAAAGGACGGGCATTGTCTGCAGACAAATGACTGAGACCGATCCTGTACTCATATTAACCCCCACAACACTAAAAGTTTGTGACTGCTAGGTTAAAAGGGGGGGGGGGGGGCCTTCAGATTTCAACTAAGAGAGCAGCCGACAGCACTAGGGACACTTCACATTGCATGTAAGTACCATCCCCTGCATTGTTTTACGCTCTAAATAAAGGTATGCCCTAAGACAATTTAAGACAATGTTTCTAGGGGAGAATAATATGAAGACTGGTGGATCAGCCACCAAGTAGGCATCATTCCGATTTGAACAGTTCCATTTCCGACAATATGGTGCGACTTGTCATGCGATTTGGACTTGTCAAATCACATGAAAAGTCACACTAGTGTGACCTGGGGGCTAAGGCCTGATTCACACCTATGCAGGTTGCAGTTTGCATATTCCAGGTGCATTTTGCGTTTTTCAATACATGATTTTGATCCATTGAAGTCAAATGAACCAAAAACCTGAAAAAAGTCCCTGGCCCTTTCCATAAAATGCATAGATGTGAACCACATCCTTAGGAAACCATGTTAAATGGACTGTAGTGTGTTCTGCAAAACTGAAAACACACAAAAAATGCATAGGTGTGAATGAAATCGTGCGAGTTCAGCAAAAATCGCATGCCAAATCGCTCCAATGTGAACCAGGGCTAAAGGCCTGTTTCACACAAGCTTCAGCACAGCAAGGTTTGAGGCCTCGTTTACAGTCTGATCCGCGTTCGGATCGTGCTTAAGCCCTGGTTCACACCAGTGCGGCTTTGAAGTTGTGTTACTTCAGCGTGATTTCAAAGCAGCAGATCAGTGAGATTTGAGGCTTGCAACTTCATTTAACAGACATCTAAGTAAGTTGCAATAGAATCAGAAAAAGTAGTCGCTGCAACCTGAGTCTCAACAATTTGAACAGTTCCATTGCCATCAATGGAGTGTGACCTGTCATGCGATTTGGAACAGTCAAATTTCATGACACATCACACTGGTGTAAATGAGGGCTTAGATAGCAATAGACAGGAGGTGATTTATTGCCTCTTCAATGCTTTTTTTTAACCCATTAATTACCAGGCAACCACATGCGTTGTGCATGGTTGTGAGGCGGTAGAAGTAGGGCCCCATTCATTTGAATGATAGGGGGTATAATTCCTGCCATGACCACAAATCAAAGCATTGCGGCCAAGGCAGGTGTACACCCCCAGCTGCTGCCTCACAAACAGGGGGAGCAGTTGAGGAGAATGAAAAAATTCAGCTCAATTACAGGGTTTTACCACCCACAACCACAGGTGTAAACAAGCCCTTACAAAGCTTTTTGTAGGCCTTTCAGCAAGCTTTGTTGAAACTTTTCAAAAATACAATTTAGCTCCAGTTTGTAAATGTTAAAAGTAGATACTAATGGAAGTGCTGACTGCCACGTTAAATGAGTTGCTAGCAGCCTTCAGAACTACTTGAAGCTTGCTTAAAGCCTGCTAGCAGCTTGTTTAAATTGGTAATCAACATTCCCATTAAGAGTTGAACATAACATTTTCAAACAGGAGCTGAAGGGTGCTTTAAAGGCTTCAAGCTTTGAAAAATCTTGCTGTAAATTGAATTACTGCTTGCTTTTTACACTGCTCCTAGACAAGCTGAAGCTCATATGAAACAGGTCTAAGAAGGTTCAAATGGGCTTTAAATTATTCTTAGAACACTGTGATTTGGATAAAAACTTTTATGTAAACTGGTATTTTCTAGCTTGCAGCTTTTTAAGTCTTATAAAACTGTCAAGGTTATTTGACTAATAAATCCACTAAAACTATTTATTTTAGCAGCTTAACTTTCCCAAATAGGTCTTTTTGCAGAAAATCTGATACATAGTACTACATCTTTTGTAAAAGGTTTTATTAACTTTCAGCAAAAATACAAAGACACTGTGCATCAGAAATAGAGCATGGAAATGTACAGATGGTACATATAAAGAAAAACAGGGCAAAACGCGGTCAGAGCAGGTTCCATATACATCAGGCAAACAATAAGGCCAGTTTCACACTGCAGCGCTCGGCCATTAATGCTAAAGCATTGCACACTTTTCTGATGCTAGCGGGGTGCTTTTAACCCCCGCTAGCGGCCAAAGAAGGGGTTAAAAGCGCCCATGTTCCGGTGCTTCAGGCATGCTTTTGAGGCACTTTGGAAGTGCTGCTCATTCTTTTAAATGGCAGGGTGTTTTGGGAGCACTGTATACAGCGCTCCCAAACCACCTCAAAGATGTTGCTTGCAGGACTTTTCCTAACATCCCGCAAGCGCACCGCCCCAGTGTGAAAAGTCACACTGAAATCAATGGGAGGTGGTTTTTTAGGCGTTAGAAGCTATTTCTAGCGCTAAAATGCCTCAGTGGTAACGTGAAATATAAACAGCGAAATCCCGCAATCAAGGGGAGTTCCCAAAATTCAAAACATTTAACTGGTGAAACTGCGGTCCATTGCCCCATCTCAAGACAAAAAAAATGGGTGGGGGGGTATCTGACGAGTAACCAGTATGATACTATAAACCAATAAATTTGCTTGACTATTTAGGACCAAATAATTACAGGCTACGGTGTGGGAATCACAACTGATAAATCAATGTGAGAGCTGTGCGTCAATCTTGCACAGAGCCCACCAAAACATTTTATTCATACACAGCTAAAATGACATATGCTGACAGAAATGTAAAAATCATGAACCTGGAGGTGGATGCAGGGGATAAAAAATCTGGTATGAGTATTCAAATTAGGTTTTCTATGAAGAGAAGCCTCCCCTAACTTATGTCCAGAAACAGGTCTTACTAATGAGTGCCTCCCACACCAGACTATTTTTCAATTTTACCCTGCATCCTCTGTTAAAATAAAGCACATCACAAAGTAAGCACCCCAAAACTCAACATGTTTCACCCATAAAAGAGCTTCAGCAGGAGTGAAAAAAATGTGTAATTTTAAATAAAATATGCTCAAACACAAACAACATGTGCAATGAGGGCGGCCGCCATCTATATCTCTATTTATATATTTTATTCACCACTATGAGGCAAACAGGAATCTAGTTCAGACAGGAGCTCCACCATACTAAGAGAGCTCCCCCTGTGGTCAATTGGGAAACTACTATTGATTGTAACAATTGTACCATACATATTTAGATTCATACTGCTAATTTTCTTTGCGCGTTATTACCAGCTTTTATTATCTTCAAGTATATAACTTATTAAATATATTAGCTAATCACCAAAACAGATGCACACAGAGAGAAACATCAGACTTCAACAAGCATAATCAGTTTATTCATGCACTGTATAAATGGCAGGAATGTGAAACCTTCATTAAGGCCTGAAGGGGCCCTAGATCCCAATCTAAAAATTCATCTAGCTTCAGCTCTCATCCAAATCGCCCTTTTTCTGTCCCAAAATTTTAAACCATTGGGTTTACCCCTATGTTTATCCCAGAAATGCCTCGCTACTGGTCTATCCTTCCTCAAGAGTATATAAATTACATGTTCCAGGGCACGTCGCCTTAGTTGTCAGATTTTTTCCCTCCAACATAAAGTAGTGGGAAAGGACAACTGGCGACATATACAGTGGGTAAAATAAGTATTGAACAGCTCACCATTTTTCTAGGTAAATATATTTCTAAAGGTGCTATTGATATGAAATGTTCACCACATGTCAGTAACAACCCATGCAATCCATACATACAAAGAAACCAAAACAAATAAGTTCAGAAATTAAGTTATGGGTAATAAAATGGAATGACACAGGGAAAAAGTATTGACCACATGAAAAAAGGGAGGTGCAAAAAGGCATGGAAAGCCAAGACACCAGGTGAAATCTATCAGTAATTAGAAAGCAATCCTGTCCCTTGTCAGCGCTTAATATCAGCTGGTTCAGTCTCAGCTGATGGCCTAAAAAAGGTGTCTCATTATCAAGATGTCACACAAGAAACATCTCCTGATGGGTAAAAGCAAAGAGTGCGCTCAAGACATTTGCAACCTTATTGTTGCAAAACATACTGATGGCATTGGTTACAGAAGGATTTCTAAACTTCTTAATGTTCCTTACGAGCACAATGTAATTGCTCATCGCAGGGAACCTTTTTAGATGAAAGCAGGGTGCTTTTTAAAAAGTTTGTGGCTAGGAGCTACCCCAAACAAGATCATTTTAGACTATTTTGTAAAGTGAGAGACACACCATGAGACGTACTACTAATGAATAAAAAGACAAAAGACGATAATAATGTGGTGCGACTGATTGGCACCTACTCTCGACAATCGGACAAAATGTACTGTATAATATGTAACAGAAAGATTAGCCTGTTCTCCTGGATGATAAAGATCTGAGAGACTGTTTATCACCTAGTCTGTCACCTATTGGTGAGCAAAGAGTTTAAGAGATATACTGGTGCATAGTCATTTTGAACAGGATGGAGGGGACAAGCAATTGTCAACATGGCTGCCAGTGCCACAAAAACCAAATGCCTTCTTTCATTGCAGCCATTGTAAATCATGTTCTTTTGTTCCCACAGTGAAGGAATTCACAGACCAAAAAACTGTGGAAGAATACAGATAAAATCCTTTTTCAACCGTAGTTCCAATGGGCTTAGATATGTCGCCAGTTGTCCTTGACAACTAAGCTATTTTGGGAAAACAATCAGCAACTAAGGCGACGTGCCCTAGAAAATGTAAATGATATACTCTTGAGGAAGGATAGACCAGTAGCGAGGCATTTCTGGGATAAACCCAATGATGAACCCAATAAACCCAAGGGGTAAACCGAATGATCTAAAATTTTGGGTTGTACGGGACATTAAATTGAGACAGGGATAGGGGGATATGAATAGAATGCTGCTAAAAGCTAACGCTAGATGGATTTTTAGATTGGGATCTAGGGCCCCTTCAAGCCTTAATGAAGGTTTCACTTTCCTGATGTTTATACATGAATAAACTGATTATGCTTGCTGCAGTCTGATGTTTCTCTGTGTGCATCTGTTTTGGTGATTCCCTAATAAATAAAGTTATGCACTTGAAACGGTTAAAAGTTGGTAATAGCATGCAAAGAAGATTGGCAAAATGAATCTAAACATGTATCGTGCAATTGATACAATCGATAGTAGTTTATCAATTTACCGGGGGGGGGGGGGCTCTTTTAGTATGATGGAGCGCTTGTCTGAACTGGATTCCTGTTTGCCTCCTAGTGGTAAAGAAGAGTTATATGGCTTCACTGCCTTCATTGCACATATTTTATTTAAAATGGCACTTTTTTCACTCCTTTTTTATGGGTGAAACATATGGGGTTGGGGTGCTCACTTTTTGATGTGCTTTATATTATCAGGGAATGCAGGGTAAAACTGAAAAATAATCTGCTGTGGGAGGCACTCATGACTTGTTTTTGGACATAAGTAAGGGGAGGCTTCTCTTCATGGAAAACCTAATTTAAATACGCCTACCAGATTTTGTATCCCCTGCATCCACTTCCAGGTTCATGATATTTAAATTTCTGCCAACATATGTTATTTTAGCTGTGTGTAAAAGCTATGTTTAAGGACTTAGTAAGCTCTGTGCATAGAGAGATTGACGCACAGCTCTCGCATTTATCAGAGTAACCAGTATGTACAGTAGGCAATCAAAAAGAAAAGAGAATGGAAAAGAAGGAAAAAAGGAGAAGATAAAGTAAAAGAAAAGTGAGGTGGAGAAATCCTAGGGGCCAGGAGCGCAGGAACCTCAGATCTCTTAATAGCAAGAGATCAAAATGCGATGGATAAAAGTGCTGTATCCAAGGTTACCAGACACGGAGGAATTTATTGTGGATGTCGGTCAACATGGCTGTCAGTTTTTCATTTATCATGATGTCATTCATGCAGTGCTTTACTCCCTCAAAACTAAGGATGGGAGAGCTTCATGCACTGGCGATAGATAGTGGGCTTGGTCGCTGTAAAGAGGTGATTAGTGAGTTGTCATTCAGCACGAAAGGGATTGTCTATGGGTTTGAAGAGGAGAGCTTCATTGGAGGTTTTTCTTGAGATTGAATGTAACAACCTATGAAGGAAGCCATAAACTCAAATCCATAATCTGATCACCTTTGCACAAAAACCACCAATATGCACTATTGGAAATGTTAAGGAGGTGCAGTAAGATTTTGTCAGTGATTGGATGTGGAACCAAATGGAGAGTTCAGGATAACACCATAGAATAAGGGGAATGACTGAGTTGTGTTATTGATCTTGATGGGAAAATCATAAGAGGAGGCATAGGGGGAGATATATATTTTACAAGGGGGAGAACAAATATTATGAATTCCGTTTTGGAAAAACCAAGTTTTTAGAAGTAGTGTGACATCCAGACTGATATGTCAGTTTGTGAAATGGTGACGCGCAAGTCAATTGAATGGGTGATCTGAGGAGTGAAAAGATAAAAGACTTTACTCCCAGCATAAATGGACTGCATCTATTCACTGCTATTCATGCCTGACAAATGAGCATTTATGTTATGATTTTTATGTGAGTAGGCTTTTGACTTTTGGCACCTTGTTTTTATTGAGATACTAGCTGTCATTTATCTGAAGCTGATGAAGCAGATTTGCAGAGAGGAGCTGACAGCCAGGTAATTGCAGTCTGTCTGTGAGAGAGGCCAAATGCTTGATTGCCTTGCATGAGAAAGTTGGGCAGAGTCGGTGACTCTATGTCCATTCAATGGTGGACTGCACTGGGTGACTTTACAAGTGTGTTCAAGAGCACATTACTTTTGGTTTAGATCTGCACAGGTCTTCTAAGGAGATTGTTAATTTTGTTTTGATTTAACATAGATATACTCTGAAATTGAGTGATATGATAATAATACATTTTTGCAATGTTATAATATCGCTTGGCTTCAATATAGAATCAGCGGCACCCTATTCTGATGTAGTTCTTATTATAGCTAGGAAAAAAAATGTTGTTTTTTTTGTTGGGTTTTTTTTGGTAGTTTTGAATGCAACACCTGACTTTTCACATGACTGTGACAGGCCTGAATGACCCATGGGAATGACCAATGGTATTCTTTAACAATAAAGCTTAAGCCATTAACTTTATACAAACGGGCAATTGGCACAACAGTTTGATAATATATTGGCATGATTATTTTGTTACAGAACTAATACACCCCATTTTTTAAAAGACCTCCTCAAAAACACAATCCCACATTCCCCAAAACCCCTCTTCCATCCTAGTATCCTCTGTTTTTCTCATATATTTGAAATAAAGACTTTAGGTATATTGTATGCTTGGTTGAAATTGGGTAGCTTCAGGGCAGAACACAAGCACTTGGATGGGAAGCAAATTGAAAGAGTTCTGCAGTGTGGGTCTTTTTTAACCACTTCAATACAGGGCTTTTATACACCCTTCCTTCCCAGACCAAATTTTAGCTTTCAGCGCTCTCACACTTTGAATGACAATTACTCAGTCATGCTACACTGTACCCAAACCAAATTTTTATCATTTTTTTCTCACAAACATAGCTTTCTTTTAGTGTTATTTAATCACTGCTGTTTTTTTTATTTTTTGCAATATAAGCGAAAAAAGAGAAATTTTTGAAAAAAAAACACTTTTTTTAGTTTCTATTGTAAAATTTTGCAAATAAGTAATTTTTCTTCATAAATTTGGGCCAAAATGTATACTGCTACATATTTTTAGTAAAAATAACCCAAATTAGTGTATATTATTTGGTCTCTGTGAAAGTTATAGAGTCTACAAGCTATGGTGCAAATCATTGAAAAATGATCACATCTGATCACACCTGATGTACTGAAGGCCTATCTCATTTCTTGAGGCCCTAACAAGCCGGGAAAGTACAAATACACCCCAAATTACCCCTTTTTGGAAAGCAGACATTCCAAGGTATTTAGCAAGAGGCATGGTGAGCTTTTTGAAGTTGTAATTTTTTCCCACAATTCTTGGAAATTTTTATTTTTTTTTTGCACAAAATTGTCATAATAACAAGTTATTTCTCTCACACAGCACATGCATACTTGCAATGACACCCCAAATTACATTCTGCTACTCCTCCTGAGTATAGTGATTCCACATGTGTGAGACTTTTACACAGCCTGGCCACATACAGAGGTCTAACATCCAACTAGCACCGTACGGCGTTTTACGAGCATAAATTGCACATCTCATATGATGACAACCTATCACACTTTTGAAGGCCCTGGAGCACCAGGTCAATGGAAACGCCCACAAAATGACCCCATTTTGGAAAGCTAACACCCCAACATATAATCTATGAGGCATAATTAGTCTTTTGAATGGTTCATTTTTTTCCCGAAGTTTTTGGAAACTGTGGGAAAAAAATGAAAACGCATTTTTTTTTACACAAAGTTGTCCATTCATAAGATATTTCCAACACATAGCATGTACATAGCAAAAATGACACCCCAAAATACATTCTGCTACTCCTCCTGAGTGTGGCGATACCAAATGTGTGAGACTTTTACACAGCCTGGCCACATACAGAGGCCCAACATTGAAGTAGCAGCTCCAGGCATTCTAGGAGCATAAATTATACATCTCATTTCTCAACCACCTATTACAATTTTGAAGGCCCTGGAGCACCAGGACAACGGAAACGCCCACAAAATGACCCCATTTTGGAAAGCTAACACCCCAACGTATAATCTATGAGGCATAATTAGTCTTTTGAATGGTTCATTTTTCCCCAAAGTTTTTGGAAACTGTGGAAAAAAAATGAAAAACGCATTTTTTTTTACACAAAGTTTTCCATTCATAAGATATTTCCAACACATAGCATGTACATAGCAAACATGACACCCCAAAATACATTCTGCTACTCCTCCTGAGTATGGCGATACCACATGTGTGAGACTTTTACATAGTCTGGCCACATACAGAGGCCCAACATCCAAGTAGCACTGTCAGTTGTTCTAGGAGCATACATTACACACAAATTCCTGCCAACCTATCACATTGTTGAAGGCCCGTCATATTTCTAACACATAGCATGTACTGTACATACCAATTACAAACCAAAATACATTCTGCTGAGTAAAGGGTAAAGAAAAGATTACCTGCAGTTTTAGTAGTGCAGTGGTCCACAGAGAAGAGCATCGGACCAGGCAGCAGGCAGGAACGTGGACAGCGACAGCAAAACAGGCAGCAGGCAGGAATAGTCAGTACAGGTAGAGATGTCAGCATAGCCAAAGCATTAGTCCAGATAGCAGGCAGGGATGTGGTCAGCAGCAGCAAAAGGATCAAAGGATCGTCCATGCAGCAGGCAGGAATACTGTCCATAGTTAGTACATGCAGCAGGCAGAGGTATGGTCAGCACAGCCAGAGTATTTGTCCAGGGAGCAGGCAGTACCATAAAGCTTAGGGCATTGGTCAGGAAAGAATGGGGACAGGGGTAGAGGCTTCTCCCACCCAAATCGCTTTGAAGCCTCCGGACAACCAGACCCTGTTATGGGAAGACAGAAAACCAAAAACTGGTTTTCTGAACTCCGAACACTATTCTGGAGCCCCTCACATATGTGAGACCCCTGTGTAGCAGGGTGAAAAGATCAATCCAAGGGGCAGGCAAAAACATGGTCAACAGGCCGAGGTCAGTGCAGGTAAAAGGCAGAAATAGACGGTAGACAGAGGCATAGTCGATACAGTCCAGGGTTAGTTCACGTGAAAGGCAAAAACATGGCGGAAAAACAATGCAGACGGTAGGCAGAGGCATAGTCGAGAAACAGGCCAGGGTCGGTTCACATGGAAGGCAATAATATGGTTGGTTGAGGAAGGGAAATATTCAGGACAGAAATTAAAAACGGGGAAATGGCAGTATTAGAAATATGGACTAATAATTTTCCAGAGTGTGATTTTGCCTGAAGCATTCTCCGATGCAAAGGCCAGGTTGGGAGGGACAGTCGGTACAATGGAAGCTGGTATCTTTCCCAATTCCTCTTTTGGTGCACACGCAACATTTTTTTTGGCGTCGTCTTCCGGATCCTGTTGGTGGAATATGGTCCGGGAAATGGCGCTCATGTAATCTGCTGACAGAATCAGAGCGAATGCTTTCTGGGGGGGATACTTGCTGATAAATCAGGGCAGTGACAATGTCTTCAATAAACTTTATGAAGGTGGTGGGTGTTTCTGTGTATTTTGGTAGATTATGAAAGAATTTAAAAGGGCCAAATGAAAAAAGTAAATTGCGACTTTTTTGTACCAGAATAAGGATTTTCTTGTTGAAAGATAGGGCTGCAACAACTGATCCTTTAAATCCACCCTCCCCCCATGTATTTATTGTACTCAGTGATACAGGTAGGCTTGCGAACGGTACCGCGTCTTCTGTGAAGTTCCACCGAGGTGTCATCGTGGATGGTGGACATGATGTACACGTCTTTTCTATCCCTCCACTTCACAGCCAACACTTCTTCGTTCCTCAAGCTTGTCGATTCCCCCCTTGGAATGTTTGTGGTGACAAGCCACTGTGGGAAGCCCTTTCGGTTTTTTCTAGTTGTACCACAGGCCAAAGTTTGTTTGAGATATAGGTGGCGGAGAAGGGGCAAACTAGTATAATAATTGTCCATATAAATATGGTACCCCTTTTGGAGGAGTGGGAATGCCAACTCCCAAACAATTTTCCCACTTATTCCCATGTACGAGGGACACTCAGGGGGCTGGAGCTGGAAATCTTTCCCTTCGTACACGCGGAATGCGTACACATAAATCGGTGGCACTTTCACAAAGCTTGTTAAGCTTCAAGCCATACCTCGCCCTCTTACTGGGTATATATTGTTTGATTCCCAGCCGGCCTGTGAAATGCACCAGGGATTCGTCCACAGATATATTTTTTTCAGGGACATAAACTTCGGCAAACTTCTGGGAAAAAAAATGAATTAGGGGGCGAACTTTATATAATTTGTCAAAGTTTGGGTGATTTCGGGGGGGGGGGGGGGCACTGTGAGTTGTCATTGAAATGCAAGAAGTGCATTATGATTTCGTATCGGGACCTGGACATGGCTGATGAAAAAACTGGCATATGGTGGATGGGTTTGGTCGACCAATACTTATGAATTTCATTTTTTTTTGTAAGCCCCATGTTCAGGGTTAGACCTAAAAACAATTTTAGCTCCACTACTGTTAGCGGTCTCCACTCAAAAGGGCGGGCATAGCTGGAGCTGGGGTTGGTTGCAATAAATTGTTGGGCAAACAGATTCGTTTGGTCCACGATGCCTTGAATCAATTCGTTCGGGAAAAATAAATTAAAACAATCCATTTGTGAAAATCCTGCAGTGTTGACCTGCACACCCGGCTGTGCTGTAAAAGGGGGGATCGTAGCTGACCCTGTGGTAGAAGGCAGCCACAATGGGTTTGCCAAGGAATCTGGAAGATGGGTTTGGGCCCTACTTCTTTGGCGTCCACTTGTGCTGGGCCTTTCCTCCTGGGGTCTAGCAGCGCTTGTACTGGGCCCCTCCTCCTGGGGTCTACCGCCGCTGGCACTGCTGGTAGCTGCCTGGTGTTCAGACCGTCGTCTTTTTGGACGGACTACTTCCTCCTCTGATTCGGATCCTGATGTGCTGCCTTCGGGGGGCTCATATTCCGAATCAGAACCAGAATCTGAACTGAGCGTTGCTCTCATCGGTCAGACTCAGTATCTGGTATGCCTCTTCTGGGGTGTACATAATTCTGGACATAGTGGCTGACTGGCTGTATGTACTCTGGTGGCAGGTGATGAGGTGGCGGGTACTCTGGTGGCAGGTGATGAGGTGGCGGGTACTCTGGTGGCAGGTGATGAGGTGGCGGGTACTCTGGTGGCAGGTGATGAGGTGGCGGGTACTCTGGTGGCAAGTACTCTGGTGGCAGGTGATGAGGTGGCGGGTACTCTGGTGGCAGGTGATGAGGTGGCGGGTACTCTGGTGGCAGGTGATGAGGTGGCGGGTACTCTGGTGGCAGGTGATGAGGTGGCGGGTACTCTGGTGGCAGGTGATGAGGTGGCGGGTACTCGTGATGGACAGGTACTCTGAGGTGACAGGTACTCTGAGGTGACAGGTACTCTTTTTATTTAGGAGGGGCGATCTGGGCACAGTAGTACATATGTAATAAGTAACTCACTGTTAGCTG
This sequence comes from Lithobates septentrionalis, assembly GCA_037952835.1. Lineage (NCBI taxonomy): Eukaryota > Metazoa > Chordata > Amphibia > Anura > Ranidae > Lithobates > Lithobates septentrionalis. The sequence continues at coordinate 657,972 of JBBDGP010000111.1, read as the reverse complement.
ATCTCTTCTCCTCACACTGGATCGGTGTGTGAGGAGAAGAGCCCAGCAACAGCAGTTACTGACAGTGTTTGTTTACATTAGTGACCGGCTGTGATTGGACACAGCCGGTCATGTGATGAAGAGCCATGTCATTGGCTACAGTGATCGGGGCTGAGCTGTATCCAGGGGAAAAGCTTCAGCCCCGATCACCGCCCTGATCACCGCTCTTCTTCCGCTGGAACCCGCACAATACACGCCGCTTCCCAATGCCGCTCTGCATTGACATCCGCCGTTACCGACGCTCCGCCGCCCGCCGCCGCCGCTTCAATACACCCATCAGAGAACAGCTGTGTCCTGAGGGACACAACGGTACCCCGATCGCCGCTCTGCGGGCCCCCGGGGGCCCGCAGTAGCGGCGGAAAGCCGAGGACGTCATATGACATCCACCCAGGATGGGAGATCCCATCTGTGGATGTCATTTGACTATGGCCAGGTATTGAAGCGGTTAATAAAGTATCACCTACAAACAGCACACCTGGGCACTGCCCTGGGGCCCCAGCTGCATGGGCAGGCCCTGCACTCCCCCTGCCCCCTTGCAGCTAAGTTTGTAACATGTACTGCTTTCTCAAGTCGATCGGGTCAGCAGGAGCATCAGCGGTGCGGGGAGGCTGCCTGTAACACTCCCCTTTCATTTAATTAAGTTAGGCTGTTCCTCGGATATCTTCAATATCTCCCGAGGCAGCTGGAGTTTGTGGGCAGAGCCAGGGGTGTGGCTGCCTCCTCCACTCCTCCCAAAGACTCATTCACTCAAGCTGAGGAGGAAAGACCACAGCAACCCGGGAGTCTTTGCATCCAGCAATGCGGTAAGTGACTGAGCACATGTCACTGCATACTGCACTAACCTTTCAATATTTCACCCTATACTACCCAGACCTACCATTATACCTCCCTATACTATCCAGACCTACCACTATACCTCCCTATACTACCCAGACCTACCACTATACCTCCCTATACTATCCACACCTACCACTATACCTCCCTATACTATCCAGACCTACCGCTATACCTCCCTATACTACCCAGACCTACCACTATACCTCCCTATACTATTCAGACCTAACCACTATACCTCCCTATACTATCCAGACCTACCACTATACCTCCCTATACTATCCAGACCTAACACTATACTTCCCTATACTACCCAGACCCACCACTATACCTCCCTATACTCTCCAGACCTACCAATATACCGCCCTATACTATCCACACCTACCACTATACCTCCAAATACTATCCAGACCTACCACTATACCTCCCTATACTACCCAGACCTACCACTATACTACCCAGACCCACCACTATACCTCCCTATACTATCCAGACCTACCACTATACCTCCCTATACTATCCAAACCTGACACTATACCGCCCTATATTATTCAAACCTTCCACTGTACTGCCCTTTACTATCCAAACCTTCCAATGCACTGCCCTATACTATCCAAACCTACCTCTGTACTGCCCTATACTATCCAAACCTTCCACTGTACTGCCCTATACTATCCAAACCTACCTCTGTACTGCCCTATACTTTCCAAACCTACCTCCGTACTACTCTCTACTATCCAAACCTACCTCTGTACTGCCCTATACTATCCAAACCTACCACTGTACTGCCCTATACTATCCAAACCTACTTCTGTACTGCCCTATACTATCCAAACCTACTTCTGTACTGTCCTATACTATCCAAATCTTCCACTATACTGCCCTATGCTATCCAAACCTACCACTGTACTTCCCTATACTATCCAAACTTACTTCTGTACTGCCCTATACTATCCAAACCTACCACTGTACTGCCTTATACTATTCAAACTTACCAACGTACTGCCCTATACTATCCATACCTACCACTGTACTGCCCTATACTGTCCAAACCTACCACTGTACTGCCCTATACTATCCAAACCTACCTCTGTAGTACCCTATACTATCCAAACCTACCACTATACCTCCCTATACAACCCTAACCTGCCACTATACCGCCTTATACTTCCCAAACTTGACACTATACATAACTACACCCTGTACTGTGCCTTCCTACCCCCCCCCCCCACTGTGTACAGTCATACATAAATACAGGCTTCTAAATGGCTGGGAGAGGCATTTATGACAGGGGGGCAATGTGTACAGGGAGGGGGATAGTTTCAAATAGGAGTGGGAGCAGTGTGTACAGGGAAGTAGAGTCAGTGTATACAGGGGGTCAGTGTAAATGGGGGGGGGCAGTGTGTAGAGGGGGCGGGACAGTATGTATAGGGGTTGAATTTATTTTGGGATAATTCCATGGTTTTCTGTATTTGTTGTTTCAAATCAGACTTAAAAGCCATGCCCAAAATGTAGCATTAATTAGCACTGCAGGTCACCTTCATTGCATTATTTAGCCACAGTGCACCGCAGGTCACCTTCTCCCTGGTAGGGTCCCTAGTGCATTACTTTGCCCAGGGGCCCATGATGTTATTAAGATGGCCCTGACAGAAAGCCATTCCTGCCATCCACCAGCTGGACCATGCTGCCTGTCTTTAGACTACAGACAAGAGGTGCAGCAAGTATATCCAGCAATGGTATATTATCTTCATGTCTTCATGACACTCCAGGCAAATAGGGTGGTGGCTGGGAAGGATGCAAGACCAGCGCAAGTCATTTTATTTGTAATTTGACTTGTTTTTTTTCTTTAGAAATGTAATTTTTTGCTGCAGCATGTTCTATGCATGCTACAGATAACCACTTTACAGGCAGACTAAGGGGACCACCCAGGCACCATATTTAAAGATTTTTTTTGGTTTTTATTGTTGCACTTCAACCACTTCCCAACCGCCTCACGAAGATATACTGCGGCAGAAGGGCACGTACAGGCAGATTAACGTACCTGTAAGTTTTCCTTTAAGAGGCGGCTTGTGGGGGTGCGTGCCTGCCACGGCTTGTGGGGGTGCGTGCCTGCCACGGGTCCTGTGGACTTGATGTCCGTGGGAAAACCCATGATCGTTTCACGGAGTGCACGGATGGGGAAATGCTAATGTAAACAATAGGGCTGAAACAACTAATCGATTAATCGACAACGAATCAATTATTAAATTAATCGATTACTATTTTCATAACGGATTAATCGGCCAGTAACATAACAGGGTTAAAAAAACTAAAATGAGCCCTTTATAATACAAAAAGAGCAAATAATCGCTACTGTAACTATGCTTTTTTCAGCCGCTGCATATTTAGAAAGGGTCAGGAACTTTTTTTTTAACACAAAACGGTGCTTTTTTGGTTCAATATACTTCAATGGAGAAGCTGCAGAAAAACATGTAATGCGTTTTTGCAGCAATTTGTGTTTTGTAATCTGCCCAACAACAAATTGTCAAAAAAAAAATGCAAAATCATGTGCGCAAAAAATCAAATGCACAGCAAAAAGCACTGCAGAAACGGATCAAAAGCAAATTGCATAGGTATGTACCGAGCCTTATGCTGGCCACATGGATCGATTTTCAGACAAGAATATTCATACGAAAAATCTTTGTACATTCGCTGAATTAAAGAATTTTTCATTTCATGAAATTTTCACTTGCTTTTAACAGTCTGTTTTTAAAATGAATGTAACTTTTGAACGAAAACCACATACCGGTACACTGTCTGAAAATTCCTTTGACCAAGAAGTTTTCTATTATTTCCAAATTTTCCCATCACTGTGGTTGAAAATGAACGTAGATTTGACCCCACTAACGATTAGAAAATTGAACGAACGTTCTTAAAATGACATTTTTTTTGAAGGAAGATTTTGTTTTTTAAATAAAAAAAATGTGATCTCTGAGTCTGATGATATTTACCAGATTCACCCTTTAATATACTGTTAGAGGATATATACTGTATATACTATCTCTCCTCTAATAGTATATATACAGTATAGCTCCTCTAATAGTATATACAGTATATCTCTTCTGTGTTATTCTCAGAGTGGATTAGAGATTTTGCTCCCTAACCATATAGTTGGTTATTTACATTTACTACTGAATAGAGATATTTAAGAATGAATTGCCTTTTTTTTAAACTTTACATATTAACTAAATTAAACACCACACTTTTTTAAAGGTTATTAACCGATTAATCGAACTAATAATCTGCCAACTAATCGATTATGAAAATAATCGTTAGTTGCAGCCCTAGTAAACAAGCATTTCCACGTTCTCCCTAATGACACTGAGCATCGCTCCCTGTAATCGGGAGCGGTGATCAGTGTCAAGTCACACGTAGCCCCAGCCCCCCACAATTATAATAACTCCCTAGGGCACACTTAACCCCCACAGCGCCACCTAGTGGTTAACCCCTTCACTGCCAGTCACATTTACACAGTAATCAATTCATTTTTAATCGCACTGATCACTGTATAAATGTGAATCGTCCCTAGATAGCGCCAAAAGTGTCCAATCTGTCCGCTATAATGTCACAGTCATGATAAAAATCACTGATCACCACCATTACTAGTAAAAAAAAATTAATAAAAATGCCATAAAACTATCCCCTATTTTGTAGACGCTATAACTTTTGCGCAAACCAATCAATAGACGCTTATTGCGATATTTTTTTTTTTTTTTTTTTTTTTTATCAAAAATATGTAGAAGAATACATATCAGCCTAAACTGAGGAAAAAATGCTGTTTTATACATTTTTTGGGGATATTTATTATAGCAAAAGAAAAAAATATAGCTTTTTTTCTAAATTGTGGCTCTTTTTTTGTTTATAGTACAAAAAATAAAAACCACAGAGGTGATCAAATACCACCAAAAGAAAGCTTTGTGGGAAAAAAAGGACGTCAATTTTGTTTGAGAGCCATGTCGCACGACCGCGCAATTGTCAGTTAAAGCGATGCACTGGCGAATCGCAAAAAGTGCTCTGGTCTTGGCCAGCCAATTGGTCCGGGGCTTAAGTGATTAAGCATCATTAAAATCAGTGCTCCTGAAAAAACAATCTTTTTTTTTTTTTTGAAATTTGCATTGATACATGTCCAGTACCTGGACCCCCATACCCCTTTAACCAATTACTTGCATATAACTCTTCAAAATGGGAACTTTTGATTTTTGTAGTTTGGCTCCCATATACTTCAATGGGGTTCGCCGTTCCAGTTAGAACTTTTCCCCTGTTTGGGTGTTCTTCTGCGAACCAAACAGGGGGTGTTCAGCCCATCTCTTTTTTAGAGATATCAGACAGAAATACTCTGCAAACCGACTCCCCAATATGTAAGAAATTTTACAAGGCCACTATTAAAAAGGGAGAAAGAGGTCAGGTTTATAATAAAAAAAACTAAAACTGCATTATTTCACAGAGACAAAAAACTGAAAAATTGGACAGGTTCAACGTGCACTGCAAGCAGCTTTTAGCAGAAACTTTAAGGGGGAAGCATCAGGCAGGTTTCAATCAATAAATCAAAATTAGAGTGCATTATTTCAATGAAAAAAAAGACCTTATAATGTGAGTTGCTTTTGTAGGACTCAGTTTCACAGGGAACAAACAGGCAGGTTACAAATCAAGAAATCAAATATTAGACTGTTTTTATTTAATTGTAAAAAGGGCAAAATATTCTACTCACTCCATTTATCAGTATTTAGAAACTTTTATTGGATACATTCAAATATAACCCACACCAGCCAACATAAATTCGTTTTTTTACAGTGCATTAATTTCTCTGAAAAAGCACCCAACATACTGGAATAGTGTAAGTACTTACACAGTAAATGCGTTGACTTCACTCTATTGGACCCCATTTTGAACCCATACCAGTCATCTGAAAATCAAGAAATCATCTCTAGAGTGTAACTATTTGGCAGATAAAATGCCCGGAATACATTCTGTAACCCAATGCTGACTCTTCTTGATCCCTTCAGGCTGCTTGAGCATAACCTCTGCCTCATGCACAGTACATATGCAGTACCCCAACAGCCATTGTAAAATCAAGTAATTAACATTGGAGTGTCATTTCTTCCCTGAAAAAGCCCCCATAAACCAGCCCAGCTTATTAGCTCTAGGCGTCTATTTGTACAGAACAGACAACAGAAATGTAAGAAGACAAAAATCAACAATTACATTGCCTTACACTCTTGAGTTCCGAGAGTGCTTAGCTCTAGTACCAATTGACTGGCATAAAGCAAACATGGTATTAATATTCAAAAAAAAGTTGGAATATATGTCTGGATATTACAAGCCAGTTAGCCTAACATCAATAGTATGTAAAATATTTGAGGAACTAGTAAGGGACTGGAAAGAGTTCAGAGAAGGTCAATAACATTAATAAAGGGGTTGGAGGATCTCAGATATGAAGAACAAAAACAAGGATTACCTTTATTAATTCAAGAGAAGAAGCACTTAAAGGGGATATGATCCCAATGTAGAAATACTGTATATCAAAAGGCAATTATATATATATATTTTTTTTTTCAAATTTTGGATAGAGTAGGAGAGGTTTGTAACCCCTGTCAGTTTTTTTTTTTGCTATCTGTGTGCCACTGGGGAGATTTACCTTTATTTTCTGTCTGAGAGCCAAAACAGGAAGTGAGAATAAATCCCTACAATTTGAGGGTCCATTCACACAGGGGCAACTTTGGATCTGACTTCAAGTTACCCCTAGTCACCTCAGGTCACGCTAGATGAAAAAAATCAATGTAAGTGAATGGATCCGTCTTAATGCACACTACTGCAGTCGCTCCGACTTCAGAAAAGGTTCCTGTACTACTTCAATCCGACTTCTAGGCGACTTGTACACATTGATTTCAATGGAAGTTGCCTCCAAGTCAGATAACCTGTCTTAACTGAAGCAACTTTCCAGGAAGTAAAAATAGTTTTCTAGGCAAACCCCTCCCTCCCACAGAGCTGATTATTATGTGATTGGCCACTGGCAAAGTCCCCTGTCCTGGAGGCAACTTCAAGTTGCTTGTAAGTTGCCCCAAGTCGAGCTGTGATTCATACTCAAGTCATGTCCAAGTTGCCTCCCAAAGTCGCGCTGGAAGTCGTGTTGCCCCTGTGTGAATGGACCCTAAGGGAAGCCACTGTGGCCACCAGAACTAGTGTCCCCATTGGAAGATTTCTCCTCCAATATTTTTTCTGGGAACAACCCAAAATTTGGTATTTTCTTTTACTTTTGATGATAATGGTAAACAGAACAAAGAAAGAGGGTGAATCTCCCTAACGGGGCACAGGTAGCAATGAGACCCAGACAGATCTTCTAATCCCTCTCCACTCTGTCCAAATGTAAAAGATAACGTTTTGCCTTTTAGTTATACTTTAGCTTTAAGGTACATGAAAAAAAACATGCCACAATTAAGATTGGATGGTTGGAGGTTTGATTTTATTTCAATATTTTTTATTGGACGTATTTCACAAGAATAAATACAAAAGTTACAAAAAAGTATGTGTTTCTTCTGTGATATAAAATACTGGATGGGTAAAAAGTCCAAACATTTTGAAACATAGATGAACATAAAAAAAGGGCGTTCTTCGAAATAAGAATCTTCACAATCCGCATAGATGGTACTATCAACATGGGGTAATCCCAGAACGTATTCAAAACTCTAAATAATACATTAACAAGGCACATCCCAGGCTCATTGTAAATCAAAGGACAGAGCAACTACATATTGCATTTCCAAGCTTAGGGTCAGTTCGTAAACCCCAATGACTGGGGGATGCACCTGATAATAACAGTATATGTTCATGGAAGAGGACCTATACCTCCCAGAAAAGGAAGCCACGTCCCTCATCACCCAGAAACCGGTCTTCACTCTGAAGAAGTAGCAACTCTTCTAGGGTTATAGGGACTAGGCAAGAAGACCTAAGAGGTATAAAAGTAAAGACTGAAAAGAGAGAAAGAGAAGAGGGGAAGAGTTGAGGGCGGTATAACTCCTGTGCCAAATTGGAGGTTTGATTTTAAATTGAGTATTGGTTTACTATTAGAGCAGTGAAAATGTTAAACTCTTTTATTAGCTGAAAGTACTTTTAGATATCTTCCTCAGAAAGTATAAAATGCATGGCTACGCGATTCTTAAAATGATTGCAAACCTAAGATTTTTTTTAAATAACAAACATGCCTATACTTACCTGCTCTGTGCAATGGTTTTGCACAGAGCAGCCTCAATCCTCCTTTTCTGGGGTCCCTCACCAGTGCTCCTGGCTCCACCTCTTTATTGGGTGCCCCCAGGTTCTGCTGCTGTGTCCATTGACACAGACAGCAGGACTCAGACCCGCCACCTCGCTAATGTGTTACAGCCTTTGATTGACAGCAGCGGGAGCCAATGGCTACTGCTGCTATCAATCAGTCCAACTAGGAGAGCAACAGCGGCTGGAGCCGCTGCGCTCGGGCACATCACTGGATCATTTACAAAGTGCTGCACAAGCTCGCACATTAACCATAGGGAGCCAGCTGTGGTTCCTCGAGATGGTGGTGCCGGAGGCCTGCAGCGGTAAGAAGAAACAGCCAACCAGAGTGGTGGTGACATAACTCTGATGCTTATTATCCTTCTTTACTTTCTGAGTAACACACATGTACCAAGCATTTTCACTTATACTGAAGGAGGTATGTAAACACGATTGACATCTTTACCATTTCCTTCAGTTTGTGAGTGAACACAGAAGAACACAGTACTAAGCACTTCTGATTTCATTAGCAAGTGCAGGGCAGCATGAGAGAAGAAGATTCAAGATGCTGTGTTCTCGATCACCTTCTCTATTACAAATGGGAAACATCAGGGACCTCATTGAACATACAGTATACTGTCAGTAAGGGCCTTTCTATCCCCCGGTGACAGTACTTTCGTGACAATTTTAAAAAAATAAATAAATAAATAGAACATAGCACTGAAAAAAAAAACACTACACTCTTCTTCCCCCATATGCACACACACACACACACACACTACATCTAGTTTTCACTGCTTCACAAAAAATTTAAATATTGGAAAAATGGGCACTTTTAAATAAGTGAAAAATGGAGAGCAGGGCCTTGCAGCAAAAGGGTTAAAAGCAAAGATGGACAGAGAGGGAGCTGTACAAAGAACTTAAAAATTGCTTTGTGGAGATAAAATAACTTCAAATCCACCTCTTTTTTCCATTGGGCCTGGATGAATAGATCCACTGGAGGTCACCATGGGGGGAGGGCTGCTGGTGAGGCAGAGTCAGTTCACTTAAGCCTGGTTTCAATAACAGCAAATTAAAGGTGTTGAAGATTAAAAGGTCATGGACACATAAGCCCAATAATTCATTTCTTAAAGTGTTCCTAAACCCAGGACGCTTCACTATATCTGGTCTCCCACAGTATACGGAACATGGAAATGCAATTATTTTGGTAAATATAAACTGCTAAATACATTTTCTCATCAGCAGTATATAGCAGTCTTGTGACATCTATGAGTGTCTGGTTAAAGCTTGCAGGAGGAGTTTTCATTCTGCACTGACTGTCCTATCAGGATGCAGGCCCCTGCCCCTCTATCTGGACAGTGCTATTTGGTCCCAAGCCGATCACATGCACCCTCCTAAGAAAACAAAAAAAACCTCTTTTCACAACTTAGCTGTGAATCCTATTAAAGTGTTGTCCTCCCCCTCCTGTGCCCTCTGATCACTACTGCTTTCTCCATTCTGTGTGCCCTCTGATCACTGCTGTCCTCCCCTGCTGTGTGACTTCTGATCACAATTGTCCTCTCCCTTCTGTGTGCTTTGATCCCCACTGCTCTCACCCTGCCTCTCCTGGAAGAGAAAGTGGGTTTTGGAGTTAATCATACTGTGAGCACATAGCAAAAAAGGATCAAATCTCTTCATGATGGTGAGTGGGGCAGACGTGTTTATGGACCCCATTTTTCAGAATGAACACAGTGCTAAACACTTCAGTGTTCATTCATAACTGAAGATATAGTAAACATGAATTGCATGATTACTATCCATTCTGTTTGTTTGTAAACACGGAATAGCTCAGTACTGAACATGAAAGTAAGTGCCAGGCTACAGAAAAAAAAGGAGGTTGAGGACCCTTTGTCTTCATTCTCTTCTCAAAACTGAAACACCAGGGGACAGGAGACAGGTATGGAACCGGAGGTGCTTCACAAAGCTCCCAGGCATTATCCTGAACTGATCCTTCTCTACTTCTTTTGGTCCAGACACCTGTGGATAACAATCTTGAGCATGGCGCACTTGCTTTTGTAAGGATTTTTCAATGCTATGATCTGCAAAGGACAAAAGGATCTGGTGGCCACAGCAGACAGGCAAAATAGCAGAGCTTTATCATGCATGAAGCCTTGAGAGACTAGAAAGAAAGTGGTAACTCAGCTTGAGAGGTTAACACATATACCAACTAGGGAGTCATCCCCCTTGGCTATTTCATCAGCCTCTAGAGATGCCAGCAACAGTGAACCTGTGGGTATAGACGACCTGGAGGAGACTGAGCAGCTACAGTGAGTATATTTCCTCCAAAGCCTTAGCAACAACATCCTGTGCAAACCCTGACATAGGCTGATGCCAACCCTTCCAACTCAGATGCAGAGCTCACATTGAAGGACATGCTTTCCAACATTACATAGTGTAATACATCTGTGGATCATCTGTGGTTTTTCCTGACTTCTTTTTTGCGAAGGTGCAGAGGAGATGATCAAAGACTGCAGATGGTAAGAAACACAATGTCTCAGGCTGCAATATGCAATGCTAGGTCTGGCCAAACTGAGAGCAATTGCCCAGCAAATGACCTATTTCTTTGAGATTACTGTATGGCAAAAGCAGAATGACCAGCACCTGAGGCACAACAGGGAATGATGACTCTGCACATGTTACTGGGTTGTTGAGTTCAGCTCTCTTCATGACACGAGTACAGTATATGGAGTACTGTTCTTCCCCTTCTCCCAAGTTGCCTTCGACATACAAAGAACTTGTATATAACCTGTAAGGAGCTAGTTTCCCTTATTTTTCTTTGGTGCTGGGTATTGCTTTACACCCGTCCTGGGATTCCCAGGGGTGGTACCCAATGATTCTTCCTTTGATAATGAGGACACTTTTCTGTTTCATTTAGATCATCTGGGGAAAGGAGGGTGAGTGCATAGTGCCAGAGGGCTTTAAATGTTACTCCTTAAGACACTCAGTTTTAAAGGAAGGTAAATGTGGTTTTAGCCTCTTTCAGTTGTTCTTTTAAACATGTATGTTGGCTGTTGTTTACATTCCTTCTTTCGTTATGGTTCTGTGTATTCTGTTGACATAAATTACCTGCTGGGGTAGCCCGATATGCTCCTTTAGGTAATAGGCAACTTAAATACGTATAAAGACTTTAATCTTGATTCCTATTACACTTCCTATTTTTTTAAATAGACATATAGCTACTTCTCTGAGTACATTTATTCACAAAGTTCATTGGTTTTATTCTTTGTAAGGGCAAGTCTCTTATTACTTTAGGATGCACAGTACTATTGCAAGAATTGACATTCCCCTGCAAAATCCCTTCATGTTTCCACTTTACCCGTGTTCAATAAATTAATTCTCTCTCTGGTTAATAGACAAATCCCTATGTTTCATAAAATCAAAATATAAATAAAAAATTAATTAAACGTTTATGTAAATGCAAACATTTTTTTGTTTTTGTTTTTGATTGATCAGGGAAGGATTAAAAACCTCTGTCTGGTTTTTAATACCGTCTGTGTCTTCATTATGGAGAGTAACCCTTGCTGTTACCAGGATTGAAGGTAAGGGAAATCCAAAACGTTGAGTTTTCACCTGGACTTAAATGGAGTAGAAATTTTCCAAATGAAAGACAGATGACACAAATGAAGATAAAAAAACCTAGTAGGAGTTTTAACCATTCCCTACTATATCCACATTTTTTTAAAAAAGGCTTTGGTTTTTGATATCCTTAAAGTTAAATACTTTAGTAAACACAGAATATGTACTTACGGAAAACAAGCTATGCTTTCCTTTTAATTTCACCCAACATTGTAATGTGTTAGCTATGCCATATGTGTACATTAGAAAAGTACATAATTAGAAACCTGTACCAAAAGACCTCTAATAGATCACTAATTTATGTAAGAAAACCAGTTATTTTTTTGTGTCATTTTATCTGCAAAGTTTAATATAGTTATGCCGCGTACACACGGTCGGACTTTTCGTCTACAAAAGTCCGACGGACGCCGACGGACTAAAGTTGGCTGACAATCCAATCGTGTGTGGGCTTCCCCGGACTTTCAGCTGACTTTTCCAGCCGCAAATCTGACGGACTTTAGATTTGAAACATGCTTCAAATCTTTACGTCGTAACTACGCCGGACCCAGAAATCCGCTCGTCTGTGTGCTAGTCCGACGGACAAAAACCCACGCTAGGGCAGCTATTGGCTACTGGCTATCAACTTCCTTATTTTAGTCCGGTGTACGTCATCACGTACGAATCCGTCGGACTTTTGTGTGATCGTATGTAGGCAAGTCCGTTCGTAAGAAAGTCTGCCGCAAGTCCGCCAAAAGTCTGACAAAAGTCCGTCGAAAGTCTGTCGGACAGGCTGTCGGACTTTTGTAGCCGAAAAGTCCGACCGCGTGTACACGGCATTATAAATTGGGGTGGTTGCCATTCTTGTATAGCTTGTTTGCTGGATTTGGCATGGGGACACTGGACGCGTATGTCTTTAGGAAGAAATGGACTCCCTCCATGCATATCTGTCCTTAATTCATCCACTGCTGTATATGCTTCCACATTGAAACTCTCAAATTTCAGAGTTAGACTGGGTACACACTGGAAGTTTTTTCATTCAAACCAGCGGCAGAATGGAAAAAAAATGAAAGATCACCGTACTAACACGAGATGTTAGTGCAGTGATCTCCTCCACACTGATCAGTGCCCGCTAGGGATGGCCTGGCTGTTCGAGTCGAACATGAGTTCGACTCGAACATCGGCTGTTCGATGAAGATCGAACATTATGGGCCGTTCCCGCCAAATTTGAGCGGCGCATCGCGGCCCATAATGCACTGCGTCATGGCAGTGCATTGCTGGCCGATGATTGGCCAAGCATGCACTATGACCCACATGCTTTAGCCAATCACAGCGCAGTCAGCGAAGAGAGCCATATTTGGCCAAAGGCAGGGTGCCTTTGGCCAATTATGGCTCAGGGGGTTAAGTCCACACCCCACACTATATAAGGCCGCCTGCACGTCGGCCGTGTGTAGTGTGTTGGTGGTGTTGTTAAGAGAGAGAGACAGAGACAGACAGAGAGAAGCAGAGAGAGTTTCATTTCATTTAGTTTGAGCAGGCAGGCAGTTGATTCAGTTAGCTGCAGTGTATTTCATATATATATATATATATATATATATATATATATATATATATATATATATATATATATATATATATATACATATACACTCACTTGTAGAGGAGAACCGCACTCTGCTTACAGTTTAGTGCCAGCAATCAGGTCTTCCCACCGACCTTGTATATAGAAAAAAAATCCAAGAGGTTGCAGCAACCTCTTGGATTTTATATATATATATATATATATATATATATATATATATATATATATATATATATATATATATATATATATATATATATATATATATATATATATATATATATATATATATATATATATACATATCCCGGCTTTGTATATATACACTGTATACGGTTTAGCTTCAGCTCACTGCAGACCGTTCCTGGTGTACTGTTTTTAATATACTTCAGGCAGGCAGTGGATTCAGCTAGCTGCAGTGCATTTAATAAATATATATATATATATATATATATATATATATATATATATATATATATATATATATATATATATATATATATATATATATATATATATATATATATATATATATATATATATATATATATATATATATATATATATAGTCTAGCCAAGCCTATACCTGACTGAAGGCCATTCCTGGAGTGCGTGTTCAAAGATACTTTCAGGCAGGCAGGTGACTCAGTGAGCTGCAGTTCATAAAATATATATCCACTGCATTGTAGTCCAGCCAAGCCTATACCTGACTGTAAGCCATTCCTTGAGTACTGTTTTTAGTAAACTTCAGGCGTTGTTTTGCTAATCTAATTGTACAGTATGCCTGGAAGGCCACCAAGGAGAGGCAGATTCTCACAGGCCACTAAAAGAGGGCAAGCAGGCTCTGTGTCTACAGCCAACAGTGCTGGTCATGGACACGGTGCATCCTCAGCATGTGGCCGTGGGGCACGCTTGTCCTTTTTTTCGGCAGCTGGCCGTGTTGAGCCACAACATGCAGAAGAGTTGGTAGAGTGGATGACCAAGCCATCCTCATCTTCCTCATCCTCTGTCACCCAGGCTCAGGGTACTTTGTCTGCCAATGCAGCTGCCAAAGCAGCCTCTTCCTTTGGCTCAGTCATCAGTCACTCCTTCCCTAGCCCCACCATCATGCCCTGAGGAGTCCCCCGAACTGTTCGACCACAGTGTAGGGTACATGCTGCAGGAGGATGCGCAGCATTTTGAAGGCTCTGATGATGGTACCCAGGTTTAGGATGAAGGCAGTAACATGAGCCCAGAAAGAGGGGGTGCCCAAGAAGGACAAGAAACTAGCAGTCATATTCCTCCAGCTGCAGCATACTGCCAGGTTTGCTCCAGTGGTGAGGGAGGGGATGATGAGGTCACTGACTCTACGTGGGTGACAGATAGAAGAGAGGAGGAGGAGGCACATCTCCAATGAGGCAGGATGCCCTAAAGGGGCCAGCTTAAGGGCAGGCAACCGACTGCATCACACTGCAGAGCTCCGCATGTGCAGGGCACTGCTGACTCCGCGCGTTTTTCCAAAAGTTCTTTGGTGTGGGCCTTTGAGACGTGTGCAGCAGTATCTTAATGCATAGAATGCATTAAGATAAAAAACCTTCGGCCTTTACAACCACTTTAAGAAATACATACAGTGGGGACGGAAAGTATTCAGACCCCCTTAAATTTTTCACTCTTTGTTATATTGCAGCCATTTGCTAAAATCATTTAAGTTCATTTTTTTTTACTCATTAATGTACACACAGCACCCCATATCGACAGAAAAACACAGAATTGTTGACATTTTTGCAGATTTATTAAAAAAGAAAATGTAAATATCCCATGGTCCTAAGTATTCAGACCCTTTGCTGTGACACTCATATATTCAACTCAGTGCTGTCCATTTCTTCTGATCATCCTTGAGATGGTTCTACACCTTCATTTGAGTCCAGCTGTGTTTGTTTATACTGATTGGACTTGATTAGGAAAGCCACACTCCTGTCTATATAAGACCTTACAGCTCACAGTGCATGTCAGAGCAAATGAGAATCATGAGGTCAAAGGAACTGCCTGAAGAGCTCAGAGACAGAATTGTGGCAAGGCACAGATCTGGCCAAAGCTACAAAAAAATTTCTGCTGCACTTAAGGTTCCTAAGAGCACAGTGGCCTCCATAATCCTTAAATGGAAGATGTTTGGGATGTCCAGAACCCTTCTAGAGCTGGCCCTCTGGCCAAACTGAGCTATCGGGGGAGAAGAGCCTTGGTGAGAAAGGTAAAGAAGAACCCAAAGATCATTGTGGCTGAGCTCCAGAGATGCAGTCGGGAGATGGGAGAAAGTTGTAGAAAGTCAACCATCACTGCAGCCCTCCACCAGTCGGGGCTCTATGGCAGAGTGGCCCGACAGAAGCCTCTCCTTAGTGCAAGACACATGAAAGCCCGCACGGAGTTTGCTAAAAAAACACCTGAAGGACTCCAAGATGGTGGGAAATAAGATTCTCTGGTCTGATGAGACCAAGATAGAACTTTTTGGCCTTAATTCTAAGCGGTATGTGTGAAGAAAACCAGGCACTGCTCATCACCTGTCCAATACAGTCCCAACAGTGAAGCATGGTGGTGGCAGCATCATGCTGTGGGGGTGTTTTTCAGCTGCAGGGACAGGACGACTGGTTGCAATTGAGGGAAAGATGAATGCGACCAAGTACAGGTATATCCTGGACAAAAAGCTTCTCCAGAGTGCTCAGGACCTCAGACTGGGCCGAAGGTTTACCTTCCAACAAGACAATGACCCTAAGCACACAGCTAAATTAACGAAGGAGTGGCTTCACAACAACTCCATGACTGTTCTTGAATGGCCCAGCCAGAGCCCTGACTTAAACCCAATTGAGCATCTCTGGAGAGACCTAAAAATGGCTGTCCACCAATGTTTACCATGCAACCTGACAGAACTGGAGAGGATCTGCAAGTAGGAATGGCAGAGGATCCCCAAATCCAGGTGTAAAAAACTTGTTGCTTCTTTCCCAAAAAGACTCATGGCTGTATTAGATCAAAAGGGTGCTTTTACTAAATACTGAGCAAAGGGTCTGAATACTTAGGACCATGTGATATTTCAGTTTTTCCTTTTTAATAAATCTGCAAAAATGTCAACAATTCTGTGTTTTTCTGTCAATATGGGGTGCTGTGTGTACATTAATGAGAAAAAAATGAACTTAAATGATTTTAGCAAATGGCTGCAATATAACAAAGAGTGAAAAATTTAAGGGGGTCTGAATACTTTCCGTCCCCACTGTATATTATTGAACTGAAGCAAGAAAAAGAATTTCCCTCAATCCCTTCAAAAGAGTTTCCTCACCACCCATCACACTATCTTTGCTCTTGTGAATAGCACATTAACCATTTTTAAGTAAAAACTAATATTTATAAGATTATTCAGGACACATTTTTGTGATGCAAAGATACAGTATGATTTCCAATATCTGTTTGAAATTGTTTCAATCTTGAAAAAACCCACAGGTTTACATTAATGAAACGTGCTTGGAAGAATCAAATGTTTTTCAAACAGCTTTCAATTTTAAAGATCACATATCAAGTGAATGAAACGTTTTATATTCAATAAATTGAAAACCACAATCCCTATGAGATGTCTAAGCCAGACACATAAAGTTGAATCCTAAAAGCTACTCAAAGTTAAGTACAAACTCCATTTGTGAATAACTTTGAATTACAGGACTGACTTCTTAAAAGTAGACAGCATTAGCAAGTTATACAGTATTTTCATCACATATTCAAGCACCAAAATGTCTATTCCTCCTTGAAATATATTGGATGAAGGCACACAAATCATTTTGACAAGCCACCCCTTACCCCATGTTAACTGTGTATGCAGAGCCAACTGGTTTTAGTATGCATTGAAACATGTATTCCTTCCTCCTTTTCCTTCTTGTCTTGCAAATAACAGCGTAAAGTACAATTCATATAAAATGTATAAACAAAAACAATTCCTCGAATTGAGGGCCATTATAATACAAATGAGAGAACATATGAATTGCATCAAAGCTGTCTCCCACTGCACATTATCAGAGAGAATAGAGTTGCGTTGCTATATATTTAAAATAAGCAGGTCCTAAACATAAATACTACCCACCTTAATTAATATAAATGTGTTTATTTGTCACCTTTATGTAGCACTGACATCAACACATCACTTTATAGAACATTTTTGAAGCTGAACTCCAAACAAATAAATACATAGATGAAATACATATATGGGAGCTGTTTACTTGTCAATATATTTGCATTTATTTCCATCCAGTCATGAGTTTTACACAGCCCTGTCACACAGCACAGTCCTCTCTGATAGGGGAGAACTGATTATTCTCTGTGACAGTTAAGTGACATTTACAAATCCCCTTCCCTTCCCTAAAGGAAAAGCAACACACTGATGAGCTGAACTCTGTTACTCTGCTCTCTCTTCTCTCAGTTTCACTGTGTGCTCTTTGTGCTACTTATCTCTGCTCCATCGCAAACAAACAAAAGATTACCGAACAAATTTACCAACCATATGAAAGTGTGTGACACTCGGGCCTTGGTAGCGTGGAATAATTGTTTAGCTGCGAGTGCTATACCCCTTGGGAGGGAACAGAGAAGTAGCAATAAAAAACTATACAGTGCTTGCCTCACCACACCTAATGGTCAAGTTAGTTGATCTATATGTGATAACTATATCTGTGTTAAAACAAGTGACTTTAAGTAGACCATTCTGTGCTATTGTATTCCATAATTGAATGTGTGACTCCTAAAAAGGGATGAGCCGAACACCCCCCCCGCATACCGAACAGGCAAGAAATTTGTCAAAACACGCAAACACCGTTAAAGTCTATGAGACATGAACATGAATAATCAAAAGTGCTTATTTTAAAGGCTTATATGCAAGTTATTGCCATAAAAAGTGTTTGGGGACCTGGGTCCTGCCCCAGGGGACATGTATCAATCAAAATTTTTTTTTTTTTAAAAAGGCTGTTTTTTTGGGAACAGTGATTTTTTTAATGCGGAAAAGTGAAACAATACAAATTAAATATTCCTTTAAATATTGTGCCTGGGGGGTGACTATAGTATGCCTGTAAAGTAGCGAATTTAGCCCGTGTTTAGAACGGTACCACAGCAAAATTACATTTCTAAAAGGAAAAATTGTCATTTAAAACTGATCGCGGCTGTAATGAATTGTCGGGTCTTGGCAATATAGATGAAACTCGTTGAAAAAAGAGCATGGGACCCCCCCCCCCCCAGTCCATTACCAGGCCCTCTGGCCCTTTGGGAACCCCGAACAAAAATTTTTAAAAAATGGCGTAGGGGTCCCTTCAGGTCTGGTATGGATTTTAAGGGGAACACTGTGCCAAAATTTAAAAAAATGGCGTAGGGGTCCACCCTAAAATCCATACCAGACCCTTATCCGACGCAACCTGGCAGTGACTGGTAAATCAATTAATGGGTAAAATAATATCGTGACTTGTGATACATGTGCAGACAGAGTCTATTAAAGTGCTCTTGTGCTCCATGCTCCAACGGTGACTTTCCTCTAGTGAGGCTGGTGTGGTTCCTCACTCAACAGATAGGATGGACTCCTCTACCTTATGGCAAAGAGAGTCAGCTGTGCTTTTAGGTCTCTTGGGGGGGACCTATCCCAACTCGGTGTCCACTGGGTACTCCCGCTGTGGTAGCTTGCCTCCTATGACAGCGCTCCTGGACCAAGGTGTGCAGGCATATAATATACAAAGAAAAGGCTCTTCATGGTGTTAGATCCTTACATACTTTTATTTGATATAGGCATCTTACAATAACTGTTTCCTTTTAAAATCCTTTAAAAATATTTTAAAAAGTGACTTAACCAAACGTCCCCCGTATTGTTGGCGGTTTGTGTAAGGTCACGCTGTCTGCAGATCAGCGTGTGTTCCACCCTCTGTGCCGGAAGTTACTTATGCGGGATTCTAGCTTGGCATGTTTGGTCATCAAAGTTCGACGTCAAAAGCAGTAAGTTCCCTTGCATTCCAGTAACTTAAGTGGGTTATCAACCTGCCTGCAAAACAACCAAATTGGCCAGGTATAATAGTTTGTGTTAAAACAGAGGGTTTTGTTTGCACACATTTGCAAATCTATGCATAAGCCACTGTCAAGGGACCTCTGTATATAATACAGTCCTAACGCTAAAATTTCCAGAACCTCCATAGTAGGAGCACATATATCAATGAATAGGTTAAGGGCAGGTGTGCCTAGAGGGAGCTCACCCTTCCATAAAGCACAGGGACGCACATGACGCCCAGCAATAGCACAATGGTGGCAAAGGCATCCAGTGCAGCCCTCTGTTTTTAACACAAACTGCTAGACAGGGCCAGGGCATTGGATGGGCTCCATCCAGACACACCTGCCCTTAAACTATCCATTGATATATGTGCTTCTACTATGGAGGCTTTGGAAATTTTAGAGTTAGGACCGCAGTTTATACATAGGTCCCTTGACGTGGGCACTGCGGCTTATGCGTGTATTTGCAAATGTATGCAAACAAAACCCTCTGTTTTTAACGCAAACTTTTAGACAGGGACAATTTTGTTGTTTTGCAGGCTGGCAAGTGTGCTAGGTAATCTTTGTTTGAGATGTCCGTTTTCCTACCATGTGCACCTTGCTGCAATGGCTGGTTATAGGTTGGGGTGGTTGCCATTTTTTTGTACAGTTGGTCGAATTGGGTTCAGGGACCAACTGAATACCTTTGCTGCCATTGTGCTATTGCTGGGTGTCACGTGCGTCCCTGCGCTTTTAAGAAGGGGGGGTTCCTTCCAGGCACACTTGCCTTTAACCTATCCATTGATATATGTGCTCCTTCTATAGAGGCTCTGGAAATTTTAGAGTTAGGTCCGGAGTATATACAGAGGTTCCCTTGACATGGGCACTGTGGCTTACACATGTATTTGCAAATGCATACAAACAAAACCCTTAATTTTTAACGCAAACTGTTAGACAGGGACATGACTGTTGGATAACAGATATGCTTAACATACCCTTTTACCCCCATCTTTTACCCCATTACCCCAATAACTAAGACCACACCAAGATTGGAGTAATAAAAGGCCTTAGCAGCCTACTTTATTTAAACAAATAAATCTTTTAATTAGAAATATAAACATATTTACATTAACTGCAACTGAATATCTCAAGCGTTGGTCTGCGCAATCTCTTAATAATCAAAACATGTCCATAACACACTTGCACTGCGGCCCCATCAAATATATACCATAGGCCTCAAGCCGACAAGCTGGCACAGAGACTAACCAATGACCGCAGTGCCCCATTATCACTTCCCGGCTAACCTCCGTTAACCGGGAACCACCATAAGGACCCATATCAACTTTTTCTGCCAAACCAACTCTTACTTTAGTCATTTTCCTTCTTTTGCACAGACCAACGCCCGCCACAGCACCCAGGAATAACACCTTAATCATGGGTGCCCCTCCACACCCGGAGTGCTCTCTGTATGCCGTCTTGTAGGCCTAATGCCCATAAGTCTATACCAACTTCATTCAAGTGCACTCCATCCGCTCTCAGATACCTCCATGTCTCAAACTCTAGCTCAAGGTGCCTAACCGCCACACCCCCATTATTTACCACAAACTTACTAACCGCCCTATTTATTTTCTTACGGGCCCTATTCACACCCTCTACCGACCTGGCCATTCTCCATGACATCCTAGCCACCATGTCAGACCAGACAATGATCATGTTAGGGAAGGCTTGTTTTAACCGCTCTACATCGAGCTTGATGTCACGCAAGATATCTACCATGGCTCTTAAGCCCAAATCGTTGCCTCCTACATGGATGACTAATACGTCCGGGGGACTGTCCCTTTGTGCATAGCGATGCACTTCCGACACCAATCTACCCCACAACATGCCCGGGATCCCCAACCACTTAACACAGGCCTCCCTTTTGCTAAAACCCAATTGCCTACCCTCCTTGCGGGCGTCCCCTCTCCGAGCCCCCCAAGCCACATAGGAATGGCCCATTATCCATACCATCCCCGGAACTGCACCTGAAAATAGAAGAACACAAAAGAAAAAAAACACCATACCGTAAGCCCCGGTTTTGTTCCACATTTGCTTGTTACCCCATTTACCAAAACCGCAAGCCCCTATAACCTACTACAAGTTTACCACCATATGGGGGCGCACGTATGATCGGAACCTATTAGATTCCCACCTCCCAATTCGCTTAACTGCTTCCACGTCCATACCATTTCTGGCTGCCTCCGTAGCGGCCCCAATCCTAAAGGAGTGGGACGAAAAACCCTTCTCTGCCAGCCCCAACCCCTTAATACATTTATTAAAAACCGTTACAAACTGAAATCTAGACAGGAACTCACCCCCCTTATGGAGCAACAAGGGGCCCATTACCGCAGGACGGACCTTCAAAAATTCCCTGACCCCTGTTACCGGGCATAATAGTGATCCCGCAATTGGATACACCTCAACCCTTCTCCCCCTACCTAGTTGATCAGTCTTTGATCGCCGTAACCACAACTTCAAACCCTCATCACCCCATGACATCTCCTGATACATCAACCCCCCTGGTGTGGTTTTTGAAGGGCTGACCAGTTCCCCTATCCGAAATGCCCCAAAAAATGCCAATAAAAAGGCTGCCGTAAACAACACAACTTCATAACTGGACGTACACACCTGAAACAACTGATTTACTATCCCCTGCAGGATTTCAAACGTCACTGGCCTCCTGGCATCTCGTCGAGAAATCGACTTCCTATAACCCTTCATTGCCTGCCTTATCCAAAAATCCTTTGTCCAATCTGGCCTACCTTGTAGCTTAAAAAGAAACGCTAAACCAGCTACCCTCTTGTTAACCATTGATGCGGACACACCTTCCTCCATTTTTCTCGCTATATAGTACAGTACCAGCAACCGCATGTCCTGACCTGCTGGATCCTCCCCCACGCTATCTGCAAACTCACTCCATTCCTTCCATACCTTCGTGTATGCTGCCCATGTCGCCCTACTCACCGACTTCTTTATCCATCCTGCTATGGTGCAAATGCTATCTCCCACAGCCATTCGGGACAGGGTACCCCTTGTTGTTCCGCATCCGGCGCCAACTCCCGGAACCTGTCCCACTGGAAGCGAGACAACGCATCAGCGATGACATTTTCAACCCCCGGTAAATGTACAGCATGCACAAATACATTTAGTTGCAGACAGCGCAAGACCAAATGCCGCAGCAGCCTAATCACTGGCGGCGAGGACGCCGTACTCCTATTAATCACCTGCACTACCCCCATATTGTCGCCATGGAATCGCACCTTCAGATCCCTGAATGATGCACCCCATAGTTCCACTGCCAGTACTACTGGAAATAATTCCAGTAGCACCAAATTCTTTGTGAATCCTGCCTCAACCCAGGTCTGAGGCCAAGGCCCAGCGCTCCACTGGCCCTGAAAAAATGCCCCAAAACCCGTGGAACCCGCTGCGTCCGTGAACAGTTCCAAGTCAAAATTGCTGACTGGACCCGACATCCAAAACGCCCCACCATTAAAAGACTCTAAAAAGGAATGCCACACCCTCAAATCTGCCCTGTGCGTTTCGGTTAGACGCACAAAATGTTTTGGCGATTTGATTCCACTCGTGCTAGCCGCCAGCCGGCGACTGAACACCCTCCCCATGGGTAATATGCGGCATGCAAAATTAAGCTTGCCCAGCACCGATTGCAGCGTCCGCAGCTGTACTTTACGCAATCCCAAAAGCCCTGCTATTTCCCTTTTAAGGTCTTCTAATTTATCGTCCGGCAGCCTGCATTCCATCGCCTCCGAATCCAGGACAATGCCCAAAAACGTGATGACCGTGCAAGGTCCCTCCGTTTTATCAGCAGCCAATGGAATGCCAAATTTTTCTGCAATGTGTTCCAGTGTGGCCAGGAGCACAGCGCAGATGCGCGAAGAAGCCGGACCCATACAGAGAAAATCATTGAGGTAATGAATTATAGAATTCACCCCCGACACCTCTCGTACCACCCATTCCACAAATGAACTGAATTGCTCAAATATCGCACACGATATCGAGCAACCCATGGGTAGGCATTGGTCCACATAGAATTCATTGTCCCAATGACACCCCAATAACCGAAAACTCTCGGGGTGTACCGGCAACAGCCTAAAAACGGATTCCACATCCGCTTTAGCCATCAAGGCCCCTTTCCCATATCGCCGTACCCATCCCACTGCCGCATCGAATGAAGTGTAAGTCACCGAACACTCCCCTTGATCTATGGCATCATTCACCGACCCCCCTCTAGGGAAGGAGAGGTGGTGAATAAGCCTGAATTTGCCCGGTTCCTTTTTGGGTACCACCCCCAGAGGCGAAACCACCAAATCTTTAAATGGCGCCTCTGGGAATGGACCGCCCATGCGCCCCAATGCAACCTCCTTCCTCAGTTTTTCCCTAACTACTTCCGGATGTTGCATTGCAGACTTTAAATTGAGTGACACTGGGGGGATAACCGTTAATGAGCATGGGATCCTGAAACCCACCGAAAAACCTTCCTCTAACAATTGCGCAGCTTTCTTGTCAGGATACCTACCTAGAAATGGTCGCATCTTTTCCACTCTCACCGGGGTCCTCCCTTTTGCTTGCAGCCTCTCCTGGACGGCCCTTGCCCTGCTTAAAACATCTAGATCCTGGGTGAGACCCCCCGCATCCTGAACACTCGTGTTTATACTTACAATTGGCGCCAAACTTGCAGCTCCCTGTGTTGTATTGCCAGCACAACCCCTTCTTGTTTCCGACCGACTGTCCCTGTGCCGAAGGGCCGCCGGTCCCCCCTTGAAAAAACTGATTGGAGGCCCTCGCCGTAGTCATCAATCTCATCCATAAGCTGATGTCCTTATGGTCCCACCGTAATGCCGGCCGCACTGCCCTCCGCTGCCGAAACTGCTCATCGTACCTTAGCCATGCTGTACCCCCATAGACCCTATACGCTTCTCCAATCGCATCCTGGTAACAGAAAAGAGCCGAGCAATGCTCAGGTTGCTTTTCCCCGATGACGCTTGCCATAATCGCAAACGCCTGCAACCAGTTGGCAAACGTTCTCGGTATCAAGCGGTACCTCCTCTTCTCTTCATCCTCCTTTTTGGAGTCATCTGGCTTCACCCTATCCAGGTTGAATTTCTCCAACGGTAGCAGCGAAAAAATTTCCACGTACTCACCTTTCCACAACTTCTCACGCACCTCCTGTTTCAAATGCGACCCTAACGGTCCCTCATAGCACACATATACCTCACATTTTGCGGCGTCAGCCAACCTGGTTATGTCCTGCCTACCCGCAGCCTCAACCACCGCCGCCGTTTTTGCCGTCCCTTGCGTGCTCTCATTCACCGGTACAACCGCCACGGGTGCTGCCACCGCTCCCGTGCCCACTGCCGCTATTCCTGATGTCCCAGCACCCCCGACCGGCGGTATCCAAGATGCCACCGGTCCTGCGGGAGTCTCAAATCTTTTCACCAGCTCCTTTATGCCTGCCAAGAAACCCAGTAGACCAGAGGACTCCCTGCCTCCCTCCGTTCCCTCTACACCATGAACCCCGCTCGTACCTACCCCACTGGGCCCCGTACTAGGTATAACACGATTAAATGGTGTAAAATGTGACTCACCCGGCTGCACAGGCGTAACCTCATCAGCCGACCCTCTGGTGTCCACCGCTGTTGTGCTCCTGGACGGCGGGTTCGGCTCCTCCTCTGACTCGGACCACTCTTGGGCTGTATGGCGCTCCTCCACCTCCTCTTCTGATGATGAGGGCCCACCCGGCCTGGACACCGTGGCTGCCGCCGGAGCTTGGCCTTGCTGTCCCCGCCTCCGCGCATCTCTCCGGCCATCCGACTTCTGCTTCGCTTTTCCTGGGCCGGCGTACTGTGCCTCAGCCCTGCTGATGTTCGGGTTAGCTGCCCTAACAGGCCGACCCCGATCGCTCCTCCTGTGATGCCCTGCCGCGGAAACTGCAGGCCCAGGCCTCCCTCCATGTGCTCCTCTCCGTGCTTCCTCCATACTTTTTCTGGGGGCGGGGCTTGCGCTCGCCTCCGCTCTGGTTCTAGGCCGCACCGCTGCTCCCCGGGCCCCTCCACTTCCAGGCCGCTGTGCTGAGGACCCCCTCGCTCCTCCGCTTGCTCCTCCCGCCATTCGCTTCGCCGGTGGGCCCACCGGGAGTCCGACCGGACCCCTAGGCTGCCGCTGATCCGTCCTCCGCTGTTCAGGGGAGAACCGCTCGGGTGGCCGTGAACGCCGCGCCCTGCTGGTGCTGATCTCACCCCCGCTCGGAGCTGGCCCCGCTCTCTGGATGGCCTCCGCGATCGTCTCCTGTAGCCAGGCCGCCCCTCGCACTGCCGCTTCTGCCTTCAGCTGCTCCATCATTTCCTCCATCTCTGCCATGCTGCTCTGAACTTTCCTCCACTCTTCTGTTACTCCCCCAGGGCGGGATTACCAATTTAAGGCTTCCCTTAATACCTCCCCCTCGGCTAACTCCAACCCCTCCTACCAGCTTGGTTAACCCCACTGCTCCCAAAGTCATGCACGCCCTGCACCTAGGCATTGCATGCTGCTGTTCCGGGCTCTACTAATTGGTTGTTTTGCAGGCTGGCAAGTGTGCTGGGTATAAGTTCTGCTGTACAGGAAATGCAAGAGGCTGTTACCAGGACAAATTCAGGTACTTACACTGTTTATAAAAAGGATGTTAATGAATACAGAGCTGCATGATTTTGTGTCCTTTTATATTTGCTTGGTGTTCTGTTTGCTTGGTTTTAACCATTCACTTAAGCATTTTATTTTTGAAAGCTGTTAACACATTTCATTATTTTAATTAATTAATCATTTCTTATCAACATCTCAAACTGCTACTTTTCCAACTCTCCTCAGTATAAACATCTTTAACTCATAGTGATCATCCTGAAGCAAATGGTATTTTAATACACTAGATAATCTTTGATACCAATCAAGCAACAAAGGAAAATGATGGCATACGTAGACAGAATAGAAAAGAAGAGATTGAAGAAAAATTATGAGATGTAAGACATAATACAAGAAGAAAAATTATGTGGGTTAAAATTTTTAGTAGATTGCAAAGACGACTTTGACTGTTCTTTCTTCCTAATAAAAAAATTATATATAATCTTTTACCCTGACAATAACTTAAAAAAAAAAAACTTTTTCAAAGAAATGGTATCTACTGTACATTCCACCCTTCCATCATGTATTCAAGTTTTCTTGAATTAAATTGTGACACAATGAACAGCTAGGCAGAGAATAGGGATGAGCTTCGAGTTCGAGTCAAACCCATGTTCGACTCGAACATCGCGTGTTCGACAGTTCGTCGAAGTACAGACGATATGGGCCGTTCGCGCCAAATTCGAGTGACGCGCCATGGCCCATAATTCACTGCGCCATCGCAGTGCATTGCTGGCTGATGATTGGCCAAGCATACACTATGACCCGCATGCTTGGCCAATCACAGCGCCGTCTGTACAGAGAGCCGTAATTGGCCAAAGCCAGGGTGGCTTTGGCCAATTATGGCTCAGGGGGTTTAGTACACGCCCCACACTATATAAGGCCGCCTGTACGTCGGCCCTGTGTAGTGTGTTCCGGCGATGAGAGAGAGATAGAGAGAGAGAGACAGTGTCATTTGATTTAAGTTAGATAGAGTAGGCAGGCGAGTCAGTTAGCTGCACTTACAGTGTATTGTGTATATATATACATCCTAGGTGTTGTGTGTGTGTGTGTATATATATATATATATATATATATATATATATATATATATATATATATATATATATATATATATATACACACATATATATATACACACACATACACACATTGTATTCAGTTTAGCTAGATCCGTTCCTGTTATTCTCTTCCTACTGACAGGCAGGCAGGTGTTTTTACAGTATTTACAGCTATCCGAAGAAAATTGCTGGTGTTTTTCTGATCCTATTAGTCCTATTAGCTACAGTATTTACAGTTAGTGTAATGCGCCCTCTGCACAGTGTGCACCTAAAACTACCTGAAGAAAATTGGTGGCGTTCTTCTGATCCTATTAGTACCACAGGCAGCTGTAGTATTTACAAGTTAGTGTAGTACGTCCTCTGCACAGTGTGCACCTAAAGCTAACTGAAGAAAATTGGTGGTGTTCTTCTGATCCTATTAGTACCGCAGGCAGCTACAGTATTTACAGTAATAGGGCGTACACATGGTCAGACTTTGTTCGGACATTCCGACAACAAAATCCTAGGATTTTTTCCGACGGATGTGGGCTCAAACTTGTTTTGTCTACACACGGTCGCACAAAGTTGTCGGAAAATCCGATCGTTCTAAACGCGGTGACGTAAAACCCGTACGTCGGGACTATAAACGGGGCAGTGGTCAATAGCTTTCATCTCTTTATTTATTCTGAGCATGCATGGCACTTTGTCCGTCGGATTTGTGTACACACGATCGGAATTTCCGACAACGGATCTTGTTGTCGGAAAATTTTATCTCCTGCTCTCCAACTTTGTGTGTCGGAAAATCCGATGGAAAATGTCCGATGGAGCCCACACACGGTCGGAATTTCCGACAACACGCTCTGATCGGACATTTTCCATCGGAAAATCCGACCGTGTGTACAGGGCATTAGTGTACTGCATCCTCTGCACAGTGTGCACCTAAAGCTACCTGAACACAATTGCTGTTGTTCTGCTCCTATTAATACCACAGGCAGGCAGCTACAGTATTTACATTTATGCCCTGTACACACAATCGGACATTGATTGGACATTCCGACAACATAATCCTGGGATTTTGTCTCAAAACTTGTTTTGCATACACACAGTCGCACAAAGTTGTTGGAAAATCCAATCGTTCTGAACACGGTGACGTAAAACACGTACGTCGGAATTGTCCACACACGGTCGGAATTTACACAAACGGATTTTGTTGTCGGAAAATTTTATAGCCTGCTCTCAAACATTGTTTGTCGGAAATTCCGATGGAAAAAGTCCAATGGAACCCACACACGGTCGGAATTTCCGACAACAAGCTCCGATCGCACATATTCTGTCGGAAAGTCCGACCGTGTGTACAGGGCATTAGTGTACTGTGTCCTCTGCACAGTGTGCACCTAAAGCTACCTGAAGACAATTGCTGTTGTTCTGCTCCTATTAATAGTACAGGCAGGCAGCTACGGTATTTACAGTTAGTGTACTGTGTCCTCTGCACAGTGTGCACCTAAAGCTACCTGAATAAAATTGGTGGTGTTCTTCTGATCCTATTAATACCACAGGCAGGCAGCTACAGTATTTACAGTTAGTGTACTGCATCCTCTGCACAGTGTGCACCTAAAGCTACCGGAACACAATAGCTGTTGTTCTGCTCCTATTAATACCATAGGCAGGCAGCTACAGTATTTCCAGTTAGTGTACTGCATCCTCTGCACAGTGTGCACCTAAAGCTACCTGAACACAATAGCTGTTCTGCTCCTATTAATACCATAGGCAGGCAGCTACAGTATTTCCAGTTAGTGTACTGCGTCCTCTGCACAGTGTGCACCTAAAGCTACCTGAAGACAATTGCTGGTGTTCTCATACTAATAATACTACAGGTAGGCAGTTGATTCTTCTAGCTGCAGTATCAGTATATATATACATCCCAGCTTTGTGCAGCTACATCTCACTGCAGGCCATTAGTATGTCTGGAAGGCCAACAAGGAGAGGCAGACAGTCACAAGCCAATAAAAGAGGGCAAGCAGGCTCTGTGTCTAGAGGCAACAGTGCTGGTCGTGGAGACGGTGCATCCTCATCAGCACGTGGCCATGGGACACGCTTGTCCTTTTTTTCGGCAGCTGGCCGTGTTGAGCCGCAACATGCAGAAGACTTGGTAGAGTGGATGACCAAGCCGTCCTCATCCTCTCTCACCCAGGCTCAGGGTGCTTTGTCTGGCAAAGCAGCTGCCAACGCGGCCTCTTCCCTCGGCTCAATGGCATCAGTCACTCCTTCCCTAGTCCCACCATGTCCTCCTGAGGAGTCCCCTGAACTGTATGACCACAGTGTTGGGTACATGCTCCAGGAGGATGCCCAGCATTTTTAAGGCTCCGATGATGGTACCCAGCTAGAGGAAGGCAGTAACGTGAGCCCAGAGAGAGGGGGTGCCCAAGAAGGACAGCAATCTGGCAGTCATGTTCCCCCAGCTGCAGCATACTGCCAGCTTTGCTCCAGTGATGAGGAGGGAGGGGATGATGAGGTCACCGACTCCACATGGGTGCCTGATAGGAGAGAGGAGGAGGAGGCACATCACCAACGAGGACGGATGCCCTCCAGGGGCCAGCTTAAGGGCAGCACACTGACTGCATCACACCGCAGAGCTCCACATGTGCACGACGCTGCTGTCTCTGCGCGTTATTCCAAAAGTTCTTTGGTGTGGGCCTTTTTTGAGATGAGTGCATCAGATCCCACCGCTGCTATTTGCAGGATATGTCTCAAGCGTATTTTGCGTGGCCAAAACATCACCCGCTTGGGCACCACATGCTTGACCAGACATATGTTGACCTGCCATGCAGTTCGTTGGCAAGCGTACCTAAAAGACCCACACCAAAGAACAAAGAGGACCTTTCCTTGCTCCTCATCAGCTGGGATCTCCAACCCCACTATACCTGAAGTCCTCTCTGAGACCTGCACTGAGAGGAATGAAGGTGTAAAATTAGGTGTGTCACAGCCAAGTACTTGTGGGCAATCTGCTATCAGTACACCAACGTCAGATTGTACCCGGCAAATTTCCCTGCCCCAGTTGCTGCATCGCCGAAAGAACTTCTCTCCCAGCCAGCCACCTGCCCAGCGGTTGAATGATAGCTTGGCTAAATTGCTAGCACTTCAACTGCTGCCTTTTCAGTTGGTAGACTCTGCCCCCTTTCGTGAGTTTGTGGAATGTGCGGTTCCTCGGTGGCAGGTTCCCAAACGCTACTTTTTCTCACGGAAGGCGATTCCGGCTCTCTACCGGCATGTGGAAGGCAATGTCCATGCCTCGCTGGACAGGGCGGTCAGCGGTAAGGTGCATATTACCGCTGACTCATGGTCCAGCAGGCATGGACAAGGACGGTACCTATCTTTAACCGCACACTGGGTGACTCTTCTGGCAGCTGGGAATGATGCAGGACAGGGTGCAGTAGTGTTGGAGGTTGTTCGGCCACCACGCCTCCATAATTCTACTAGTGGTGATTCTGCCACACCTCTCTCCTCCACCCCCTCTTCTTCTTCTTTCTCCATGGCCTCTTCCTGTGCTGATTTGTCCTCGGAACCAGCGGTGCTCCTTAGGCGTTCAAGGGGCTATGCAAGCAAAAAGATGCCATGCGGTACTTGAGCTGGTGTGCTTGGGGGACAGGAGCCACACTGGGGCAGAGATTCTGTCAGCTCTGCAGGGGCAGGGTCAGAGGTGGTTGATGCCACGCCAGCTTAAGGCAGTAATGGAGGTTTGCAACAATGGCACCAACTGACCCATGTGCCCTGTTTGGCTCAGGTCCTTAACTTGGTGGTGCAGGGGTTCTTGTGCAGGTACACGGGCTTACAGGATGTCCTGAGGCAGGCCAGGAAAGTCTATGTGCATTTCCACAGGTCATATAATGCCAGTGCTCGGCTGGCTGGCCTCCAAAGGGAATTTAACCTGCCCAAGAACCGCCTAATCTGTGACATGCCCACCAGGTGGAACTCAACGTTGGCCATGCTGCAGCAGCTGCACACGCAGCAGAGGTCCATCAATGAGTACCTATGAGACTATGGCACCAGGACAGGGTCAGGGGACCTTGGGTTTTTTCCCCACGCCAGTGGGCTATGATCAGGGATGCATGCACTGTCACCATTTGAGGAGGCCACGAGGATGGTGAGCAGTGACAGTGCATGCATCAGTGACACTGTACCTCTTGTCCACCTGTTGGAGCACACGCTGCGTGGAATAATGGACAGGGCACTTGAGGCAGAACAGAGGGAGGAAGAGGAGGACTTCCTTACCTCCCAAGGTATCCAGACAGTGTTCCTGCGTGCCCACTGATCACACAGGAAGAGGACGAGGAGAAGGAGGAGGAGGATTGTGTCAGCATGGAGGTGGGGCCTGGCACTCAGCATCAGCAGCAGTCTTCAAGGGATCATTTACAGTCCCAAGAAACCCACGGACTTGTACGTGGCTGGGAGGAGGTGGCTGCGGATCATGTCGTACTTAGTGACCCAGAGGACTCTGGACCGAACGCCTCAGCAAACCTATGCTGCATGGCCTCCCTGATCCTGCAAAGCCTGCGGAAGGATCCTCATATTCGTGGTATCAAGGAGAGGGATCAATACGGTCTGGCAACCCTCCTTGATCCACGTTACAAGGGTAGGGTTGCGGACCTTATCTTATTTATCTTATCTTACCTTATTGCAGAGGGAGCAGAGGATGAAACATCTTCGGGAGGCCTTGCAGAAAGGTCTGTGCAACGCGTTCCCAGAGACTGGGAGTTTAACTCCTGTTCCTGGACAACGTGTTGCTGAGGCTTCGGTCAGTCAAAGAAGGAGCGGTGGAGAAGGTGGCCATCTGACCGATGTGTTCAGACAATTTTTTAGTCCGCAGCCCAAAGGTATGATCGGTTCCAGCAACCATCGCCAGCGTCTGTTTTACATGGTGCAGGAATATCTAGGGGCAAGATCTGACTTGGACACCTTTCCCACCGAAAATCCTCTGGGTTACTGGATCTTGAGGATGGATCACTGGCCAGAGCTTGCACAGTATGCAACTGAGCTACTGGCCTGTCCTGCATCCAGCGTTCTTTCGGAACGCACATTCAGTGCTGCTGGAGGCTTTGTAACCGATCACAAGGTGCGCCTGTCCACCAACTCGGTCGATCGATTGACCTTCATAAAAATGAATCAGTCTTGGATCACTACCAGCTACCAGGCACCTGATGCTGATGTAACCAAATAATTTTTTTTGAAATGTCAGATCCCTTCAATACTGCCTATGCTGATGCTGAGTGACTATCCTGTTATGCTGAGTGATTATCCTCTTCCTCCTTAATGATCATGCTGATAGCTTGTAAGAACACTTTTGGTTCTGGGCGCCGCCACCAGTGGCTAAGGCCCAATTTTTCAGACCCTGTTTAACAGGGGCGTGTAATTACAATTTTTGATGCAATATTTTGCAGGAGGGTTCGTTGCTGCGCTTAACTAGAGTATCTGTGAGGGGTTGCAGTGTTGTGGCACCAGCACCAGTGCCTAAGGCCCAATTTTTCAGCCCCTGTTCAACAGGTACATGTAATTAGAATTCTTGTTCTAATATTTCACAGCAGGGCCCATTCCTGCGCCCACCAAGAGTAACTGTGAGGGCTTACAGTGTAGTGGCAACACCACCACCACCACCAAAGACCCAATTTTTCTGCCCCTGTTCAACAGGTGCATGTCATTACAATTCTTGATCTAATATTTGACAGCAGGGCCCATTCCTGCGTCCACCAAGAGTAACTGTGAGGGCTTACAGTGTTGTGGCAACACTAACACCTAAGGCCCCAATTTCTGCTGAGTATATAGGGCAGGCCCCTACTTTCAAACATCCAACTTACAAACGACGCCTACTTGCAAACGGAAGGAGACAACAGGAAGTGAGATGAAATCTACCCCTAGGAAGGGAAATTCTCTCCTGTGAGAGTTAATATGGGAAAAACGTGTCTCCTCTCCACTGATGCTTTATTACCAATCCTTGTTTCACCAAAAACCCCAAATTTTCAAAAAACATTTGTCATTGGGACAGAAAGTGAGGTGAAATCTTCTGAAGAGGTGCACAGACAGCAAAACAAATGTTACAGGGGTGATAAACCTTCCCTATGTTTTCCAAAAAGCTTAAAAATAGATTTTTTGGCAGTAGCTACACTTTAAAAATGTACCAGTTCAAAATTACAAACCGATTCTACTTAACAACAAACCTACAGTCCCTGTCTTGTTTGCACCGCCTGTATACTGCTGTTCAGAGTATATAGGGCCTGGGGGCCCCATGCCTTTCCTTTTTTTAATTTGGGGGCAGGGTTCCCCTTAATATCCATACAAGACCCAAAGGGCCGGATAATGGACTGGGGGGGGGGTACCCATGCCATTTGTCAAACTGATTTTCATCCATATTGCTGGGACCCGACATTACATTAAAGCCGCAAGCAGTTTTAAATTACTTCTATTCCTTTAAAAATTTCATTTTGTGCAGGGACTGTTCTAAGCAGGGGAAACACGCGCCACTTTACAGGCATACTATAGACACCCCCCGGGTACAATATTTATATATATTTGAATATTTCGCTTTTTTTTTTTTTCACTTTAAGCATCATTAAAATTACTGCTCCCGAAAAAAACAGCAGTTTTTAAAACTTTTTTTTGCATTGATACATGTCCCCTGGGGCAGGACCCGGGTCTCCAAACCCTTTTTAACACATTACCATGCATATTAGCCTTTAAAATTATCACTTTTGATTTTGAACGTTTGAGTCCCATAGACTTTAATGGGGTTCTAAAGTTCGCGCAAACTTTCGGTCCGTTCGCAGGTTCTGGTGCAAACCGACCTGGGGGGGGTGTTCGGCTCATCCCTAGCAGAGAATAGTCCACAGGCCAGTGTACATTGATAGTGTGAAGGAGGCACAAAGTGTGCTAAGGGAGGAAATGTCATTGGAGGTGACAGGCCTGAGATCCAAGGCACTCAAAGGAAGAAGTGGGCATGTGTCCTGGGCACCATGATCTAGTGACACACCTGTTTGTTTTTTCCTTGTTAAAAGATTTTATTGCATATACAGATTGTCTAATCATTATTGTATCCAATTTGTATGCTATCAAAATGATGAATTTTACTCACATAGATCCAGAAGTATTATTATCATTAACTAAATTTAGTTAAAATAAAAATGGTAAGTTATTAATGAATCCTTATTTAATAAACTATAATATTAATAGGAATATGGGATTCAAGGATCTTGTAGAATTAGCTATGATCCTTGGGATTCTAGTTAAGTATAGACTTCTAATATGTATATTTTATAGTGATATATGAGTAAGAGTATAATAATAGAAAAGGAAAGGAGAGAGAAAGGAAAGATGTAAAGATGAGGAAGAAAAAGAAAAAGGAAGAAAAGGGGAAGCAAAAGTAAATAAACTAATGCGCAAACCCACAGTGACCAATAAATGAATGCGCAAACCCACAGTGACCAATAGGCTAATTAAGAGCTGCCAACATAAAGCAGTGTACTCACATAACTATAATTAAAAAAAATAAAAAACAATTTATGTGGCGCTACTTACGCCTAAGTAAAAGAATGTATATATGCAATATATAGAAATACAAAATAAATAAAAGTGCAGTAGTGCATAAATATCATAAATACATAAATAATAATCATAGATATTAATCATACAATACAATGAAGAATGAGGTAAACTCATATAGAGTGAAGTGCGATTCTTCCAAAATACATAAACAATGTGCAAAAAAATGCATATAAACCCGTGACTCACGAATGTGTATTATAAAATGTCCAAACAATTAATAATAAGTGATAAGTGTAGTCCAAACGTCATGCAATACAGCTCCCAATACCAACAAGGTAAGATCTTCTGATAATACAGGAAAGTGCAGGTGCAGTAAACAATCACTGTGGCAACAAGTGTCTAAGGTAGAAGTGTGCCTCCAATCAGGCTCCGGGGTGCGACACCTCTTTCCCCCAGCCTCCCAACTGTAGCAGCGGCCCCCAATGGGCCAAATCGAGTGTCAACCAGCAAGTGGTAAAGATATCCACAGGAACAGCAGCTTCCGGTAGTTGTCACAGCACTTGGGGACATACGATATCCAACCAGCAATTGCACTCTCCCACATTCAATAGGTGTAAGCGGATGAACGGTAAAAGAGAAGTTATGGCTCCATAGTGTAGTGGTTAAAATTTATTAACAAAAAAACAAGTAATAACTTACATAAAGAATCGATAAAAGCAGCAGTAGAAGCGAGAGCTTCCGGGTTCGGCCGTACCCGGAAGCAGCGGCACCTGGCTCCTCCCTGACGCGTTGCGTCACAACACACGTGGCTTTCTCAAAGGGTCAAGGAGTCAGGTGTCGGCCAGCCAGTTTATGCGGTCTCAACCGCTGTCATAGCAACAGCGGGTAAACAAATGAATTTAAAAACCATATGAATGATAAAAACAGCATGATAAATCCATGTATGGCATAAATGTAGATAACAGGTAATGACAAGTTACTTTACTAATCAATTTCAAAGAAAAAACTGCGCTTAGAAACCAATATATAAAGCTGCGGTTATAAGTGAAGCACACCAAAACAAAACAACATAAAAAAACCGCGCTAAATAAATAAGGAAAGAATTGTTGATAAAGTCTTTAGATCCTGAGATATAAATATTGTCTAATGTTAATACAGTCTTTGAGATCCAAACACACTGTCCATATCACAATAGAGATGGTAAATAATTGTGTATGTCTCTTTAAGGTTCATCCAATAGAGAATGGCAATAGAACCGAAGAAAAACACCAGGTGATTGCGCTTACCAGATGCAAGCCTATTATAGGCAGATGGCTTAAACCCAGCCTGGGCCTCTAGAATGATGCTTCTGGACAGATCGAAATTTTCATACTCGTCACGTGTGCCGGTTCTTGGGAATATTTATCCAAAAAGAAAAGTACACATATAGTGTAATACTGCTAATTATTACCACACAGAACACCCAATTTGTGAGAAAAGTGAAAAGAAGATGTGACACTCAATACAATGTGATCATAAAATCATGAATCACCCAAAAGTAATATTGCAACCACGGATGATAATGGGTGTCATATAATCATAAACATCAATGAAAAAGTGAGTGAGGAACGGTGACACTTTATAACACCCCTCTAGTTGGGCAGGTTTAGAAAAAAAGAAGAAAAAAAGAAAAAAAGAAAAAACTTTGCCCGATCACCAAAAATTAATTACTAGCAGAAAAAATTATTAAGTGATCTAAACACACAAATAGAAAAAAAGGGAAGAGCCAGAAAAACCCTTGTATGCAGCACACCACATGCACAGGCTGCTTACCAAATAGCAATTCATATAGATAAGATAATACACCCAGCGTGTAAATATGTTGAAATCACACCCGCGGGTTTAGGGGATGTTCTGCTTACCAGACATCCTCATATACAGGCAGATCGGTTGGAGCACCGATGGGCTCCAATCTGGAACGATGTAAATATGTCCTGGCCAATCGTGCCCAAGCTCAGCAAAACATGAGAAGTAGAAAAAACACCAATAGTGTAACACTGTATAGTCCGGTTTAATAGATAAAGAGTAACACTTACATCAAAAAAAAGATAAAACAGCATAAAATGGAGCCGGCCGGCATTCATACACACTCCCGTCCTCACAGGACAAATGTGGCGACGTCAGCACGTCCCTCCCAGACGCGTTTCGTCACACGCTGACGTTTTCAATGGGGAACGGGAAGCATGCTGGGCCACCACGTTAAATATCCACACCAAGCCTCGCCCTGAGTTCCATAGACGGAAACACACGGCGCCATCTTAGGTGTGGGCATCCCTATGTTTGCACTGAAAAGAATGGGATCCGATCGACAATCCAAAGTGCCGTGGGATCACCATCCTTATATTAAAAACATAAAGTATATATATATACATACAATATGGTAAAATTATATAAAAATATAAAAAGTATATTGGAAATTCTCAACAAGGTCAGGAAGCCTCTTGTCAGAAAAAATAAATAGATAAATAAAACGACAGTAAAGTAACCATTCATGTGAAACTACCATTGTATATCATAATATTCTTTCCCTATTTAAATACAGGAATCGACATTGATCTAAAATGTGAGTGCAGTTTACACGAAAACATAATAAAATACACAGCAATTGCACTCTCCCACATTCAATAGGTGTAAGCGGATGAACGGTAAAAGAGAAGAGATGGCTCCATAGTGTAGTGGTTAAAATTTATTAGCAAAAAAAAAAGTAGTAACTTACATAAAGAATTGATAAAAGCAGCAGTAGAAGCGAGAGCTTCCGGGTTCGGCCATACCCAGAAGTAGCGGCACCTGGCTCCTCCCTGACGCGTTGCTTCACAACACATGTGGCTTTCTCAATGGGTCAAGGAGTCAGGTGTCGGCCAGCCAATTAATACAGTCTCAACCGCTGTCATAGCAACAGCGGGTAAACAAATTAATTTAAAAACCATATGAATGATAAAAACAGCATGATAAATCCATGTATGGCATAAATGTAGATAACTAACAGGTAATGACAAGTTACTTTGCTAATCAATCATAAATAATAATATAAAAAATGAATCATAAAATATTAATTTAAAAGTGAAAATCAATCCATCCAAATCCCAGGCGCCATCTAGTGGTGGACATACGGGAATTACTACAGCGCTTAATCAAAAGGAAATCAATGATAACCAGTGGAAGCAAAAAATATCCACTAGGTTATCAGACGCCATCTGGTGGAAGAGAAGGAATAACCATCCCACCTAGTCTGTAACTCATTAGTGACATCTAGTGGGTATATCATAATTTACAGGGATAACTAAAAAGGGATAACTCAAAACTCTTAGCTCCACTGGTGACACCCAGTGGAACTGAGGTGAAATAACAATAGGATTCCTTTAAGCAAATAATAAGAGGGACCTTCAATACATAAATATAAGAGGACAAAACTAATCCAACTGTCCAAAGCCAGAGAATAATAACTAAAGGCTCTTGATATCGGAAGGTCATCTTCTACTCCAAGGCTCCAATGACCACAATTAAAACCAATGATAATAAGGAAAAGATCAATAATATGATAAAAATAAAAATATTAAAAATTAGAGATAAAACAGTTAAGATCGAATTCTACATTGTGCCCTAGTGGCGCCAATGTAAGTAATTCATAAATCCATCTAGACTCAGCTTGGCTAATCTTAATAATTTTATTGTCACCCCTCCAATGGGGTTTATATTTTTCTATTCCACAATTTTTTAGTGACGAGGCATCACTGTTATGGTATTTTGCGTAGTGTCTTGATAAACTATGTTTATCAAAACTCTTTTTGATGTTCTGCACATGTTCCCTCAATCTCTTCCATAGTGCTCTCTTCGTTCTGCCAATATATTGAATTTGGCAGGGACACTCAAGTAAGTAAACAACCCCTTCACTACGGCATGTAATAAAATCTTCTATTAGGTAATTCTGTAACATTACGGTTGAAGTAAAGCTCAATTTCTTTTTCTTGCTTTCTTTCTTCTTTTGTATGTCGACATGCGTAGCAATTTTTACATGGATAGTATACCTTACCTTCGAAGAAAGAAAACTCTCTTATTCGGAGGGACTAGGACATTTTTAGACAAGCGATCCCTCAAAGTGGGGGCTCTTCTGTACACAAATTTGGGTTTTTTCGGAAGAATAGTGCCTAGATGGCGATTGGTTCTAATGATGTCCCAATGTTTTTTAAAGATTCTCTCAATTTGCTTGTACTGAATATTAAAATCCATAATAATAGGTGGACTGTCTTGATTAACTGAATTTTTAACATTATCTTGTATCAATTTCTCTCTTTGCCTCCACTGGTTATCATTGATTTCCTTTTAATTAAGCGCTGTAGTAATTCCCGTATGTCCACCACTAGATGGCGCCTGGGATTTGGATGGATTGATTTTCACTTTTAAATTAATATTTTATAATTCATTTTTTATATTATTATTTATGATTGATTAGTAAAGTAACAACATAAAAAAACCGCGCTAAATAAATAAGGAAAGAATTGTTGATAAAGTCTTTAGATCCTGAGATATAAATATTGTCTAATGTTAATACAGTCTTTGAGATCCAAACACACTGTCCATATCACAATAGAGATGGTAAATAATTGTGTATGTCTCTTTAAGGTTCATCCAATAGAGAATGGCAATAGAACCGAAGAAAAACACCAGGTGATTGCGCTTACCAGATGCAAGCCTATTATAGGCAGATGGCTTAAACCCAGCCTGGGCCTCTAGAATGATGCTTCTGGACAGATCGAAATTTTCATACTCGTCACGTGTGCCGGTTCATGGGAATATTTATCCAAAAAGAAAAGTACACATATAGTGTAATACTGCTAATTATTACCACACAGAACACCCAATTTGTGAGAAAAGTGAAAAGAAGATGTGACACTCAATACAATGTGATCATAAAATCATGAATCACCCAAAAGTAATATTGCAACCACGGATGATAATGGGTGTCATATAATCATAAACATCAATGAAAAAGTGAGTGAGGAACGGTGACACTTTATAACACCCCTCTAGTTGGGCAGGTTTAGAAAAAAAGAAGAAAAAAAGAAAAAAAAGAAAAAAAACTTTGCCCGATCACCAAAAATTAATTACTAGCAGAAAAAATTATTAAGTGATCTAAACACACAAATAGAAAAAAAGGGAAGAGCCAGAAAAACCCTTGTATGCAGCACACCACATGCACAGGCTGCTTACCAAATAGCAATTCATATAGATAAGATAATACACCCAGCGTGTAAATATGTTGAAATCACACCCGCGGGTTTAGGGGATGTTCTGCTTACCAGACATCCTCATATACAGGCAGATCGGTTGGAGCACCGATGGGCTCCAATCTGGAACGATGTAAATATGTCCTGGCCAATCGTGCCCAAGCTCAGCAAAACATGAGAAGTAGAAAAAACACCAATAGTGTAACACTGTATAGTCCGGTTTAATAGATAAAGAGTAACACTTACATCAAAAAAAAGATAAAACAGCATAAAATGGAGCCGGCCGGCATTCATACACACTCCCGTCCTCACAGGACAAACGTGGCGACGTCAGCACGTCCCTCCCAGACGCGTTTCGTCACACGCTGACGTTTTCAATGGGGAACGGGAAGCATGCTGGGCCACCACGTTAAATATCCACACCAAGCCTCGCCCTGAGTTCCATAGACGGAAACACACGGCGCCATCTTAGGTGTGGGCATCCCTATGTTTGCACTGAAAAGAATGGGATCCGATCGACAATCCAAAGTGCCGTGGGATCACCATCCTTATATTAAAAACAAAAAGTATATATATATATACATACATACAATATGGTAAAATTATATAAAAATATAAAAAGTATATTGGAAA
This sequence comes from Lithobates septentrionalis, assembly GCA_037952835.1. Classification (NCBI taxonomy): domain Eukaryota; kingdom Metazoa; phylum Chordata; class Amphibia; order Anura; family Ranidae; genus Lithobates; species Lithobates septentrionalis. The sequence goes on along the minus strand of JBBDGP010000111.1, from coordinate 617,464 downwards.
TTCTCAACAAGGTCAGGAAGCCTCTTGTCAGAAAAAATAAATAGATAAATAAAACGACAGTAAAGTAACCATTCATGTGAAACTACCATTGTATATCATAATATTCTTTCCCTATTTAAATACAGGAATCGACATTGATCTAAAATGTGAGTGCAGTTTACACGAAAACATAATAAAATACACAGACGTAGAGTATAACAAAACCATAGAGGCATACAATCAAATGGATATAAATTCATATGACACAGATTGTAATGTATAGTTCCTCAAATGGCAAATGTCCCTCCCAATATTAATATCAGGGAGACAGATCCTATGGTTGTTTCTCCAACCCACCTAAGATGTATAAGTTGACAAAGCCATGAACAGGTCAGGAATGAAGAAAACTATATTAATCCAATATATCCTATTCGCCCTCAAAAATAAAAATCTGGTATATTCTATTCACCCCCATATATCAAGAGTTGTCGATAAACGCATTGACGTCTACATCTATATTGAGTCCATGGGGTGTATAGCTCTTAATTCTATGGACCCACGACATCTCTAATTTAGAGATGTCCCGCACCATAGAACTACCTCGCCAGTGGGGTTGGTACCGATCGATACCCAAGAACAGTGTGTTGGCAGGGTTTCTGTCGTGTACCAGGCGGTAATGCTTGGACACGGAATGATTTTTGAAACCCGTCAAGATATTTGTGACGTGCTCATTAAGCCTCACCTGAAGGGGGCGTTTGGTCCGTCCCACATATTGCAGGCCACAAGGGCACTGCAACATGTAAACCACCCCCATAGTGGAGCAAGTGATAAATGGGGTGATTTGGTGGGTTCGCCCAGTTACTGTAGACACAAAAGATTGGGTCTTCCTGCTGTGACAGGAACTAAGAGAACATACTCGACACCTATTACATTTATAAAAACCCGTCAGTTGGTTGAAAAAGGTTGTCTTGACAATTGGAGGGTCCAGTACTCCAGGAGCTAATTGGCTCCTCAGTGACGGGGCCCCTCTAAAAACAATTTTTGGTCTAGATGGTAAAGCCTCTTTCAACACCCGATCATTGGCAATAATATGCCAGTGTTTAGAGACTAATTGTTTTATTTCCTTGTGTTGAAGGGAATAGGAAGTTATAAAAGGTACCCCAAAATTGTGGTCCATTCCCCTGAGTCTGGGCTTATCAACCAATAGGAGCTCTCTATTCATGTCCTGCACTTCCATCAGGGCTGGTAACAGGCTCTCTTTGGGGTAGCCCTTTTCAAGGAATCTTTCAGTGAGAATGTCGCTCTGTACTCTAAATTTCTCAGGGTCCGAACAGTTTCTATGTATTCTCATATATTGACTTTTAGGGATAGCCTGGAGCCAGGGTTTACTGTGGTGCTTAGGGACCTGGAGAGGCTAGAGATAAAGAATGCCAAAAATTCAAAGACCATGCAGGAGGGTTTGGACTCGTTATGTAAAAATAAAGAATTGGTCATCCGCCCTGCGGATAAGGGGGGGGGATAGTGGTGTTAGATCGGAAGGATTATTTGACTGAAATGGCCAGAATCCTAGGTGACACCGATACCTATACCCCTCTAACTGCTGATCCCATAAAGAGCTATACCAAAGAACTCCGTAAGATCATTTCGAAGGGTTCGAGATTGGGTATTCTGGGGGAGAAAGAGAGTCTTTATCTGATTCCAAGGGCTCCCAGAACCCCCATCATATATTACCTACCTAAGGTACATAAAAATCCTGTCTGCCCCCCGAGACGCCCCATCGTGAGTGGCATTGATTCCATCACGTCCCGGGTGGGCAGATATATCGATTTTTTTCTTCAGCCCCTTGTTCAGAAAATGCCCTCTTATATTAAGGATACACGCCATGTGCTCAACCTCCTCTCTAGCATTACTATCAAACCAGGGATGTGGATGGTTAGTGCAGATGTATCCTCCCTATACACCATTATCCCCCATGAAATGGGTTTAAATGCGGTGAAGGATGCCCTAACCAAAGGGTCGGGCCTCCCCCCGGAACAAATATCCTTTATTATGGAACTGCTCATTTTTGCAGCCTCCCACAATTATTTTTGGTTTGCCAACAAATTTTATCGTCAATGTCGTGGGGTTGCTATGGGGGCTAAGTATGCCCCCAGCTTGGCAAATCTCTTTATGGCCAAGTGGGAGGAGGATGTCATCTATGCCCACCGTAGCCCCCATCTTGTCGTGTGGGCAAGATATATAGATGACATCCTCCTCCTATGGGATGGAGATGGCCAGGAGTTACAACAATTCCTGTCCTCTCTAAATGTTAATGATAGAGGTATACATTTAAATTTTGAGTTGAGTCAGACCCAGATTCATTTTCTGGATCTTACCTTGACTATAGATGAGAACCATCTGTTGACTTCCACCTTTTTTAAGGAAAGTGATCGCAATTCCTTCATTTCTTTGGAAAGCTGCCATTATAAACCCTGGCTCCAGGCTATCCCTAAAAGTCAATATATGAGAATACGTAGAAACTGTTCGGACCCTGAGAAATTTAGAGTACAGAGCGACATTCTCACTGAAAGATTCCTTGAAAAGGGCTACCCCAAAGAGAGCCTGTTACCAGCCCTGATGGAAGTGCAGGACATGAATAGAGAGCTCCTATTGGTTGATAAGCCCAGACTCAGGGGAATGGACCACAATTTTGGGGTACCTTTTATAACTTCCTATTCCCTTCAACACAAGGAAATAAAACAATTAGTCTCTAAACACTGGCATATTATTGCCAATGATCGGGTGTTGAAAGAGGCTTTACCATCTAGACCAAAAATTGTTTTTAGAGGGGCCCCGTCACTGAGGAGCCAATTAGCTCCTGGAGTACTGGACCCTCCAATTGTCAAGACAACCTTTTTCAACCAACTGACGGGTTTTTATAAATGTAATAGGTGTCGAGTATGTTCTCTTAGTTCCTGTCACAGCAGGAAGACCCAATCTTTTGTGTCTACAGTAACTGGGCGAACCCACCAAATCACCCCATTTATCACTTGCTCCACTATGGGGGTGGTTTACATGTTGCAGTGCCCTTGTGGCCTGCAATATGTGGGACGGACCAAACGCCCCCTTCAGGTGAGGCTTAATGAGCACGTCACAAATATCTTGACGGGTTTCAAAAATCATTCCGTGTCCAAGCATTACCGCCTGGTACACGACAGAAACCCTGCCAACACACTGTTCTTGGGTATCGATCGGTACCAACCCCACTGGCGAGGTAGTTCTATGGTGCGGGACATCTCTAAATTAGAGATGTCGTGGGTCCATAGAATTAAGAGCTATACACCCCATGGACTCAATATAGATGTAGACGTCAATGCGTTTATCGACAACTCTTGATATATGGGGGTGAATAGAATATACCAGATTTTTATTTTTGAGGGCGAATAGGATATATTGGATTAATATAGTTTTCTTCATTCCTGACCTGTTCATGGCTTTGTCAACTTATACATCTTAGGTGGGTTGGAGAAACAACCATAGGATCTGTCTCCCTGATATTAATATTGGGAGGGACATTTGCCATTTGAGGAACTATACATTACAATCTGTGTCATATGAATTTATATCCATTTGATTGTATGCCTCTATGGTTTTGTTATACTCTACGTCTGTGTATTTTATTATGTTTTCGTGTAAACTGCACTCACATTTTAGATCAATGTCGATTCCTGTATTTAAATAGGGAAAGAATATTATGATATACAATGGTAGTTTCACATGAATGGTTACTTTACTGTCGTTTTATTTATCTATTTATTTTTTCTGACAAGAGGCTTCCTGACCTTGTTGAGAATTTCCAATATACTTTTTATATTTTTATATAATTTTACCATATTGTATGTATATATATATATACTTTTTGTTTTTAATATAAGGATGGTGATCCCACGGCACTTTGGATTGTCGATCGGATCCCATTCTTTTCAGTGCAAACATAGGGATGCCCACACCTAAGATGGCGCCGTGTGTTTCCGTCTATGGAACTCAGGGCGAGGCTTGGTGTGGATATTTAACGTGGTGGCCCAGCATGCTTCCCGTTCCCCATTGAAAACGTCAGCGTGTGACGAAACGCGTCTGGGAGGGACGTGCTGACGTCGCCACGTTTGTCCTGTGAGGACGGGAGTGTGTATGAATGCCGGCCGGCTCCATTTTATGCTGTTTTATCTTTTTTTTGATGCAAGTGTTACTCTTTATCTATTAAACCGGACTATACAGTGTTACACTATTGGTGTTTTTTCTACTTCTCATGTTTTGCTGAGCTTGGGCACGATTGGCCAGGACATATTTACATCGTTCCAGATTGGAGCCCATCGGTGCTCCAACCGATCTGCCTGTATATGAGGATGTCTGGTAAGCAGAACATCCCCTAAACCCGCGGGTGTGATTTCAACATATTTACACGCTGGGTGTATTATCTTATCTATATGAATTGCTATTTGGTAAGCAGCCTGTGCATGTGGTGTGCTGCATACAAGGGTTTTTCTGGCTCTTCCCTTTTTTTCTATTTGTGTGTTTAGATCACTTAATAATTTTTTCTGCTAGTAATTAATTTTTGGTGATCGGGCAAAGTTTTTTCTTTTTTTCTTTTTTTCTTCTTTTTTTCTAAACCTGCCCAACTAGAGGGGTGTTATAAAGTGTCACCGTTCCTCACTCACTTTTTCATTGATGTTTATGATTATATGACACCCATTATCATCCGTGGTTGCAATATTACTTTTGGGTGATTCATGATTTTATGATCACATTGTATTGAGTGTCACATCTTCTTTTCACTTTTCTCACAAATTGGGTGTTCTGTGTGGTAATAATTAGCAGTATTACACTATATGTGTACTTTTCTTTTTGGATAAATATTCCCATGAACCGGCACACGTGACGAGTATGAAAATTTCGATCTGTCCAGAAGCATCATTCTAGAGGCCCAGGCTGGGTTTAAGCCATCTGCCTATAATAGGCTTGCATCTGGTAAGCGCAATCACCTGGTGTTTTTCTTCGGTTCTATTGCCATTCTCTATTGGATGAACCTTAAAGAGACATACACAATTATTTACCATCTCTATTGTGATATGGACAGTGTGTTTGGATCTCAAAGACTGTATTAACATTAGACAATATTTATATCTCAGGATCTAAAGACTTTATCAACAATTCTTTCCTTATTTATTTAGCGCGGTTTTTTTATGTTGTTACTTTACTAATCAATCATAAATAATAATATAAAAAATGAATTATAAAATATTAATTTAAAAGTGAAAATCAATCCATCCAAATCCCAGGCGCCATCTAGTGGTGGACATACGGGAATTACTACAGCGCTTAATTAAAAGGAAATCAATGATAACCAGTGGAGGCAAAGAGAGAAATTGATACAAGATAATGTTAAAAATTCAGTTAATCAAGACAGTCCACCTATTATTATGGATTTTAATATTCAGTACAAGCAAATTGAGAGAATCTTTAAAAAACATTGGGACATCATTAGAACCAATCGCCATCTAGGCACTATTCTTCCGAAAAAACCCAAATTTGTGTACAGAAGAGCCCCCACTTTGAGGGATCGCTTGTCTAAAAATGTCCTAGTCCCTCCGAATAAGAGAGTTTTCTTTCTTCGAAGGTAAGGTATACTATCCATGTAAAAATTGCTACGCATGTCGACATACAAAAGAAGAAAGAAAGCAAGAAAAAGAAATTGAGCTTTACTTCAACCGTAATGTTACAGAATTACCTAATAGAAGATTTTATTTCATGCCGTAGTGAAGGGGTTGTTTACTTACTTGAGTGTCCCTGCCAAATTCAATATATTGGCAGAACGAAGAGAGCACTATGGAAGAGATTGAGGGAACATGTGCAGAACATCAAAAAGAGTTTTGATAAACATAGTTTATCAAGACACTACGCAAAATACCATAACAGTGATGCCTCGTCACTAAAAAATTGTGGAATAGAAAAATATAAACCCCATTGGAGGGGTGACAATAAAATTATTAAGATTAGCCAAGCTGAGTCTAGATGGATTTATGAATTACTTACATTGGCGCCACTAGGGCACAATGTAGAATTCGATCTTAACTGTTTTATCTCTAATTTTTAATATTTTTATTTTTATCATATTATTGATCTTTTCCTTATTATCATTGGTTTTAATTGTGGTCATTGGAGCCTTGGAGTAGAAGATGACCTTCCGATATCAAGAGCCTTTAGTTATTATTCTCTGGCTTTGGACAGTTGGATTAGTTTTGTCCTCTTATATTTATGTATTGAAGGTCCCTCTTATTATTTGCTTAAAGGAATCCTATTGTTATTTCACCTCAGTTCCACTGGGTGTCACCAGTGGAGCTAAGAGTTTTGAGTTATCCCTTTTTAGTTATCCCTGTAAATTATGATATACCCACTAGATGTCACTAATGAGTTACAGACTAGGTGGGATGGTTATTCCTTCTCTTCCACCAGATGGCGTCTGATAACCTAGTGGATATTTTTTGCTTCCACTGGTTATCATTGATTTCCTTTTGATTAAGCGCTGTAGTAATTCCCGTATGTCCACCACTAGATGGCGCCTGGGATTTGGATGGATTGATTTTCACTTTTAAATTAATATTTTATGATTCATTTTTTATATTATTATTTATGATTGATTAGCAAAGTAACTTGTCATTACCTGTTAGTTATCTACATTTATGCCATACATGGATTTATCATGCTGTTTTTATCATTCATATGGTTTTTAAATTAATTTGTTTACCCGCTGTTGCTATGACAGCGGTTGAGACTGTATTAATTGGCTGGCCGACACCTGACTCCTTGACCCATTGAGAAAGTCACATATGTTGTGAAGCAACGCGTCAGGGAGGAGCCAGGTGCCGCTACTTCTGGGTATGGCCGAACCCGGAAGCTCTCGCTTCTACTGCTGCTTTTATCAATTCTTTATGTAAGTTACTACTTTTTTTTTTGCTAATAAATTTTAACCACTACACTATGGAGCCATCTCTTCTCTTTTACCGTTCATCCGCTTACACCTATTGAATGTGGGAGAGTGCAATTGCTGGTTGGATATCGTATGTCCTCAAGTGCTGTGACAACTACCGGAAGCTGCTGTTACTGTGGATATCCTTACCACTTGCTGGTTGACGCTCGATTTGGCTCATTGGGGGCCGCTGCTACAGGCGAGAGGCTGGGGGAAATAGGTGTCGCACCCCGGAGCCTGATTGAAGGCACACTTCTACCTTAGACACTTGTTGCCACAATGATTGTTTACTGCACCTGCACTTTCCTTTATTATCAGAAGATCTTACCTTGTTGGTATTGGGAGCTGCATTGCATGACGTTTGGACTACACTTATCACTTATTATTATTTGTTTGGACATTTATTATACACATTCGTGAGTCACGGGTTTATATGAATTTTTTTGCACATTGTTTATGTATTTTGGAAGAATCGCACTTCACTCTATATGCGTTTACCTCTTCATTGTATTGTATGATTAATATTTTATGATTATTAATGATATTTATGCACTACTGCACTTTTATTTATTTTGTATTTCTATATATTGCATATATACATTCTTTTACTTAGGCGTAAGTAGCGCCACATAAATTGTTTTTTATTTTTTTTAAGAAAAGGGGAAGGAATCCGCAGAACTGAGTCGAGAGCCTCCAATATTTCTGAAATGAATACATCCAGGTTGATATCTTCTCAATCAACTACCATGGCAAAAGTACTTTTAGGTCAAATGTTGGGGATAGAAAGTTATCTATCCATGGCTGCCATACTTTTTCAAATTTAGGAATCGTGTTTAATTTAAGGGCTATCATTTTAGCATGAGACATTCTATTCATTGCTTCATTGATAACCAAGTCTGGAGTTCTCCAGGCCCTTGCCATGGTTTGTTTTGCTGCTGTGAAAAGTTGAACCAGCAGGTTAAATTGCTAATGTGTTAAGTATTCCGGTTTTAAATAAAGGAAAGCCATTACAGGATCAATAGGGATATCCTTTTTAAATAAATTTAGATGCCATGTTAAATATTTCTTTTGTTTTAGGGCATACCCACCAGGTATGAAAGTATATCCCTAGATCTGAACAACCGTGGAAACATTGTGCTGAGCTGTTCTGCACATATTTAGCGGCCCTGACTGGTACAAGATACCATCTAGTTAACACTTTGTAGTTGGTCTCAAGCGCCATTACATCGGGGGAGACTGTTTTTGTTATTGACCAGATACTGTTCCAAATCTTCAATTTCTAATGTATTTTCCAAGTCTAACTCCCATTTTTGTACATATGAAGGTTTTCTCAATTCAGGATTCTCTAATATCTGGGAGTATAATAGCGATATTATACCTCTGTATGTGGGTCATTTTTACAAATTGTTTCAAAACTAGTGAATCGATTAAGTAGGGTATCAGAATTTAGGTAGGATGTAAAGAAATTTTTTATTTGGAGATAACAAAATAGTTCAGATTGGGGAAAGCCATATGATTCACAAACAGTCGGAAAGGGGATAAAAGATGAGGAGTTTACGAATTTATGCATTGACAAGAGATTAAGGGAGACCCATTCCCTAAATGATTTAGGAGAAACCATGCAGGATAAAAAGCTGGATTTTTGTAAAATGAGAGGAGAGGATTGTGCATTGACTGTACTCGGTTCCCGGTTTTAGTTTTATCCCAAAGAGAAAGAAAATGCTTGGTTATAGTATTACGTACGTTTTTACGGTCTTTCTGGGAAATCCAGAGTAAATTGGAAATCGACAATGGGTCACACTCTGCAGCTTCTATGTGCACCCATAGAGGAATTTCGTAATTTGCATATTATTTGGTAATGCTAGCCAGACGAGCTGCCTTATAATAATGTGCAAAGTTAGGGCATCCCAAACCCCCCTTTAATTTAGGGAGAAATAATGTGTATTTCTGTATTCACGGTTTAGAGGAACCCCATACGTATGACAATATTCTATTCTGTAAAATTCTCAGAAAGTATGCAGGCACCGGAATTGGTAATGCTCTGAATAAATATAACATTTTGGGAAGTATTGACATTTTGATTGCATTTATTCTTCCAAACCATAAAAGTGGTATGTGTTGAGTTGGAGGATAATTTAGTGAAAAAAGATCTGACAATGACGCAGTAATATTAATCCCTAAATATGGGATTGACTTTTCATTCCAATTGAATGAAAAACCTTGTTTTGCTGAGGTTAGCTACAATTCTGAAAGTTATATATTCAACACTAAGCATTTTTTGGGGTTGATAGATAGGCCAGAATAAGCAGCAAATTCATTAAGTACAGCAATAAGATTGGGGTCTGAGACTTGTGGGGAAGAAAGAAATAATAAATCATCTGCAAAAAGACATATTTTGTGCTGATATCCACCTAATTCAATGCCTGTTATAGTATTCTTTGATTTTATTGATTGGGCAAGTGGTTCAATTAAAAGCGCAAATAAAGGGGAAAGTGGGCATCCCTGTCTTGTACCTCTTTCAATGTTAAATAATTCAGACTTATATCCTGCATATTTTACATATGCTTGTGGTTTATTGTATAATGCCATGATCCAATTTATATAATTAGGACCAAAGCCCCATTTTTGCAATGCATAAATCATATAGGGCCAAGATATAGAATCAAAGGCTTTCTTTATGTCTAGCAAAGTAAAACATGCAGGTATGTCGTGTTTTTGCAATATGGGCTAGCAGTGTTGCTCTGCGCACGTTGTCTCCCGCTTGACGTTTGGGCATAAATCCTACTTGGTCTTGATGTATTAGTGATCCAATAATTTTATTTAGACGAGATGCTAGAATTTGATAGAATTTTGATATCAGTGTTTAACAAAGAAATTGGACAGTAATTAGAACAAGACGTTTCACCAGAATTAGGTTTCGGAATCGTGCAAATGATTTCCATTAATGATTCTGTATCTAATAGATTAATAAATGCATCCGCCAACACAAAGGAAATGATGTCTGCAAAAGTGCGATAATAAAGTGCTGTATACCCGTCAGGGCCTGGTATTTTATTTATTTTTAAATTCTTAATGGCAATAATTACATCCTCTGTAGTTATATGTTCATCTAAAAGATTCTTATGGGAGGAAGATATTTGAGGAAGATTTATATGTGAGAAGAAGGATTCAGCTTCTATAAGGTTGAAATCTTTAGTTTCAGAGTATAAGAAAAATAAGCTAGATCCAATTTTTTTCATTATTTTGAGTGGGTTACTGGTGTAGGTGTTTCTAGCCCATTTAAGTTTAATTGGTTTAAAAGATTTAATAATGGATTTCAGTGCTCGAGCTAAGTACGTGCCCGATTTATTTGATTTAACATAAAAAGCATATTTGGTACGGTACAGTGATTTATCAGCAGAATTTGTAAGGAATAAATCATATTCCAATCATGTTTTTTCTAGTTTAAATTTTGTTGCCGGGGTCGGATTGTTTTGGAAATGTATGAAAGAGGAATTAAAATCAGTTTCTAGTTTCCTTGATAAATTTATACGTTCCCGTTTGAGTTTTCCTGATTGTTGTTGAATTATTCCTCTTAGAACGGGTTTGTGTGCTTCCCAAGGAGTCAATGGGGAAATGTCTGAGCATGCGTTGTTTTTGAAATATTCTTTTAAGGCTATTTCTATTGATATGCGATGAGATGGGTGTTTTAATAATAGGTTTGGGAGATACCATGTATGATCGTGTGTTTTGGGTATAGTAGACGCTATAGAAGTAAAGACTGCATTATGGTCTGCATTATGGTCGGACCAAGCAATTGTAATTATATTGGATACAAGTATCTTTGGCACCATTCCTATAGTCAAAAAGATATGATCAATACGACTAAAAATTTGATGCGGATGCGAAAAATATGTGTATTTTCTTTTAGTAGGATTATTTTCTCTCCAAGAGTCCACCAAGTTAAATTTAGAGAGGAGCTGAGAGGAAGAATGTTTAGATTGGTTATTGGGAGGAGTAAAAGGGGTTTTGTCCAAAAATGGGAGAATGACCTGGTTGGAATCTCCACATATGATAAGTGATCCTATTCTATTGGAGTTTATTACTTGAAAAAGGTGGGACAAAAAGGGTAAAGGTTTTTTTTAGGTGCATAGTACAAAACAATAGTAATTGCTGTGTCCATAATAAATCCGGTAAGTATTAGATAACGACCTTCCGGGTCTTTAATTGCATTTTGTATTGTAAAAGGAGTAGACCAATGGAAAGCTACAAGAGTACCACGTTTCTTGGCATCAGCTGAGGCTGTGAATACCTGGGGGTATGAAGAATTATAAAATTTGGGTGTTGAATTTTTTGTAAAGTGTGTTTCTTGTAAGCACACAATATGTTCTTTTTTGGCCTGAAAAGTTCTAAAAGCTTTTGTACGTTTTTTTCAGAATATTTAAACCCTGAACATTCAGGGATAGAATATTCAATGGTGCCATAACAGTTGTTGAGTCAGCGAACCAATCTTACCATTTAATTCAGAATGCTGACTTCTCACCCCAATGTCCACTGAAAAAGATAGGAATGGGAAAGAAAAAGGTCAAGGAAGATCTGGAGTGGGTAATGAACCAAAGATAAGTGAGATCATATAACAAATATGTACAATAAAGATAATAAAACAGTCAAGGTGTACCCGTGATAAAATCCTCCATCAGGGGGAATGTTGCCAACACTGAATCCCCTCATAATATAACTGGGGATCCAACGAAGGCGAATTGGGGCGCACGGATCTTCCATGAGCAGAACACCTGTCTCAAAATATATTAAATGTAAACATCATAACGACGTTTGTTAATAAACCCGTTCAATATTTCGTTAATTTAAATATTAACTAAATTAACTAATTTTACCCCAAAAGGGTGAATTTACAAAGGATAGTTATATCTAATATTAATAATGAAATGAGGAATCCGAATATGGCTAAGTAGGAAAAGAAAGACCAAATTTTAAAGTATATAGTCTATTATATCCTAGGCATATGAGTTATTTGGTTGCTGCAACAATAATGTATAGTTAAGAGAAAGGAAAAAAAAATATATATATATATATATATATATATATATATATATATATAAATCAAAAGGACCATAAGGGTCAAATTGGAAAAATGGATAGAAATATAAAATTTGAAAGTTACAAATTAAAAATAAAAGTAAAAGTAAAAAAAAAAAATAAAAATAAAAATTAGAAATTAAAATACGTTAATAAAAAATAATAATAAAAATAAAAAGTATGATATGTCCAGGTTCTGGTATAATTCAAAAATGTGTAATCCATTTGTTATTGGGAGTAAGTTTCTCTACCAATGATAATGGATATTCAGAAACTCTCTTCCATGCAGGGATTATAATTGCGATTTCCCTCTTTGCGATTTTCATTCCATAACATCTTCTTGCTCTTGAGGTGGGGATGCATGCCTACTTCTTTTGTGTTGGTGTTGTTTTCCATTTTTCTCCTCAAATGCATTTCTTTGTGAGAAAACAGATGCTGCTCTTGAGGCTGGAGCATTTTGAGGAGATTCAGTCAGCTTTAGATCTTGTAATGCTTGTTGAAGTTCTTCAGATGATCTGCAAATGTGTCTGGTACCTTGGTGGGTAAATCTTAGGGAAAACGGAAAACCCCATTGATATTTTACATTGTTTCGTGGCAGTTCCATTAATTGAGGTTTCATTGCACGTCTTTTGGAGATAGTTAGTTGGGAAAGGCCCACAAATAACTGGTAATTATGACCCTGAAAGACTAGATTACGTTTTTCTCTAGCAGCAATTAACAATTGTTCCTTTGTTTTGAAAAAATGGAATTTAGCTATAATATCTCTTGGGGGGGGGGGGGGTGTCTGTTTTTTTGGGCATGAGAGCCCAGTGCACTCTGTCCATTTCCAATCTTTCCAATGGTATTCCTGGTAATAATTATTGACATAGTGCTATGACTGAGGATTGTATATCTATAACAGATTCTGGAATCCCTCTGATACGCAGATTTGATCTTCTAGCTCTGTTCTCATAATCCTCTAACTTGTTCTGTAATACAATATTCTCTTCTTTAAGAATATCTATTTCTGTCAGGAATTCTTGTGTTGAACTTTCAATATTCCATTCTAAGTTCAAGTGCTGCTGTGCGGTGTCCTAATTCCCTAATCTCCTTAGTAAGATTTTGAGTGATTTGTTCTGAAGTTTGTTGTACTGCTTTATGTAGCATTTTTTCAAATTGTTTCAAAATATTTTGAGGAGAAGTAGTTTCTTGTGGGGCTGAATGAGATACAAATAACTCATTATCAGAATCTCCTGAGGAAACAGGCTGTATTGAGTTAAATTTTAGCTTTTGTTTAGCGCTGCGTTCTGAGGCGATTGAGGCTGCTTCTGAGGTGATTTGCGCCATTTTATGTGACACCTGTGCGCCTCCTAATTTGGATTTTGGTTTAATGCGGGCTCCTCCAAGCACCATTTTTATATTAAAATGTTCCTCTCACCTCCGGTATAAATGACGATAGTACAGCTGGTTAAATGTTCGCCGGGTTACCTCTATTCAGTGGGTAATCTCACTTAGCGGAGCTCTAGCTGAGCATAACCGTCCCGCTAGACTCCGAGCATGTGCCCGCCCTGTTTGTTTTTTATCCTTAACTGGTCTTTCCTTAAAAAGGAATTATACTCAAATGTAACTCTTTATATCAGCGTGCTATTAATACCTACTTCTGCTTTGGCAGCACCCTGAACATCCTTCACATTTCAGAAATATTGCTGAAAGTAGTTGCAGAGATTTTGCTGAAAGTCATATCAACGGTGCATGTGCACTTTAAGTCACATTCAAGGCATCCTGACTATGCCAATATCTGCAGAGCACCTTGCTGTGTTTATATTATCCCCATCCCCCATGGTGAGGAGCACTGAGGGAAGAAGCATCTAAATAGGAAGGACACACAGGAAAACCATGAAGATGGTGGAGGCCTCATTGCTAGTCGTGCAGAAATGGCTTACAGCATAAAAACACAATTGAACACAATATTGAGGTACAGATTCTTTATTGAGGAAATCTTTACTTTCTTTGCGAAGGAGGGTATGCATTTTGGGGGATCGGACTGCTGGGTTTAAAGCTCACTTTTTGACCTATAACAACTACATCATCTTCTGACAGCCATCTTCCTGAGTGGACTGTGGACACTCTTGTGTGCTGTTGGTTGCAAATATCTGCACAGGTGCTAATAATGTAATATTTACCTCTTGTACAGTATATGTCTGCAGGTCATATTAACAAAATCCCAAGCCTAAACTACCTAACCCTAAAGAAAAAGTGTGCCAAAATTAACACCAGTTGAAAAGTATACAGCTGAATATTTCAATGGGGCTTAGCATAAAGATTGGGCAGAGTCTTGACCTCAGATCCAGGAGGCTCAACATAGTCACACAGGTTATAAAAATATCACAAAAATCTCCTGCAGCTCACACTTTTGCTAATATAGCAAGAATCTAAACATAAACAAAAGTGCACTAAAATTTGTGTGTGTGTGTGTATATATATATACATATACTATATTGTCAAAAGTATTCGGACGCTTGCCTTTACATGCACATGAACTTTAATGGCATCCCAGTCTTATGGGGCGTACACACGGTCGGACTTTTCAGCTACAAAAGTCCGACAGCCTGTCCGACAGACTTTTGACGGACTTTTGGCGGACTTTCGACGGACTTGCGGCGGACTTTCTAACGAACAGACTTGCCTACACACGATCACACAAAAGTCCGTCGAATTCTTACGTGATGACGTACACCGGACTAAAATAAGGAAGTTCATAGCCAGTAGCCAATAGCTGCCCTAGCGTGGGTTTTTGTCCGTCGGACTAGCATACAGACGAGCAGATTTTTCGACCGGACTCGAGTTTGACGGAAAGATTTGAAGCATGTTTCAAATCTAAAGTCCGTCGGATTTGAGGCTGAAAAAGTCAGTTGAAAGTCCGGAGA
>JBBDGP010000110.1:11402500-11420000 GCA_037952835.1 Lithobates septentrionalis | reverse complement strand
TGACAAGAAATTTCCCATGTTGCAAACAGCCATTGGAAACTGTAGTGCCATTTGTACTACTAATAATTATATGAAAAACACCAGACCAAAATGTAATAATGCATTAAAGTGTTTGTTCACCAATGCCAGAAGTCTGCCAAGCAAAATAGGTGAGTTGGAAGCTCTGGTGCATGAGTTGAACTATGATGTAATCGGTATTGCTGAAACTTGGCTTCAATCCTCACATGACTGGGCTATTAATATTCCTGGCTATGCACGCTTTCGGAGGGACAGGGTAAAAAGGAAAGGTGGCGGGGTCTGTCTCTATGTGAGAAGTGATCTCAAAGCAAGTGTGAAAGAGGACCTGATTGATGGAGAGTGTAATGAGTCTGAAGCATTATGGGTGGAACTACATATAGATGTGAGTAGTTCAAAGTTAATCATTGGAGTTTGTTATAGACCACCCAATGTTAACGAGGAGGTGGAGACTCAGCTCCTTGCACAGATGGAAAGGGCTGCAAGGGCTGGGACAGTGATAATAATGGGGGATTTTAACTACCCAGAAATTGACTGGAGTAATGGCACTGCTGGGACAGTTAAAGGGCAAAAATTTATAAACCTAGTACAGGACAATTTTATGGTCTAGTTTATTGAGGCCCCAACTAGGAATGAAGCTCTGTTGGACCTAGTAATCTCAAACCATGCAGAGCTTATTACTAATGTTCAGATAAAGGAACACCTGGGTAGCAGTGACCATAACATGATTTCATTTGATGTTAGCTGTAAACAAGAAATACATACGGGAAAGATAAAAACACTTAACTTCAAGAGAGCAAATTTTCCAAGGATGAGGGCTGCTCTCCAGGACTTAGACTGGGAGGGAATATTGGCATCAATAAACACAGAACAGAAATGGGAATTCTTCAAAAAGACTGTTTTGGACCTCACTGCAAAGTATATTCCCATGGGCAATAAGTTTAAAAGGCTAAAAATAAAACCTATGTGGCTCACGGTCAAAGTTAGAAAAGCTATAAACAATAAGAAAAGAGCTTTTAAAAAATATAAAAATGAAGGAACACTAGTGTCGTTTAAATGCTACAAAGAATTTAACAGAATATGTAAAAAGGAAATCAAGGGTGCAAAAATTCAAAATGAACGACAGATCGCAAAAAATAGTAGGACAAACCCCAAAAAATTCTTCAAATATATTAATAGTAAAAAGGTCAGGTCTGAGCATGTAGGCCCTTTACAAAATAATCTAGAGTGGGTGACTGGGGACAAGGAGAAGGCTAATTTATTAAATACTTTCTTCAGCTCTGTGTATACAAAAGAGCATGGGGGAGCTCATGTCCATAATGGGGGTGGTATTGACACAGCCCCAAATGATCCACAATGGCTCAAAAGGGATATGGTCCAGAAATATTTAGACAGAATAAAGGTGGATAAAGCACCTGGACCCGATGGCATCCACCCACGGATCCTAAAAGAATTGAGCTCTGTAATTTCAAAGCCATTGTATCTAATTTTTAGGGACTCATTAATGACGGGAATAGTACCACTGGATTGGCGCAGGGCGAACGTGGTGCCTATATTTAAAAAGGGATCAAAGTCTTTACCAAGTAACTATAGACCTGTTAGTTTAACTTCTATAGTCGGGAAGATACTGGAGCATTTAATAAAAGACCACATAGATGAGTTCTTGCTAGAAAAAAACATTTTAAGCAACAGACAGCATGGGTTCATTAAAAAGACAGAAGTTGTCAGACAAACCTGATTTCTTTTTATGAAGAGGTAAGTAAAACCTTGGACAGAGGGGTGGCTGTGGACGTGGTATACTTGGATTTTGCAAAAGCGTTTGATACAGTTCCGCACACATGGCTCATGTGTAAGGTATAGTCTACAGGCTTGGAAATATCAGTTTGTAAATGGATAGAAAACTGGCAAAAAGACAGAATTCAGAGAGTAGTGGTTAATGATTCTTACTCTGAATGGTTTAAGGTTATCAGTGGTGTACCCCAAGGTTCAGTGCTGGGACCCTTACTCTTTAATATCTTTATAAATGATATTGGGTCTGGGATCAAAAGTAACATTTCTGTCTTTGCAGATGACACCAAGCTATGCAGTGGAATAACCTCCTTACAGGATGTCTCCAATTTACAAGCCGACCTCAATGCTCTGTCTAATTGGGCGTCTATGTGGCAAATGAGGTTTAATGTTGAGAAATGTAAAGTTATGCACTTGGGGGCTAAGAATATGCATGCATCATACATGCTAGGGGGAGTACAACTGGGGGAATCCATGGTGGAGAAGGATCTGGGGGTTTTGGTAGATCATAAGCTCAATAATAGCATGCAATGCCAAGCTGCGGTTTCCAAAGCGAGCAAAGTCCTTTCTTGTATTAAGACAGGTATGGACTCCAGAGAGAAAGATATCATTTTGCCCCTGTTCAAATCATTAGTAAGACCTCATCTGGAATATGCAGTTCAGTTTTGGGCACCAGTTCTCAAAAAGGATATCGGGGAACTGGAGAAAGTGCAGAGAAGGGCAACCAAACTGATAAGAGGCATGGAGGAGCTCAGCTATGAGGAGAGATTAGAGGAACTGAATTTGTTCACTCTTGAGAAGAGGAGAATAAGGGGGGATATGATCAACATGTTCAAATATATAAGGGGTCCATATAGTGAACTTGGTGTTGAGTTATTCACTTTACCGTCAACACAGAGGACAAGGGGGCACTCTTTACGACTGGAGGAAAAGAGATTTAGTCTCCAAATACGGAAAGGTTTCTTCACAGTAAGAGCTGTGAAAATGTGGAACAGACTCCCTCCAGAGGTGGTTCTGGCCAGCTCAGTAGATTGCTTTAAGAAAGGCCTGGATAATTTCCTAAGTGTACATAATATAACTGGGTACTGACATTTATAGGTAAAGTTGATCCAGGGAAAATCCGATTGCCTCTTGGGGGATCAGGAAGGAATTAATTTCCCTGCTGTAGAAAATTGGAGCATGCTCTGCTGGGGTTTTTTGCCTTCCTCTGGATCAACTGTGGGTATAGTATTGGGTATATTGGATTGTACAATTTTTTTTTATTTTTTTTTTTTATGGTTGAACTGGATGGACTTGTGTCTTTTTTCAACCTGACTAACTATGTAACTATGTAACTGTAGAACTGTGAAAGTAATATTTAAAGCAGCGATTATTTGCTCTTTTTGTACTATAAAGGGCTCATTTTAATTTTTTTAACCCCATAATGTTACTGGCCGATTAATCGATTATGAAAATAGTAATCGATTAATTTCATAATCGATTAGTTGTCGATTGTTTCAGATTATATATATATATATATATATATATATATATATATATATATACACACACACACACATATATACATACACACATATACATATACACACACACACATATATACATATACATCTCGAAATTAATTATTCAAGGAAATATTATTTATTTGAATAATTAATTTTGAGATGTTCCCGCCGGTCTCTGCCGCAGCTCCCCCTTTTCCTTGTGTTCCTTGTTGCCCATTTGTACTTGTATTTGGATTTGTTTTTTATTTCTGTGCCCAATTGTGGCTATTATCTTGGCACACTATTTATCTCTATTTCCTCTAAATTGCGGTGGCCGGGCATTGGCCCATCACCATATGTGAATGAATGTTTTATATTTTGCCAATCTGTTTTCTTTTGTTTCTGCTAGGCTTTATCAGCCTTTTTATTCAGGCATACAAGTGGTTATCACTGTTAGGCCGAACTATTGCTATAGTTGTGTTCTCTGTGTCTGACATAATGATTGCATGATTGGTTCGGTGAGTATACAGGCTCCCGTGTGCACTCTCGTCAGCTATTCACGAAATTGTATTGATTACCAAGGTTTATTTATGCATCTGCACTCGCCGTCCTTTGTCTTGCGGTGACGTGAGGAGTTAATTCTCCCCCCACGGCGGGCTTGCGTCTCCCCGGCAAGGGGTGGGGCCTTCATCAGCCCTACCTTTGTCTTTCCTGAGTGACGCAGCTAGCGTCACTAACAACGGAGCTACGCGCTTGCGCTGTTGGTTACTTGCGCACACGCAGTAGGGGGAGACGGACCCGGAAACGGCGGCAGCTGATTGGTTGAGCACCGCCGAACTTCCGGGTTGGGGGCACTTAAAGACAGCAGACGCATCTGTCTGTAGTTGTAGCACACATCCAGGAGACTAGCGACCTTTCTTTTTACCGGTAAGTCCACTTAATACCTGGAGAAACTATATCATATTGCTGTTGGGTTCCATCCCTTGCAAACCTCTTTCTCCCATATTTGCATCTTCTGTACTGCTGAAGGTACATCTTCAGCAGCACGATACTAATATCATGACACTTATCTATCTCCTAAGGTTTTGTGTAATGGTACAAGTACCTGATTTAAGCGGTCGCTGCCTCCCCACCACAGAGTCTGGATGTGGATAGCCAATAATTGGTTTTCATTTTTTCATTACAGCAACGGTGGGTAATCATTATAGACCCCTTTGTTTGTTTCACACAAACAAGAGTATTTTTTAGTTAGGTGGTGGGGTGCCTTTTCGTTTTTTCCCCTAATTTTCCCTTCTCAGTGTCCTTCCCTTCTTTCCCCCCCCCCCCCCAATCTCTTTCTCTTTTCCCTCTTCTCACTTTCCTCTTTTTTTCCCCCCTCCCCCTTGTTCTTTTTTCTCCCCATCCTCTTTTTCATTCCTCCTCCATCCGTGCCTTCCCTCTTTTCCTTTCCCATTCCCTCTTCATCTTTTGCCTCTTCCTTCGCCACTTTCTCTCATTCCCCCCCCCCCCCCTTTCCTTCTCTTTTTCCCCCCCTTCTCTCTTCCTCCCCCTTCTTGTCCCCCCCTTTCTTTCCCTTTCTCTATCTTTCTTTTGTTCTTCTGTTTCTCACTTTCACTCTTTTACCCACACACCTTGGTGGTCCCTTTTTCATCAATTGATTTTTTGTACAATTACTTACCTACTCCCATTCATTTTCTTATTAGCAATTCCTAAGTGCCCCCCTAGCCCGCCCCCGGGGGAACGCCCCTAGTGGGCGTCTCAGAGTCGTTGCAACCCTGTTTGGGCCAAAGGTGGTGAGTGCAATAACAATAACTACTTTCTCCAATATTAATGATGCATATATTTGTATACACATTTTATAGTCTACTCATTATATTGGTGTTGATTGACCCTCTATTATCTTGTAGAAAATGTACTAGACGCCTCCAGAAGAAGCGGCTTGACCGTGAAACTGTAGAGGTCACGTCCTGAAAGTACTAAACAACTCGCCTTTATTCACCTGTATAGGCACTATAATTAAGTCTGAGTCAACATTGCTGTAAACATTTACTGTATGTGTTTATGTACTATTGTATCCTTGTACGGATTATTTTAATGTCTTATACTTTAATAAACAAAGATTTTATATAAATTGGTCTATATCCCTCTGGTACCGCAATAGTCCTAAGATTCCTAGAAAAAGGTAGGACCGGATTGGAGAGGTCCTATTAGGTTTCCTTCCCCCTTTTTCAACCACATTGCTCCATATTGATTAAGGATGATGGTACCTACTACTTACTTACTATTCTGACAATCTTATAGGGTGGCATACTTTTGACCATGATTTTCAATGACTACCATTCATATTGGCACGACTTTAAGTAGTCCCTGCACTACTTTGGTCCAACTTCCATGCGAGTTGATGTCCATAGACGTCAATGTTAAACCATCAATTAGCATGCAAATCGTACCTGAATAATATAGACACGATTTCAGTACGACTTTGTAAGCACAAGCTGAGAATGGTTAATGCCAAAATTGGGCAAAGTCGTATAAAGTAGTACTGCTCCCAAATAGCAGCACCGCCGAAGCTTTTAACCCTTTTTCGTCCGTTAGCGGGGGTTAAAAGCACCCTGGTAGCGGCCAAAAAGCCCTGCAAAAAAAACGGTAAAGCTCCGCTAAAAATAGCGGCGCTTTACCGCTGACGCCCGCCACAGTGTGAAAGTGCCCTAACCCTTTGCTAGTTAAAGTTTTGTATATAACATCACTGTTTCTCCCTGTGACATGGACAGCCCCTCTCATAAAGTAGCAATGAAGTCGTATCAAATCTCACAGAAGAAGTAGTGCTGAAGTAGTAGTTGAAGTCAGGCTTTAAATTGAACCACTTTACCTGCTTACAGACCAGAAGATTTGGCTGCTTAATGAACAGGTCTTATTTTGCGATACATCACGGCGAGTCACTTTAACTGACAATTGTGCTGTCATGCGACGTTGTACACATTCTAGTAATGGCATTGATCTGCGATTTTTAGCAGGAATGCGACGTTGTGGCGTACAGATCGGACCCTTGACACATTTTTGGAACCATTGACATTTAATATACAGCGATCAGAGCTATAAAAATGCACAGATTACTGTGTAAATGTCACTGGCAGGGAAGGGGTTAACACTAGTTAGTGTCTAACTGTATGGGGATGGGACTGACAGGGAGAAAAGACATATCGTTGTTCCTACTTACTAGGAACAAACGATATGTCTCCTCTCCCCTGACAGAACA
Source organism: Lithobates septentrionalis (assembly GCA_037952835.1). Classification (NCBI taxonomy): domain Eukaryota; kingdom Metazoa; phylum Chordata; class Amphibia; order Anura; family Ranidae; genus Lithobates; species Lithobates septentrionalis. Next base: position 11,413,457 of record JBBDGP010000110.1, on the reverse strand, counting down.
GGGATTTGTGTGTACACAAACACACAAACACACACACACACACACACACACACACACACTCTAGCTCTCGTTCCCGCAATCACGGGTGGACGGCGGCGATCGTGCCCGCCAGCCATGCACATTGGGGTCCCCCGCCGTGCCACAGGCACATCCGGCAGCTCTTAAAAAGGGGGATGATGTACCTGTACACCGATTCGCAGGAACATGCCACTTTGCCGACCTATATCAGCGGGAGCCAGTCGGCAAGTGGTTAAATTGTACACAGTGTGACTGCTGGCTAAGAGAGGTGCCTCTAGGTGTAGCAATATGGTTACATTTAACCACTTGCCGACCGCCGCACACCGATGTACGTCATAACTTTGAGGACGGATATCGTTGTTCTGGCAGCAGCTAGCTGCCATAACCCCGGTATCACCGTTTTCAGCCGGCGGCAAGATAAAAGTGGTCCCTGCGGCAAATTCGCCGCGAGATCACTTTTGTCGGTGGCGGGAGAGGGGCCCCCCTCCTGCCGCGATCCGGTGCCCTCCGCCGCTTACCGGAGCCGTCAGTAGTGGCGGAGGCGATCGCGTCCTGTCAGTGGCTGTGCATAGAGACGAGTGACGGAAAGATGCCCCCCCCCCCCATCTCCATGACACTGCAGGGCGGAAGCGACGTCATAACGTCACTTACGCCCATGCCTCGTAAAAGGCACATTTTTTCAAATGACATTTTTTATTTATTTATTGCATTTAAGTCCAAATATGAGATCTGAGGTCTTTTTGACCCCAGATCTCATATTTAAGAGGACCTGTCATGCTTTTTCTATTACAAGGGATGTTTACATTCCTTGTAATAAGAATAAAAGTGATCCAATTTTTTTTTTTTTTTTTAAAACAGTGAAAAATTTAATAAAAGTAAAAATAAATACATTTTTTTTTAAAGCGCCCTGTCCCGACGAGCTCACGCGCAGAAGCGCCCGCATATGAAAACGGTGGTCAAACCACACATGTGAGGTATCGCCACGACCAGTAGAGCGAGAGCAATAATTCTAGCCCTAGACCTCCTCTGTAAACATGCAACCTGTAGAATTTTTTAAACGTCGCCTATTGAGATTTTTAAGGGTAAAAGTTTGATGCCATTCCACGAGCGGGTGCAATTTTGAAGCGTGACATGTTGGGTATCAATTTACTTGGCATAACATTATATTTCACAATATAAAAAGAAATTGGGCTACTTTACTGCGGTCTTATTTTTTTATTCAAAAAAGTGAATTTTTTCCAAAAAAAGTGCGCTTATAAGACCGCTGCGCAAATACGGTGCGAAAAAAAGTATTACAATGACCGCCATTTTATTCTCTAGGGTGTTAGAACCCCCAAACATTATATATTGTTTTTTTTCTAAGTAATTTTCTAGCAAAAAAACCTGTTTTAAACATGTAAACACCTAAAATCCAAAACAAGGCTAGTCCTTAAATGGTTAATAAAGGTACAACATTTAGCAACTCACATGGTTGATGATTAAAATAGGCATATCCAAGTATTCAGGCATCCGGGGTAAAGCTGTACACATAGACCATCCTCTGCACCACCAGCCCCCACCGCTGTCAGTCTGCAATTGTTACCGGCAAGACTAACCTGCAGTAGAGTGATATGAAAGCGAGGCTTGGAGCGCAGCGTGGAAGGGATGAGGTCAATGGCAGTGCGGAGGACGGTCTATGTGGACAGCTTTACCCCAGATGCCCTGCTTACTTAGATTTGCCTGTTTTAATTATCAACCATGTGTGTTGCTAAATGTTGTACCTTAATTAAAATGCAACCCTATTGCTACACTTAGAGGCGCCTCTCTTCTCTTTTATACTCTGTAGCTGCTGCCGAATTCTGCTTTATGCATTCCCTACGGACACTTTCTTGTGGTTGTGGAACAAATCATCTGAGTTTCCATTATTTCTTATGGGGAAATTCACTTCGAAACATTTGGATTACAAGCACGTTTTTCGGAATTATGCTCGCAAAGGTTTTACTGTATAACCAAAAAAAATAAAATAAAATAAAAAACACCATTGTGCGATATAGATATCTCTCTCTCAAGTTTTGACCTTCTATACACTTTAAAACTGATTGCTACTATACTTACCCTAACCTCTGTCTCTCTGGACTTTCCATTCAGATCACACCTAGAACCATTCACATACATCTGGCTGTGGTAGCGCTTTAGTTTGTGATGTTTAGAAGCCTAAGAAAAGGAAACACAATATCCATTGGATAAGCAGACAAGGTCTGGGTAGGTTTGAACTAGCAAACCCTGGTCATAAATGGGCAAATTTCTGAGCCAAGTAAACAAGAACAGCAATTATAATAATTACTACTACACACTAGGGGTGCAACGGATCGTCATCGATCCGTGATCCGATCCGCGGAGGTTGATCCGTACGGGACACCCGCGATCCGGAGCTCTCTGTGGCCTCGGCCATAGGAAAGGCCGCGGCTTCGGCCTAGCTCCGGAGTGGCGGCCATCTTGGTACACCCGGCGGCCGTTTAGCACGTGATCGCTCCGTCAAATGACGGAGCGATCACTTGTAACAAACCGGCGTCATGTCATGACGCCGGTTCCTCTCTCCCCTCGGTGTACTGATCTGTACAGTGGAGGGGAGAGATCGGATGGCAGCAGTGCCAATACTCTGCAACGCCCCGCCAATAGTCCGCCATACCCCGCCAATAGTCCGCCATACCCCGCCAATAGTCCGCCATACCCCGCCAATAGTCCGCCATACCCCGCCAATAGTCCGCCATACCCCGCCAATAGTCCGCCATACCCCGCCAATAGTCCGCCAATAGTCCGCCATACCCCGCCAATAGTCCGCCATACCCCGCCAATAGTCCGCCATACCGCGCCAATAGTCTGCCATACCGCGCCAATAGTCTGCCATACCGCGCCAATAGTCTGCCATACCGCGCCAATAGTCCGCCATACCGCGCCAATAGTCTGCCATACCGCGCCAATAGTCTGCCATACCGCGCCAATAGTCTGCCATACCGCGCCAATAGTCTGCCATACCCCGCCAATAGGGAGATTGTGGATATTACAGTGGGGGAGATTTTTTTTTTGTTGATCCGAAAATGATCCGAACCGTGACTCCTGATCCGAGGAACGATCCGAACCGTGACTCCTGATCCGAGGAACGATCCGAACCGTGAGTTATTTGATCCGTTGCACCCCTACTACACACAGTAAAAACCTGATCTTCTAGCTCATGAGAAAAAGACTGCATTTATAAAAATGGATGACAATGCAAACCATTTAAAAAAGGGATTGGGCATAACCAGAGAAATATGGAGTACCCACCACAGAAACTATTGTCATCAACTGTATCCACTTTATTTTGCAATAATGTAAGAAGTCCATTCAGTCAAATTGATTCAATCTCTAAACGAACAAAGACTTGTATGATAGAGGTTGCTTTATTAAACATAATGTGAAATGGAGAGCAGCAACTCTGGATAGACTATCACATGACAGAAAGCTTCCAAACAAAAGAGAAATAGAGCATCATGTGTAGACAGTCGAGACAGATAAGTTAACACATTTCAGGAGCCTAGGGGGGCCTCCCTTATCAAGACTGGAATAATTGGTTCTGGAAGATAATGAACTCCAAATGCTTTACACATTTTGAGTTAGCAGAAGGAATAGATATTTTAGGTTTCAGCAGCTGGTCCAACCTAGAACCAGAACTGAATCTAAACAGGATTCAGCAGCTGGTTTAAGTCTAGAATCAGCTGCTAAAACCTGCTTAAAGTGGAGTTCCACCCACTTTTACAACTCTTTAGCATCTTTCACTAAACTGTGCACTGTAAATGAATTGGATATATATATTTTTTTTCTCAGCACCTACTGTATATCTGCTGTATTCATTTTTCACTTCCTCCTCCCTGGCCGCGGCCCATCGCATAATTACATGTTTGCAATGCCTTCTGAGAAGGGGCGGAAACTTCCTCTGACACTGCCGTTGCTATGGAAACCTGACCTGAAACCCATTACATTGCTTGTGCTGCACTGAGCATGTGCGAGATCTGCAAGGATGAGATCCAGGAAAAATACAGTCTGGCGTCAGATGCCCACACTTCAGATGGCCACGGCCTGCTGTAAGTTTAAAAATAACAAACTACTGCTATAAACTAACAAAACAGACCTTAGTTTACAGACTAACTTTACTAGAATACATTAAACTTGTGCATAATAGGGGTATTTTTATTTAAAAAATATAATTTCGGCCGGAACACCACTTTAACTTCAAGTCCTTCTGCTAACTCAGAACGTGTGAATCAGAGTCTGTTATCCTCCAGAACCAAATATTCTAGCGTATAAAGCCTTGTTAAAGAGGGTTCCCCCTGAAGCCAAGAAATGCGAGGCTGGTCTCCGTTAAACACACTATGCGGAATATGAATTAAATATTCAGACTACAATTGGCATAGCAGCCCACTACTACAGGTATCTGAAAGAATACCTGTCCAGGTTTTCCTAAAGCAAAGCAAACCAAGCAGATAACTGGCATCTTTCAGCCTGCACCAGAAAAAAATTGGTAAAAAACGTAGGCTGTTTTTTGCACTCAACTCATATTTTCATAAATGAGGACCATAGAAGACTACTGCTACCTTATATAAAAAAAAAAAAAAAATTAAAAAAAAAAAGAAAAAAAAACACACAAACACACAGAAGTGGAACAACTGCAAGCATTTAGGTTTCAAAACACAATGGGGAATACCAGATAGATGGCTAAATAACACAGCTGACAGGCAAGTGTGAACCATTTACTTGCCAAATGATTACTTAATGGAATTCATATACCTCCTACAGTCAAGCACCCTCATTTCCTATAACAGCTTTGAAGTTTCCCATGTCACCTACTAAAATTGGAAAGAAGCACAAGAAGGGTCATGACTAGACAATGTTTCTGGTGCATCTACATATTCAACATATATCTGTGAGAAAGTGCTGAAGACATAATATATACCTATTAGGTAATATGTGTAATGGTTAAACATCTAACACATAAACAAATTGAAATAAAAGTCCATAGATGTGTGATAGGTCATATGTTAGTTCAAAAACACATGGGGGTTCATGGGCATAGATGGTGCCACAACTTCACATGGGGTGGAGACTGGAACAAACTCTGTATAGGGAGACACTTTACACATAGATCATCTAGGTTCCAAATGAAGACTGCAAATGGTAAAAATGGGTATCCTTACCAGAAGAGGTGGACACAGTCACCGTACGGTGGGGTGTCATACAGGCTTGAGGGATCCAACAATCCCAGGGATATCTAGCTGGAGAAGTTCTGACGGGGAGTCACGTCCAGGGCGACCATCACCGTTCGAGGGTATTGAAGTTCCCGATCAATCCGGAAGCTGGAAAAGTGCTAAACAACGCACTTCAATATATAAAACGTGATCACAAAGAGAATAAAATAAAATAGTGCGATAGCAAGGCATTTGTAGGCATTAGCAACCGACATGTTTCAGACCATCGTCCTTCTACTGGGGCATTTATGTGCGTTTACGTTTTATATATTGAAGTGCGTTGTTTAGCACTTTTCCAGCTTTTCAATAAAAGCTTCTTATTTAACCGATTCATGCCCTATGTGGAGAATTTTTGCTCTTGTCTCCTTTCATGAATGGGACCCTGCTGAGCCCTAGCCATTTCTCTTTACACACTCCTTCCATCTGAGAGAGACATCCGGATTGATTGGGAACTTCCATACCCTCGAACGGTGATGGTCGCCCTGGACGTGACTCCCCGTCAGGACTTTTCCAGCTAGATATCCCTGGGATTGTTGGATCCCTCAAGCCTGTATGACACCCCACCGTACGGTGACTGTGTCCACCTCTTCTGGTAAAGATACCCATTTTTACCATTTGCAGTCTTCATTTGGAACCTAGATGATCCATGTGTAAAGTGTCTCCCTATACAGAGTTTGTTCCAGTCTCCACCCCATGTGAAGTTGTGGCACCATCTATGCCCATGAACCCCCATGTGTTTTTGAACTAACATATGACCTATCACACATCTATGGACTTTTATTTCAATTTGTTTATGTGTTAGATGTTTAACCATTACACATATTACCTAATAGGTATATATTATGTCTTCAGCACTTTCTCACAGATATATGTTGAATATGTAGATGCACATTCTTAGCGCTGCATGTGTTTTATATTTATTTATACACTGTCCACCACATTGTTACATGCCGGCAGCTATCACTTATATAATTTTGTAATAGCACAATTATTGATTGGTTTTATTGATTTTCAATGTTTCTGGTGCAACTTGCCCCAGTAGACTAAAGCTGCACATACAGTATTGTGTACAGCTAAGACTGCCTGCCTTCCCAATCTTTATTCCATGGAAACAGTAAGCTGTTGGAACAAGTCAAATGTATCTGCCAATATAATATAGCATAAGCAAAGAGATAAATGATGGGTGACCCGCTGACCTTTGCAGTTTCATTGTTCCAGTCAAATTCTGACTGATAGTACCCAAGGTACAAGATGTCTCCCTTTACTTCAGATTCTGGAATGGAAAATAAATAAAATATAATAATAAATATAATAATAATAATAATACATAAAAATGAAACTGTATTATAATTTACAGAACACAGTTCACAGAGCACAGGTAGACAAAAAAAACAAAAAAACAAAACACATTTATACAAAAACCTCACAAGATAGCAGATAAATTATAGCTTTATGGTGAAATCTGTAAAAAATAGTAAGTCTACAAGACTGCCAAAAAGGATGTGCTTGAAATAAACTCCACCAGATCACAAAGTTTAAAACAGGATGTAAAATGTCCAATTCCTCACACCCCCTTTTGACCCATGTTGCAATGTTTTATTCATTTCATACCTGCTGAAGAAAGTTATACTTATCCTCCTCCCTCCAGCACCAACAGGGACCACCAGTCCCCGCTGCTGAGGTCATTTCTTTTCTGGTCCCTGCGAGAACCCACCACTGGACAGCCAATAGGAAGTGTCCACCGTATGCAGGCAGTGACGCACCCAAAGAAGGAACCCACAAGAAGCAAACAAGAGGAGAAAAGGATTGGGACTAGAGCATCACATGACTGCAACTTTTGGTAGGTAAGGGTATTTAGAGAGGGGTGAACTTTACCCTGGAGATGGGGTTAAGGAGAACTCTTATCACTACCAAATTTTTTATGTAAAGGAAAGCATTCAGTTGGTATGAGTACAGCGTTTACTTTTAAGCGTATATAAAAGATATAATAGAGTTGTAGAGCCAATGGCAGGGACAACAGTACATGGTGGGAACAGGGGACTCCCGACACTCCAGGAAGTGTTGGATTTAAAAGATTCTTTGTAGTAGCAGCTTCTCTGCATTACAGGAGCGATTGGTGTTGTAGGCAGCAGAAGAGGCAAGTATAAAAACCATCTTCTTTGCAGAGGCCATATTTCTATATGTTTGTACCAGAACCGCTTTACAAAATCACTCAGGGTACAGTAAGCAAAGTCAGATTACCAAAAGGAGTCTTCATTTTCTTTTTGAATACAGGTACTTACAAAACGTATTATTTCTAACTCTGAAATGCGTGTTTGACAGGTGACAGTGTCTATGCTTTTTTTTTTTTTTAGAGAAACAGTGGTCTAAAGCTGGTTACACACTGTCCGAATATTGACAGTTTTGGCAGGAACTGGCTAACATTGGGACCATGTGTACAGCTGTCCTTTCGACAAAAGCCGATTTAAGGACCGGCTTTTGTCAAACTTACATGTTGGCAAACCAGCATCTGATCAGCGCTCACAGCCAATAGCTGCGAGCGCTGATAAGTGTGTTCCAGCAGGAGGATGGAGGGGTGGAGTCCCCCAGTCAGAACACAAAATCATAGGATAGATCACCGCACTAACATCACTTGTGCTGGTACAGCGATCTGGTTTTTTTTTTCGTTCAGCCCGCTGGGTTTAAAAAAAAAAAAAAAAAATCATCATCAAATGCTCTAGGGGCAGAACTAATTATATATGTACCTTCAATATGGTATTGCTGTAAATGTTTTCCATAGCAGAACTCATACGTCCACCAGTCTTTGGTCTGAAAGACAAATAAATATAACCACCCAAATGTTGTATGCACAGAAAATACTGAGAGTCAGACAAATGACAGAGGATGACAAAAAAAAAAAAAAAAAGGAAGACGCCCCGTTTCAAAAAGGTAAGGCTTACATGCACAGGTCTTTGGCATCTAGAGGTGTGTTGGATTCCCCCTGTAAGGTAGAGGTTTGTCATAACTGGATTTTAAATACTCCAGTCTACTGTAGTCACTGATACATGAATGAATTGTCTTATGAGGCTTAAACTAGACCTGTCATGACAAACGTGAAAGTTGTGATTCCGGACCTCTGCTTGAAAATACTATTTGCTTGTCCTTTATTGACCCCCCCACGTCAATACGGAGTCACAGACCCAGAACAAGTCTGCAGATCAGAAAACATTACAGAGAATATTACAGGTCCATAATGCAAAGTATTGAAGTGAGGGCACGACAGGTTGGCAACATTCAAGCCCAAAAGGTTCACAAAAGAAGCTCAGCGATGTTAGTCCTCTTGTTTTATTTCCACCAGGTTTCCATTAAATCGCATGAGCAATGACCACCATTAGCTGACAACTCCACAGCAGCCCCTGGCAGCTTTGTGCTATACTTAAGGAACCATGAAATGTCATGCCATTTCATTAATGTGTCAGAGTTCAATGGCCCATTTCTGCAAATCTCCAACTCTACCCACAACTTTTTTGGGCAACGGTGCCAAGGGCTGGCATCTGGAAATTGTGAAACTGCACAAGGAGAGGTTATCTGAGCACACAACGATGCTTGCCTGGATTCTCCACAATACATCTTACCCACCCCCCATTGGCTACATGCTCCACAACACAGCAGGTAAAATAAGTATTGACCACGTCACCATTTTTCTATGTAAATATATTTCTAAAAGGTGCTATTGACATGAGATTTTCACCACACGTCAGTAACAACCCATGCAATCCATACATACAAAGAAACCAAAACAAATAACTTCAGAAATTACATTATGTGTAAGAAAATTAAATGACAGGAAAAAAAAAAGTACCACATGAAGAAAGGAGGTGCAAAAAGACATGGGAAACCAAGATACCAGCTGAAATCCATCCTACCCCTTGTCACTGCAAATTAATATCAGCTGGCTCAGTCTTAAATGATGGCCTATTAAAAAAAAAAAAAAAAAAAGTGTCTCATTACCAAGGTGTCATACAAGAAACATCTCACGATGGATAAAAGTAAAGAGCTCTCTCAAGACCTTTGCAACCTTATTGTTGCAAAACATACTGATGGCATTGGTTACAGAAGGATTTCTAAACTTATGAATGTTCCAGTGAGCACTGTTGAGGCTATAATCCAGAAGTGGAAAGATCATCATTTCACCATAAAATAGTCACGACCTTGTGCTTCTCGCAAGATTTCTGGCAGGGGAGTGAATAGAATTATCAGAAGAGTTGTCCAAGAGGCAAGGACCACTTGCAGAGAGCTTCAGAAAGACCTGGATTTAGCAGGTACAATTGTTTTTAAAGAAAACAATAAATAATGCACTCAACCACCATGGCCTGTATGCACTCTCACCACACAAGACTCCTGAAGAAAAAGCATGTTGAATCACCCCAAAAACACCCCCCATACAAACAGTGAAGTTTGAAGGTGGGACCACCATGGTGTGGGGCTGTTTTTCAGAATACGGTACTGGCGAACTTTGGGAGTTAATTAATAAAGGCAAATCCACTTTGCACTGAAAGTGCACTTGGAAGTGCAGTCACTGTAGATCTGAGGGGGGGCATGCAAGGAGAAAAAAAAAAAAAAAAACAGCATTTTAGCTTGCACATGATTGGATGATAAAATCAGCAGTGCTTCCCCTCATTTCAGATCTTCCCCTCAAATTTACAGCGACTGCACTTCCAAGTGCACTTGTAGTGCAAAGTGGATTTGCCTTTAGTAAATAACCCCCTTTGTGTCACTGAAGGAACGATGAAAAGAAAAAAAAACGTACCAAGACATTCTTGACAAAAATCTGCCGCCATTTACCAGGATGAAGAAGAAGAAGAAACGAGGGGTGGACATTTCAGCAAGACAATGATCCCAAACACAAAGCCAAGGAAACTCTTGGTTTCAAAGAAAGAAAATAAAGCTACTAGAATGGCCCAGCCAATCACTTGACTTGAATCCAATAGAAAATCTATGGAAAGATTTAAAGATCAGAGTTCATAGAAGAGGCCCATGAAACCTCCAAGATTTGAAGACTGTGTGTGGCAGAATGGGCCAAAATCACACCTGAGCAATGCATGCGACTAGTTTCTCCATACAGGAGGCGTCTTGAAGACGTCATTACCAACAAAGGATTTTGTATCAAGTATTAAATACATTCCAGTTAGTTTGTTCAATACTTTTTCCATGTGTCATTCCATTTAATTACACATAACGTCATTTCTGAACTTATTTGTTTTGGTTTCTTTGTATTTATGGATTACATGGGTTGTTACAGACATGTGGTGAAAATGTCATGTCAATAGCACCTTTAGAACTCTATTTATCTAGAAAAATGGTAACGTGTTCTATACTTATATTTCCCACTGTACATCGTACCCTCCCATTGGCTACATTCTTCTAAATAGATCTTACTCTTCCATTGCCTGCCTGCCTACCTACACACAAAGTGTAACATAAGTGTAAGGAGTTAATAAGTTGGAGCTTCTGATGATCTCTTTGCTCTGCAGCTCGAGAGGTGTTAGGGTTGCTGCCTCCAACTTGCTGCACCATTGGTGGACCCGCACACACATCACATTCAACCCTGAGCTTGTAAAAGGCACGCCAAAACCCATAGCAACTAATAACCAAAGAGAGGACATCCCCCAAAGGCAAGGTAGGATGGAGATCTACAT
>JBBDGP010000110.1:11367500-11397500 GCA_037952835.1 Lithobates septentrionalis | reverse complement strand
AGTAATGCAGTGCTGTATCGCAAAAAATGACCTGGCCATTAAAGGGCCAAATCCTCTTTCTGGGGCTGAAGTGGTTAATTGGATCAAAAAAATAAAATATATATATATTTTTTTAATTGTCCATTTTGGTTTCACTTTTTTGGCCAAGTGCTTCCTGAATTTTGGGTTTCGGCACCAGGATTTTCATACCAGTGCCCGTCTTCATTTTTCATTCAATCTGATGGATGGCCTTACAAACCTTCACTTCATACAGTGAAAAAAGTTCGGGGCAAATTTGACATGTAAAGAAAGAAAAAAAAAAAAAAAAAAAAAAAAAAAAAAGAGTCAAAATTTGTAAACAACTCGAGCTGCCTAAATATCTTTGGTTCTACTGAGCATTCTGACATACAGCCTTCACTTAATATAGCCTCTGTGCAATTTTACATCATGTGTTTAGTCTTAATTTACAAGAAGTTACAAGCTTACTTTAAAAAGGAGTTGTAAAGACAGAAGGTTAATCTTATTGCATTCTATGCATTAAGATAAAAAAAACCTGTGTGTAGCAGCCTCCCAGCACCCCCCTAATTACCTACCTGAGCCCCTTCTCTCTCCAGCGATGTCCAAGATCCCCTCAGCCATCCAGGACACTCCTACTGATTGGCTGAGAGAGCAGCAGCGCCATTGGCTCCCGTGGCTGTCAAAGTCAGTCAGAGGAGAGAGGGGGCTGGGCCAGGTTGGGGCTCCGTGTCTGAATGGACAAAATTGAGCTCTGACTCGGCTTGGGTGCCCCCATAGAAAGCTGCTGGCTGAGGGGCACTCAAAGGAGGGAGAGGCTAGGAGCAGCAAAGAGGGACCCGAGAAGAGGAGGATCCAGGCTACTCTGTGCAAATCTAACTGCACAGAGGACACAAATATAACATATTTGTGTTTTTTTTTTTTTTAAATGAGCCTTTACAATCATTTTAACCACTTGACCACTGGGCACTTAAACCCCCTTCCTAACCAGACCAATTTTCAGCTTTCGGTGCCCTCACATTTTGAATGACAATTACTCAGTCATACAACACTGTACCTATATGAAATTTTTGGCCCTTTTTTCACACAGAGCTTTCTTTTGGTATTTAATCACCTCTGGTTTTTTTGATAGTGGCTGAAAGCCAATATCAAACCAACCTGGGCTTCCATAACACCTCAGCAGTGCCACAGGCTGATCCCCTTCATGCCAAGCCGCATTGATGTAGCAATTCATGCAAAAGGAGTCCTGACCAAGTATTAAGTGCATACTATACTTTACATGGACATACTTTTCACTAAGCCAACATTTCTGTATTAAAAATCCTTTTTCTTTTTCTTATTGGTCTTATGTAATATGCACATTTTCTGAGACACTAAATTTTGGTTTTTCACTAGCTGTAAGCTATAATCAAAATTAAAAGAAAGAAATGCTTGAAATACATCACTCGATGTGTAAAGCATCTATATAAAATATATGAGTTTCACTTTTTGAATTGAATTACTGAAATAAATTAATTTTGATAATATTCAATCTTTGAGGTGCACCTGTATAGATAGATTTCTCCTTACCAAGGCAAGCTAAAATGTCTCTCCTCTACTTAATGTATCAACAGGGTGTTTAAAAAAATAAATAAATAAATAAATAAATAGGGGTTTTTATATAAATTATATTTTTTCGTCATCCGGAAACAAGCATGTTTCCCAAGTGTGAAATATGAGAGGAAGTGAAAGTAGTCTATTCATTCCTGAATGCATTGGAGAAAAGAAATATTTGCATATTAAGAATACAAAAAGATAACTTTAGTCAGGCACACAGGCGAGGACGACACCCTCAACTGACTCATTCTAGCACCTGTCACCAGCCAAGATTCAATACACAGGAGGATTTGTGGTTTTCCTGAATAGCCAAAAAAACAGGAGAGTAAACGCATACTATCATTTTAGAATCATAGTTACATAGTAGGTGAGGTTGAAAAAAGACAAGTCCAACCTATGTGTGATTATGTCAGTATTACATTGTATATCCCTGTATGTTGCGGTCATTCGGGTGCTTATCTAATAGTTTCTTGAAGCTATTGATGCTCCCCGCTGAGACCACTGCCTGTGGAAGGGAACTCCACATCCTTGCCGCTCTTATGCCCCGTATACACGGTCGGATTAACCGATGGAAAATGTCCGATCGGAGCGTGTTGTCGGAAATTCCGACCGTGTGTGGGCTCCATCGGACATTTTCCATCGGATTTTCCGACAAAGTTGGACAGCAGGAGATAAAATTTTCCGACAACAAAATCCGATCGCGTCAATTCCGACCGTGTGTGGCCTGTTCCAACGCACAAAGTGCCACGCATGCTCAGAAGAAATTCCGAGACGGGACAGCTCGTTCTGGTAAACTTAGCGTTCGCAATGGATACAGCACTTTCGTCACGCTGCAATGTTCAAAATGGTTTAATACAGCGAACTCTCTTCTTCTTTATAATGTGAGAAGAATTAAGTAGTTTTGCTGCTCATATTCACACACACTTCTCACAAACATTTATTTGTGTATTTTTTTTTGGGATTCCCTCAATATATTGTTATTAGTTGTCACATCTGACAGTTTTATATATATTTTTTTTTTTTTTGGATTTTAAGCCTTTTTTTTTCTGTAATGTTTGTATTTTTTCAAAGGCGGATCTTTGTTTAATGTTATTTTTCTTTTTACTCCTGAATATTTTTGTGTGTGTTTTGTGTGTCAAGTTACCCCAACACCATTGATATCTTGTATTATTTAATCTCAAGGAGATTGTTTGTTGTTGGTGACCCTTGTTCATTTCACATTGTATATTTGAAATGTACCTGAATCCTCACAAACTGTAATTTTTGAAGTAAAACACACAGAGTATAATTCAAAACAAAAATCCTTTATTAACCACTAAGCCACCGCCCACCGTCATATGACGGCTGGACGAGGCTTCTATTGTTCTGGGCGGGCGTCATATGACGTCCTCGCCCTCCCGAGCCACTAGGGGGCGTGCGCGCGTGCCCGCTGCGTCGCTCGGGACCCGGTGCGCGTGCCCGGCGGCCGCGATGTCCGCCGGGCATCCGCGATTGCCGGGTAACAGAGCAGGACTGTGGATCTGTGCATGTAAACACAGATCCACGTCCTGTCAGAGAGGAGAGGAGACCGATGGTGTGTCCCTTGTACATAGGGACACCGATCGGTCACCTCCCCCAGTCAGTCCCCTCCCCCCACAGTTAGAATCACCTCCTTAGGTCATACATTAACCCCTCGATCGCCCCCTAGTGTTAACCCCTTCCCTGCCAGTCACATTTACACAGTAATCAATGCAATTTTATAGCATTGATCGCTGTATAAATGTGAATGGTCCCAAAAATGTGTCAAAAGTGTCCGATGTGTCCGCCGCAATATCGCAGTCACAATAAAAATCGCAGATCGCCGCCATTACTAGTAAAAAATAAATAAATAATAAAAATGCTATAAATCTATCCCCTATTTTGTAGACGCTATAACTTTTGCGCAAACCAATTAATATACGCTTATCGCAATTTTTTTTTACCAAAAATATGTAGAAGAATACATATGGGCCTAAACTGAGGAAAAAATTTGTTAAAAAAAAAAAAAAAATTGGATATTTATTAAAGCAAAAAGTAAAAAATATTGTGTTTTTTCAAAATTGTCCCTCTTCTTTTGTTTATAGCGCAAAAAGTAAAAACCGCAGAGGTGATCAAATACCACCAAAAGAAAGCTCTATTTGTGGGGAAAAAATGATAAAAATTTCTTTAGGGTGCAGTGTAACATGACCGCGCAATTGTCATTCAAAGTGCGGCAGCGCTGAAAACTGAAAAATGGCTTGGGCAGGAAGGGGGTGAAAGTGCCCTGTATTGAGGTGGTTAAGGGATCAGAACCAAACAAAGAGGAAGGCAACACTGGATCAACATGAGAAATTAGTGAAGCCTGGGACCCCCACGGCAGACATCAATTCTTTAACATCAAAATCGGTGGCCTGAGGAGTCCATATGTAGGGGAGGGCAGTCTGGTCCAGAATTCGCAGAGATCCGGATAGCAGCAGATGACATGTGTGTCCCCAGGCTGTGGTACCACAAGAGGCTGCATTTTTTGGCCGACCAGACTGGATCCAGGGTCCTCACTTTCTGGTCTTCCTTTCACGCTTTCCTTCCCGGCTGTGGCTGTGCAGTTGGAGATGTGGCAGGAGGAGGAGGAGGAGGAGGAGCTGAACCTGCAGGAGGAGGAGGAGGACCATCGCAAAGGTGTGTCTGAGGTGTAATTTGGTCCCTCATACCTTTCTCCAGAGCCTCCGATATGAGGGCCTCACACATGACTTGTTGGCCCTCCTCCATCCTCTGCATTTTATATGCAATGATGGCAGCAATGTCCTCCTCCACGGTCTGACGTGCTCCCAGGACCTCTGTAGCCCTCCAAAAGACTCCTCCGGTAGCCTCCTCTAGGGCACTCCTCCTCCTGCCACTTTCTCTTTCCAGGGGGGGTGGAAGGACCTGCAGATCAGCCAGCCGGCTCGGCCCGGCCACCTCCTGGCTGAGACTTCCCTGTGTATGAAAAAGGGACATGGTTATAATGTTTTGCATCAATCACAATCCTAAATTAGTACTCCCAACTAACATCTAGTTAACATCATTGATTGGACAAGCAGAAATATTTAGAGGAATGCTATACCTAGCTCAATCTGGGCTCCTCCACATGCGGCCTGGAAGGCCCAGGTTGGGCGTCAGAAGCCTCAGCCGGGGGGAAGGAAGCGTGGAAGGAAGACTGGAGAGGGATGGCCTGGGTTCAGTCTGGCCTGCCAGAAAATGCAGCCTGTCGTAGTACATCCTGGGGACATAGATGTCATCTGCTGCTCTGGATCTCTGTGAATCCAGGACTTTCTTGCGCTCCCTTAGATATGTGCTCCTCAGGCCACCAATTAATTTCTTTAAAATAGTTGATGTCTGCCCTGGGGATCCCCTGCTTCACAATTTCACACAATTGCACCAGTGCTGCCTTCCTCTTTGCTTGGTTCTTGTAATGGGGGTGTTTAATCTCCCACAGCTCCCTTAGCATATCTATGAATACTGACATGAAGTCATTATCTTTGAGTACCATATCCATGTTCACTGCAAGACACAACACAAGACAAAGCCTAATGTCAGACAAAACTCTCCTAATCTTGTTACAATATAGGCCTCAATGTAGAAGCAGTATAGGCACAAGTTTGTCTTTTACCTTCGTTCTTACGATCAGCGCGTCCAATGCTCCTTCCTCCGCTCGCAGATCGTACGTAATACGCACGCGTGTTGTGCTTTATACACACTGCGCATGCGTGTAACTCCGCCTGCCCCTGACGTTCTTTCTAGTCTATTCCCCACCCCTTTTCATTCGGCGCAGTGGGGGAAGAGCACATGGCGGAGTCACAGCAGGTGCGTGCTAATTGCAGGAACGAGGAGGAGGAGGAGGAAAGCCCGGATCCGGACACGTCCCGATCCAGGAGACGTTTTAAGGCCACAAATATGTCCTTTGGGGAGATGTTGGAGATGGTCGACATCATGAAGAAGTCCGACTATGACGGAAAGTATGGGCCTTACCCCAACGCGAACATCCGAAAGGCCAAGATCATGGCGAAAGTGGTCAGGAGTCTGGAGAGGAATTTCGGGGTCCGAAGATCAAAAGATCAGCTCCGGAAGCGGTGGTCGGACCTGAAATTAAGAGAGCCAGAGCAGTACCGAAAGATCCGAAGAGTGCTGCAAAAAAGTAAGTAGTTGTGCTGTGTTCCTATTCTTTCTGTCTTTATTACGTTCGTTATGCTCCATATACGTTTAGTAATTGTAACGTTTAAAAGGGCAACTTTAATGTTCATGGGCCCATTATTCGTTCGTATCTAACATTTTTCTTTGGGCCTCGAAAACACCATTGTTTAGGCCATATGCATTTTCCCACATTTTTTTTGTGCCTACTTGGATGCCAAATATTTGTTTGTGTAGATGGGTTTGTTACTAGAATGAAATGCCAACTATATTGTGTGTAAGGAGAAGACACTGAGCAGCTGTTTTCACTTCTGGACACTGGAGCACTAGTGTGGGACCCCAGAACCACATTTTTATTAGGGGGGGGGGGGGGGGCACACAGGTGCTCCAGTGTATACTATAGGGGGGTCTCCATCTGTGAAGTTTGTACTAAACAGGTAAAGTATTGCAGCTTGACAAAGGGCAATAAAAAAAATACATCTTGGCTAAAATAGACAATTGTACCCCACTTCCAAGCAATGTTTGCCATTTCTAGTTCTGCCATCAAATATCTGTGTGCTAATTATACCATTTTTGTTTTACATAGGGGAGAAAAGACTCGGAGGACACCCCTCATCCGAGGAGACCAGAGACCCCCCACCTCTGGAAGAAGGTGAAATACCGCAAACCCAAGAAGAGCAGGAGGAAGAAGAAGACGTGGTGGAGATTGGCACCACAACAGGTGCGTGTCTGCGACCACAGGCTCAGGTAAAAGAGATGGATGGTGGCAGATTTTTGATACCTGTTTTTGTTTTCTTTATCTCTTTTTAGGTGATCGTGATGTGAGGGATCCAGAACGCTTTACTTCAGAAAGTACCCAGATCCTGATCGGGGAGATCATGGGGTGTAATCTCGAATTGCACAACATACAGCAAAAAATAAATGAGGTTATTAAAAAAAATAACAACATCATTGATGTTTTGGGGCGAATTTAAAACCCCACAAAATATATTTTTGGGATTGTGTTCCAATTTTTAAATTCTTTTTGCAATGTTTAGAAAAGCCAAATTTGGAGGATGCACAGTGTGTCAACATGTGCTATCTGCCATCACGGGAGATCAATGGACACGTTTTGGGGGTGCAACCCCTTCCTCAATTATAAAGTAGCGTTGAGGAAGGGCTTGCTCCCCCAAAACACGTCCCTTGATCCCCCCTGATGGCAAGTCGCACATGTTGACATTCGGAACTTGGTGTGAATCTTCCAAATTTGGCTTTTCCAGGGGTGATTTCCCCCCATCTGAACGCTATATCAAACCCAGTTCCCAAATACTGATGTCTGATATAGCCTTCAGGTTTTACCTAATGTGAACTTTGTAAGTTCAAGTTTTATGGCTTTCTTTTGGGTTTTACACATGCCTGTTTTATCTTAAATGGACATTTTGATTTTTGATAATGCTACAGCAAAAATTGTTATACAACAAACATGTTGGTTTGTTTTAAAAACCTTTGGTAAATGCACATGTGATTGTGCGGGTATAAAAAAGTTGCTTACTCAAGAATGTGTGGATTATTGTCTCAACACTACAACACTTTTGGGGTGATGTAATAGCTGTTTTATGCAAAAATGAGGGTTATTTCCTAAGGGCAAATACACTTTGCACTACAAGTGCAGTTTCAGTGCAGTTGCAAGTGCACTTGTAGTGAAATGTGTTTTTGCATTTAGGAAATACCAGCCAACAGTGTTTTTTATAAGGTTACCCAATCACGACATTTTCTGCACTCAAAACATTTCTGTCAGGGTCAGCTAAAACAAACACAAGCAGTAAATGTCCACAAAGAATTTCTTATGGTTTTTTTTTTATTAGAAAAAGGCTTCACATATTGTCTGGCATATTGATAGCCCCCCTACCCGCAAAGAACTCCAGGTATCGTAACCGGACATCACGGGCACTCAGGGAGGGCAAGCCAGGACGGCCACTTTCAAGCGCCGTCAGGGTTGTTGGATGTAGGATTCCAGCCTCAGGCCCAACTGAGCCAGCATAGTTGGCCGAATGTTTTCTTAAAAAATTATGGAGAACACAGCACGCAAGTATTATATGGTTCAGTTTATACTCCGCCATATGGATGGGTGTCAGAACTAGTCGGAACCGGCTGGCCAGGATTCCAAATGTGTTCTCCACCACTCTTCGGGCTCTGGCCAGCCGGTAATTAAAAACCCTCTGAAGGGGGCTATCTGGTGCTATGATAAATTACCTAGGGACATGACTTCACACCCGACCATTGGTGCCACGCTGTCAGTAGGGTTAAATATACTTAAAAACACTCCATTGACCTCCAAACAATCCCCCTTATTCCCTATTCTGGGGAATCCAGCGTTCGAACCAGGGCTAGACTATTCAAACTATGAGACGCTCTGGGAGGCAGGTAAAGACTGTGCATCACATTATGTGGAAGACGACCACTGGACCTCAATTCAGTCTCTGACGAATGATAACGGGGGTTTTCAATTGTCATTTTGGAAAGCGATTCGGCTACACCATTCCCTTTACTCAATACCAGAACCGATGCGATATAAGCGCGATATGACGACGCTAGAAGAATACTGTAGAGGGGAGGGCACTCTGCCTCAGGTGCTCTCCAAGACATACTCGCTACTCAACACACCGACTGAACAACCAGACTTGTTATTTTTACGAAAATGGGAACAGGATCTAAAATGTAATTTTACAGAAGCACAAACACAAAACATACTTCAACTTACACTGAAATCATCCATCTGTACAAAAATTCAGGAGACAAATTACAAAATTCTGACTAGATGGTATTACACACCTCAATTATTACACAAATTTTTCCCCGGCACTTCCGATAGATGCTGGAGGTTCGGTTCTGAGGAGGGGACGCTCCTACACATTTTTTGGACCTGTTCACTAGTACAGCAGTTTTGGGTAGCAGTAGAGACAATTGTTAAAAAATTCACGAATCACATAACGCAGAGAGATCCAGCCGTTTTTCTGTTACATGCCACCTCAGCCCCAATTAAATCATATAAAAAGTCAGTGGTCAGACATCTGCTCAATGCAGCGAAGTCCTGTATTCCAGCATTGTGGAAACAGAGTACACCCCCTACGGTGGGAATGTGGCTACGTAGAGTTGAAGAAATCAAAAAGATGGAAGACCTAATACTGACTGCCCAACACAAACAAGACAAACATTCAAGAAACTGGTTATCTTGGAACATATATATTTTCTCAGATGAAGGACAAACCTTACTAAATTCTTGAGAACCCCTTGACTAGGTAGCAGCTATGGGATAGAACCTTGGCCGGATCCATCGCGCTCGCGTCGATCTATAACCCTCCCCCCCCTCCCTTTCTCACCCCTTCCACTCTGCCTTTACTTCTTATATATATTTTTTTTTTTTCTTTTTTCTGTGCAATAAGTGGTCTATTATTTCAGTAACAGACAACTTTCCATTCACACCAACTATGATGGAATTATGTAAGAATAAGCAAATACTGGGAAGATGTCATTCCGGTTATATTGTAATACTGCATGGTGGTTGATATACCTATGCCCTACAAAGACGGATTCATGAATCTAAAGAGGATAAATGATGTCATAGGCCAGTTTCCATGCAGATAGAATGGAACACTTTAATGGAAAGGATATATGATGACGGTATGGTAATAAGTACTTGTGCGCACACCAAAGAATAAATAATCCCACAATAAAAGTATAAAAATATAAAACTCATCAAATAAGAAAACGAATAGCAGCCACAAATATTAGTGTTCACACACCTAAAAACAATTAATAAGAGGGATAAATCTGCGGCGCTAATCTAAATATGTGAATTCCTGGGACGCCAAGAAGATAAAAACTAGTAGGAAAATGCCAATAAAAGCTCAAAAAAAGTGACAATGGTTCTAAGGTGCGTGGATAACTAATAATAGAAGGAATATGCTATGTAACAAAGCCAAATACAGAATAGGTAAACAACAATAATATATAACAAGCTCATCAAAGGAGGAAAGGATAGCGACCACAGATGATAGTGTTCACACCCCTATAAACAAATAAGGGGGGTAAACTGCGGCGCTTATCTAAAGGGGTATATTCCTGGGATGCCAAAGGCAAAAACCAGTGGACACCGAAGGAATAGAAGCCAATAGGAAGATGCAGGTAGCAATTCAAAAAATTCCTATGATGCGTGAATATCTGATAATACCTCAAACGGGATAAGCTATGTGACAAAAAAAACTAATAACCACACCAGGAAAGGAAAATCCAGGTACGGAACTAGTTCATGTAGATTAATATTCCACCATTTTTGTGCAACCAAGAGTCATAACAAATCAATGTTGCATCAAAAGAGTGCGGCTAATTAGGGAACTAAATGACTGGGATCCAGATAATTGGTGACCTCTTTACAGACCTTAATTGTATAAAGCAATAAATTATGCTCGTGACTCCAACAACACAGTGTTCCTAAATATAAATAGGTGCAAACAATATTTCGGTGCAGCATCCAAGGTAAGGGCAAGTGAATGAATAAATAATTATATTTATATTAACTAAGGTCCTAATGATCGAGAAAACCAAATTCAAATAATTAATTGCTGTTTAAATAGTCCAAAAATCTTAAATGAAAAAATCCGTGAGTAAAACTAATTAAAAAAATATAATAATATCTGAATTACACTCTATAAAAAAACTCTATAAAATATAATGTGCAAATGTTTGTGCAGCATCCAAAAAATTGATATAAATAAATAAATATAGGAATGAGTTTCCAGTTTACAGAAAAAGTGTATCAAATCGGACAATTGTTTCTACTAAGCATACAATGTATCTTCCAAAAAAATATATAAATGAATAAATAATAACACACCAGCAAATAACAAAGCCAGTGTTCAGCACAAATGACACACTGAATGTGGTAAAAATAAATGTGATTCCCAAAGTGAATAAAAGTCGTTTCTAAACTGAAAAAATGAAGAAATATATTAACAAAACATCCTATTCATATCTCCTTCGTGATGAATCAAAACAATCCTTCACATATCCCCAGTGAAGACAGACAAGTGTATAGAAAAATGTACCGGTTCCCCCAGCCTCTCACCTCCCGGCTGAGCGATAACAGCCCAAAAGTAGCCTCACGCAGTCTGTGCTTGCAGGTGGTTTTGAACGCTGTCAGCTCCCAACAGGGTGATATCAGCCTTTAGTGTAGATGATAAAGCATCTCCCGATCTCCAAGTTTCTCAAGCATTGTTCGCTCAAAAGAATAAGGGGAAGACTGTCACGCAACGCGTCAGGGAGAAGAGAGGCGGTATTGCTGGGCTGCTTGTCTTTCCGATCACGGCCGGGATCGGTGAGTCAGTGAGCCGGTTTTAAAGTTTTTGCTGATGCTGCTAGTTTTGAATGTAAGTGGGCTATTATTTAATAAAAATTGATGATTCACATACTACACTATGGAATCCTTCCCCTTATTCTTTTGAGCGAACACTGCTTGAGAAACTTGGAGATCGGGAGATGCTTTATCATCTACACTAAAGGCTGATATCACCCTGTTGGGAGCTGACAGCGTTCAAAACCACCTGCAAGCACAGACTGCGTGAGGCTACTTTTGGGCTGTTATCGCTCAGCCGGGAGGTGAGAGGCTGGGGGAACCGGTACATTTTTCTATACACTTGTCTGTCTTCACTGGGGATACGTGAAGGATTGTTTTGATTCATCACGAAGGAGATATGAATAGGATGTTTTGTTAATATATTTCTTCATTTTTTCAGTTTAGAAACGACTTTTATTCACTTTGGGAATCACATTTATTTTTACCACATTCAGTGTGTCATTTGTGCTGAACACTGGCTTTGTTATTTGCTGGTGTGTTATTATTTATTCATTTATATATTTTTTTGGAAGATACATTGTATGCTTAGTAGAAACAATTGTCCGATTTGATACACTTTTTCTGTAAACTGGAAACTCATTCCTATATTTATTTATTTCAATTTTTTGGATGCTGCACAAACATTTGCACATTATATTTTATAGAGTGTTTTTTATAGAGTGTAATTCAGATATTATTATATTTTTTTAATTAGTTTTACTCACGGATTTTTTCATTTAAGATTTTTGGACTATTTAAACAGCAATTAATTATTTGAATTTGGTTTTCGATCATTAGGACCTTAGTTAATATAAATATAATTATTTATTCATTCACTTGCCCTTACCTTGGATGCTGCACCGAAATATTGTTTGCACCTATTTATATTTAGGAACACTGTGTTGTTGGAGTCACGAGCATAATTTATTGCTTTATACAATTAAGGTCTGTAAAGTGGTCACCAATTATCTGGATCCCAGTCATTTAGTTCCCTAATTAGCCGCACTCTTTTGATGCAACATTGATTTGTTATGACTCTTGGTTGCACAAAAATGGTGGAATATTAATCTACATGAACTAGTTCCGTACCTGGATTTTCCTTTCCTGGTGTGGTTATTTTTTTTTGTCACATAGCTTATCCCGTTTGAGGTATTATCAGATATTCACGCATCATAGGAATTTTTTGAATTGCTACCTGCATCTTCCTACTGGCTTCTATTCCTTCGGTGTCCACTGGTTTTTGCCTTTGGCATCCCAGGAATATACCCATTTAGATAAGCGCCGCAGTTTACCCCCCTTATCATTTGTTTATAGGGGTGTGAACACTATCATCTGTGGTCGCTATCCTTTCCTCCTTTGATGAGCTTGTTCTATATTATTGTTGTTTACCTATTCTGTATTTGGCTTTGTTACATAGCATATTCCTTCTATTAGTTATCCACGCACCTTAGAACCATTGTCACTTTTTTTGAGCTTTTATTGGCATTTTCCTACTAGTTTTTATCTTCTTGGCGTCCCAGGAATTCACATATTTAGATTAGCGCCGCAGATTTATCCCTCTTATTAACAGATATATGATGACGGTATTTGTCAGAATGCTAATAGAAAGACCACGGATGTATTATATCGATTATGATACGCTTTTTCTTTTTTCTTATTTGTTTTCTCTTTTCCTTGTCAAAAATTCAATAAAAATTATATTTGAAAAAAAAAAAAAAAAACCCCTATGTTCCAGGGTGAGGGTCCTCATCGGGAATGGCCGCATCAGGTGGTCCCCAACGCAAACGCTTCATCAGCAACGAACACAAATGGGAGACCTTCAACATTGTCCTCTGGAGCTGGCAAGTCCAAGCTGCCATTCTGGAGACGCCTGTAGAACTCCGTCTGGGCGATGACTCCACCATCGGACATCCGGCCATTCTTCCCCACGTCCACATACAAGAAGTCGTAATTAGCCGACACCACCGCCAACATCACTATACTATTAAACCCCTTGTAATTATAATAGTACGACCCCGAGTTGGGTGGTGGGACGATGTGGACGTGTTTCCCCATCAATTGCCCCTCCGCAGTTAGGAAAGTCCCACCGCTGGGCAAAGTGGGAGGCCACAGTCTGCTATTCCTGTGGCGTGGAAGGAAACTGTTGAGGAAAAAACAATAAACATTACTATTTTTTCACAGAAACATGGCAAGCAGATTAGACACAAACATTATGGGGCAACCTCCAGATAGCATTTCTTAAGGGGAATTTAACAACGCCAAAGTATAAAGGTACACCTATCATATTCCCCCTCCCCCCCTCTCATGGGCCATTTCTAACATTATAGGGGGGGGGACTCTTGGACAGGTAACCCTCTTCACTTCATTGAGAGATGAAGGCCTAAATACAGGGTATTACTTGGAACAGACCCTCCTTAGTTACACTATTGGCAGCCCACTGGACAGCTAAGAAGTGTCAGAATACAAAGATATAAATACACACTGTACACATTTGAGGACATTTGGACATTCTGCTATTACCTATCAAGATAATAATAGGATACAAAAACTTTAAACAGTACCATTGTAAAGTATACAGGCAGGCCCTTGCACTACATGCTTTGGGGAATTCATCCATAAATCTGACCAGTAAAGAGATGGGTATAGTGTGTATGGGTTTGGCAAAGTCAGATAGATGATTGAGGATAGAGAATTGGGATCAGCTGACTTAGCAGTTGGGGGGAGGGAGGGTTACTAAAAATTATTTGGGGACACCACAAAAAAAAAAGCCTCTGGCACTCTGCATGAATTTAAATCAAAAATAACATTTACAAACATTTTAGGGGGTGTTTGGGGTAAAGCACTACTATGGAGCTGATAAAATACATTGTTAAGTGACTACATGAGGTGAATATAGGGCAGGAGACACCATGCTGGGGAGGTTAGTGAAGGGCAAATATGTATGAAGGACCTAAACTAATAATTACATAAAAATCCAGCATGCATGAGGAGAAAGGGGACATTCACAGCATATTCCAATCATGGTAATTAGGGAATGAGGAAAGAAATACAATATATTAGCAAACATTCAATACAATAAAATGTGATATTAAAGGATAAAAATCTTACCTTCATATATTCCTTCTGAAGGACCTGTATGATGGCAGAACAGGTCTCCGGGATAATGATCCCCATAGCCTGGGGGGAGATGCCTGTCGAGAACTTGAGGTCCTGCAGGCTTCTCCCTGTGGCCAAATACCGCAAGGTAGCGACCAACCTCTGCTCCGGAGTGATGGCTTGCCTCATGCAGGTATCCTGCCTGCTGATATAGGGGGTCAGCGAAGCCAACAAACGGTGAAACACGGGGTCCGTCATCCGGAGAAAGTTCCTGAAATCATCAGGATTATTCTCACGGATCTCACGGAGAAAAGGCATATGACAGAACTGGTCACGCTGAAGCAACCAATTCTTGGTCCATGAACTCCTCCCCACCCTGTTCATGGACTGGACTTGTGTCAAGGTCAGGACCCCAACACCAAGCCCCCGCACAGCACGAACTCTACGAGGAGTACGCATACGAAACATGGCTAGAAAACGGTCGGCTGCTCAGAACGAAGTAACAGAACGCACTGAAGAACAGCAAGGCCTGTGAAGAGCGACCTGAAAAACAGTAATGAACGAACAAGAATACAATGACTACCTAAAGTCACGCGGAACTTGCTTGCACGCACTGAAGAGCAGATACAAACCCACAAGCACAAACTGAACGGCAGAAAACGATCTGAAAGCCACGAGTCTGAAAAAGAGCGAATCGTCTCTCAAACTTTTACTAACACGAGATTAGCAAAAGGAGCCCAAAGCGTGCCGCGCTTGGTTCTGAACCAGCCTTTTCTAGTCTCGTCGTACGTGGTGTACGTGACCGCGTGGTTGGCGATCGGAAATTCCGACAACTTTGTGCGACCGTGTGTAGGCAAAACAAGTTTGAGCCAACATCCGTCGGAAAAAATCCTAGGATTTTGTTGTCGGAATGTCCGAACAAAGTCCGACCGTGTGTACGCCCTATTACAGTAAAGAACCCTCTACGTAGTTTAAGGTTAAACCTCTTGTCTTCTAATTTTAATGAGTGGCCACGAGTCTTGTTAAACTCTCTTCTGTGAAAAAGTTTTATTTCTATTGTAGGGTCACCAGTACGGTATTTGTATATTGAAATCATATCCCCTCTCAAGCGTCTCTTCTCCAGAGAGAATAAGTTCAGTGCTTGCAACCTATCCTCATAACTAAGATCCTCCAGACCCTTTATTAGCTTTGTAACCCTTCTTTGTACTCGCTCCATTTCCAGTACATCCTTCCTGAGGTGCGGCCGGACCAGAGTCTTGTAGAGTGGGAGAATTATCGTTTTATCTCTGGAGTTGATCCCCTTTTTAAATGCATGCCAATATTCTGTTTGCTTTGTTAGCAGCAGCTTGTCATTCCATGCCATTGCTGAGTCTATCATCTACTAGGACCCCCAGGTCCTATTCCATCCTAAATTCCCCCAGAGGTTCTCCCCCCAGTGTATAGATTGCATTCATATTTTTGCCACCCAAATGCATTATTTTACATTTTTCTACATTGAACCTCATTTGCCATGTAGTCGCCCACACCATTAATTTGTTCAGATCTTCTTGCAAGGTTTCCACATCCTGCGGAGAAGTTATTGCCCTGCTTAGCATCGTCTGCAAATACAGAGATTGAACTGTTTATCCCATCCTCCAGGTCGTTTATGAACAAATTAAATAGGATTGGTCCCAGCACAGAACCCTGGGGAACCCCACTACCCACCCCTGACCATTCCATGTACTCCCCATTTATCACCACCCTCTGAACTCGCCCTTGTAGCCAGTTTTCAATCCATGTACTCACCCTATGGTCCATGCCAACGGACCTTAATTTGTACAGTAAACATTTATGGGGAACTGTGTCAAATGCTTTTGCAAAATGCAGATACACCACGTCTACGGGCCTTGCTTTATCTAGATGGCAACTCACCTCCTCATAGAAGGTTAGTAGATTTGTTTGGCAAGAAAGATTCTTCATGAATCCATGCTGTCCGCCCACAGCAGGATTTCCCTTGCCAGTGCTTGTAAGGACCTGCTCCTTGTGCCCCCCTGTCTGTTTAGATAAGCCACAGCGTTGTCCACCAATACTTGAATGTGGTGAAACTGGAGATCCTGCACAAATATTAGTAGAGATAAAGGCGATCGCCTTTAGCTCTCTCCAATTTGAGGACCTTGTCGCCTCCTTCTTGGACCAACTCCCTTGGGCGAAGTTTTCCTATAGGTGGGCCCCCCCATCCCCAAGAGCTGGCGTCTGTGGTCAGTCTTCTTTCAACTGGAAAGGCCCCTTGATAGGATCTCCTGACTCCTCCACCACCAAAGTGACCTCTTCACCTGAGTTGGAATCTTCATCTGCGTGTGCAGCGATCTTAAGCGGTGATCCCATGACCTCAGGAGAAAAGTTTGTAGACACCTGAAATGCAGTCTTGCCCACTGATTAGCCGACATAACTTGCCTTATCGTTATCGGCTGGTTGGTCTGCACCATCGACACAGTGCACTGAACCTTGTCCATTTTCTCTTGAGGGAGAAAAATCTCCTGTTCCACTGAATTGATTAGGTAGTCCAGAAAGCAAACCTCCTGTGACGGGTTTAGGGAGGATTTCTGGAGGTTTAGAATCCATCCTAGAGGCTCCAGATGGTTGCGCGCTTTGGCCAAGTTGTCCTGCAACCTTTCCTTTGAGGGGGCGAAGAATAGTAGGTCGTCCAAATAGGGAATCACTGCGATTCCCTGAAGACGAAGCGGAGCTAGGGCTTCCGACCATCACCTTGGTAAAGATCCGAGGCGAGGATGACAGCCCGAATGGCAAAGCCCTGAACTGCAGATGATGAATCAAGCCTTCCATCTTTACTGCCAACCTGAGCTACTTCTGGGATTTTAGTGAGATTGGGATATGCAGGTATGCATCCCTTAAATCTATTGACACCATGTAACATTCTGGGGTCAGCAGATTTCTGACTGAAAAAAAAAAATTGAGTCCATCTTGTTGGCTTACTTACCAAGAAAATGTGAGAACAAAAACCCTGTGGCCGCTCTTCTGGTGGTACTTGAATCACTACGCCCTGCTGCATCAGTTCCTTTAATGAGGACTTCATGGCCAGGGCTTTTACTGGATCCTTTGCGGTATTCACTTAGGTTTCACTTAGGCCAAGGGTAACATGTATGGCTCTAAGAAGCCCATCAACTTCTTCCAGGGACAATTTTAATTTAGATGGGGCTACTTACGCCCCCTCACCCTCCCCCTCTTCTGAACCTTCACTGGAAGGAGCAGGGGATTGCCTGGTACAAGGGCCTTCCAAAAGGTTCTCTGGGACAGAAAGAGAAACCTGGGAAGACATGGATGTGGAGGGTTGACTAGCCATCGGATTAGCCAAAGAGTCACGGAATGACTGAATCGTGGCATATAGCTCCTTTTTGACTGAGGCAACCAAGTCGTCACAAACAGAAGTCAATTCCTCTTTAACTAAGGAAGCATTGCAGGTGCTGCATAAGGCTTTCTTCCAACTCTCCCCCATTTTGGCTTTGCATGAGGGGCATTTCCTTTTGCCTGAATCAGAGCTTTTGGCCTAAGAGGAAACAAAAAAAGGGAAAAAAAAACCAGGGAGGCCTTTGCCGAGTCTCTGCCTGTGGACCACCGCAAGGTGCACTTTAAGAAAGGATAGAAACAACCTAAAGTGCCCAGACAGGCCCCCCACCACCAGGGGGGGGGGGGGGGGGGGGGGGGAGAGTACCAGAAATCCCACGTAAAGGAACAAGCGGATTTAAGCTGCGCCCCTACCTGCGCCTTGCTGGCACCTGTCTACACCGGACAGGCGCCACACACAGCCCGCCGTGTCCTCCATCGCAGGTGTGCAGTACCTCACTCGTGGCTTTACGTTCCACTTCCGGACTCCCGTAGTGCCACTGCACCAAACCGGAAGCGGAAATAGGTGCAAGCACCAACCCTGCCTCCTCCCCCTGCATCCGGCCGCCGGAAATGACGCTGACCAGGCGACCCACCCTTAAGCGATGTCACTTCCGGCGCAGCTGAGATTCTTCTCGGCCACCGCAAAATGGCGGTGCTACACACGCAGCCGCCGCTTGGCAGGAGCAGAGCCGGCCGGATCCCACTGCGGCTCTCCCTAAACACCAAATGGGAAGAGGAGCCCGAACGTACTGCTGCCAAAGCCTGGGTAAAAATAGGGAGGGCTGAGGTCCTTGAAGAAAAAAAAAAAAAAAAAAAGAAGGGGGAGGGAGGAAAAATGGTGAGGAACCCCTGTCCCACCGGAGTACCTGAGAGACCATGCCCCCCCCCCCCCCCCCACACACGGATGTTCCCTCCAGGCCAGAGGAAAGACAAAAACTGATAGATGGTAGGGAGATGCCTCCCTTTAAAGATTTGGAGGAAGGAGGAGTTTCCTGGTTTCTGATTGGCGGAGTCGCAATCTCTCAGTCCTGAAAGAAGCCTTGGGAAATGAAAATTTATAGAACATCAATATTACACAAGCCTATTACAAATGGGAACTCTTTAGGCAAAAGAAAAGAAAATACAGCAGACATAGCCACCACCAGTCTGAGTATTTAACCAAAAGGGGGGGGGGGGGGGGGGGGTCTGCCAACCAGTTACCAAACCTATAGGAAAAAAAAAACCCTTCAGTGTGTATGCCTGGAGGGTCTGCAAACACAAAACTAGGGTCAGAGGAAGGGGAGGGCCTTTTAAATCACGTCTGATTTGTGTTTCCTGTAGAGGGCGGAGCCAATCATATCTCTCCAAGCAGCCGTCCTGGAAGATGAAGGGGGAAATACTTGATTGGCTTACAAGTTGAAAGAAGGCTCATCCAAGTGTCTCTAGATTTGTTTCCAAATGATAAAATGTTACAGTGGAGATCTAAAAATAATGCCACCTCCAGCTTAAAGTGTTACTAAATCCACAGCAGTAAAATCAGTCTGTATATGCAGAAGGCATGCTGGTTATACTCATTGTGGAACCTAAGGGGTTAATTCTGCGCATTGTGTAAAAAGGCTGTTTGATCCTGTCTTCTCCGATCCTCCCCTTCTTCCACTGACTCCTAATAATTTCCTGATAACACAGTCTATGGAGTCACTCTACACATGCTCAGTTTGGTGTGTATTGCTAGAGTTTTTTTTCCCTTCTTGGGAGGATGTATGTGATCAGCATAGGGCCAATCAGCATTGTCCAGACAGAGGGTCAGGGGTCATGCAGTCTAATAGGTCAGTCAGAAAACTCCTCCAACAAGCTTTAACCAGTGCTTGGCTGGACACTGATAGAAGTCACAAGACTGCTATATACTGCTGATGTGAAAAAGTTATTTGAAGTTTATATTTACTAAAATAATTGCATTTCTGTGTACTGTGGGAGACTAGATATAGTGAATGCAGAGCCCTGGGTTTAGTAACACTTTAAAATGGTATTAAACCAGGGTGGATATAAATCAACAATTTCAAATATAAATAAAAATTTGATTTTTTTTTTTTTATTATTAAATTTATTTTACTAAAATGCTTTGAGTAAAAAAATCTAGTTTTCTATTTAAGATACATTAATCATTTAGTTTATTCAGCATGAAATGAAGCTTCGTTATGTAGCATGAGGCTGTAGATTCAATGAATCCAAGCTCTGCAAGCTGAGATAACATGCACTGCATTGATGCATTCACACAATTTCACAGTAACCATGAGATAAAACAAAGTTCAGGAATATTCCTTTATCCTATTGTTTTGCAAATCTATGTACACTACAAACTGTATGATTGAATCGGTTCTCATATCACTGTTTTACTAACCTGACAGCTTATTATTCTAAATAAAATCTGTAATATTTGCAAACAAAATGAAGGTTTCCCAACTACCAGCAAGAATAAGCGCTTACATTTTAACCACTTCAGGACCGAGCCTCTGAGATCTGGTGTTTACAAGTTAACCAGTTACCGACCGCACTATAGCCAAATGACGGCTACAGTGCGGCTCAATAACCGCCCACCCCCTAGGGCGCACACACGGGAACATCCGTGCTCGCCGGGTTCACAGGGCTCGGCGCAACACAGATCGCGGTAAAGGGCCAATGACAGCGGCTCTTTACCACGGATCACTCCGTCCAATGACGGAGCGATCACAAATGTAAACACAGCAGGGTCACCAGGAGTTCAACGCTCTCCTCTCCTCCCACCGATACAGCGTGAGTGGAGAGGAGAGCGATCAAGTGTCAAACTAAGCTTTTACAGTTATTACTCTGCCCAGTAGTGACCAACAGTGCCACACCAGTGCTCATCTGTGCCACATAGGTTCCGCCTATGCCCACCAGTGCAGCCACAGTGCTCATCTGTACCATCAGTGCCACTACAGTACAATCAGTGCCACCTGTGCCACTACCATTGATCTTTTGTACCCTGAAAGCCCACTAGAAAACATTCGCTCTGATTCTGTGAGCAGACTCCACGAACACCACTTTCCTGAGAAAATCCCCGCCGTGAAACAGGCCACAGACGTAACAGAAGAAATGCCGGATGTGCTCCAGAGAAGGAGTTAGAAGAGACACCACGTATTATTGTCCCCAATGTCCTTCCCAACCAGGCCTCTGTATAGGTGAATGTTTCCACCGTTACCATACTCATACTTTTTTACATTATTAGGGAAGTATAACAAACGTAGTCATTTTCCACCACACCCCTTATGCCACTGCACTGAACTGTACATACCTCTGCCTTCTCCAGAACCGACTATGGCCTGTTATAAGACCAAGCTTCTGCCTAAACGCTAAACATACCCCTGCCTTCTCCGGAACTGACCCTAGCCTGTTACACGACCACGCTTCTGCCTAACGCTAAACTGTACCTACCTCTGCCTGCTCTGGAACTGACCCTGGACCGTTTGACCATGTTTTTTGCCTTCTAAAAAGTGTACTAAAGCGCTGATATAACAAATAAATATAGCGAAAAAAATAGAAAATACTTAAATAATTAAGCTGCAACCATTCTCACAGTGTTCTGACACCTAAAATAATAAAATGCATGACAAACAATAGTGTGCTACAATTAACTTTCTAATAAAGTGCACAGGCTCCTTAGGAGCAGTGATATACTGGTGATATGATTTGCATAAAATACTATATAGCAGGGCTTGACAAATTTGCTTAGAATCTAGGAGCCAGCTAAAAAAGTTAGGAGCCAGGTTTTTTTTTTTTTTTAAACGACCGACAAAGCTTTATTTTCAATATAAAAATTAACCAATCTTAAATTTTACACAGAGACGACTAGAACGAATGTGACTGCTTTTATTACATGCCATGCAGGGACACAAGACCACCATATTCCCGCTAAGGATCCAATCAGGTCCGCCTGAAAAACTGACAGGCGAACCTGATCAGACAGCCCGTGTGAAAGGGGCCAAGCAGGGAGATGACAAATAATAAATTCATTTTAATTAACCACTTCCTTCCTGCAGGACGACTATATACGTCCTGTCTTTGAAGAGAAATACCGTTGTTATGGTAGCAGCTAGCTACCATAACCCCGGTATCTTCTTCAAGAGCCGGCGGTTCTCTTTCAGATAAAAGTGGTCTCTGCAGCAGATTCGCAGCGAGATCACTTTTATCGGCGGCAGGAGAGGGCCCCCCCTACCGCCGCGCTCCGGTGCCCTTCACCGCTTACCATGGCCGTCGGTAATGGCGGAGGCGATCCGGATCGGTCCCTGGCCTGACATGGAGACGAGTGAGAGGAAGATGGGGCCCCGGCCTCCCCGCCCCTCTCCAAGTCATTGCAGGGCGGAAGCGACGTCAAATCGTCACTTCCACCCATAGCTCTTAAAGGGACATTTTATTTTTTTTTTTTCAAATGACAAATTTTTTATTTATTTTTTTTAATGCATTTTAGTGTAAATATGAGATTTGAGGTCTTTTTGACCCCAGATCTTATATTTAAGAGGTCCTGTCATGCTTTTTTCTATTACAAGGGATTTTTACTTTCCTTGTAATAGGAATAAAAGTGACTTTTTTTTTTTTTTTTTTTAAAGAACAATGAAAAAATAAAAGTTAAAATAAATAAGAAAAAAAAAAAAAAAAAATTAACTGTGCCCCATCCCTTGTAATAGAAATAAAAGTGACACAATTTTTATTTTTTTTTTAAACAGTGTAAAAATAAAAAAGTAAAATATATAAGAAAAAAAAATTTTTTAAACGCGCCCCGTCCCGCCGAGCTCGCTTGAATAAGCGAACGCATATGTGAGTAGCGCCCGCATATGAAAGCGGTGTTCAAACCACACGTGAGGTATCACCACGATCGTTAGAGCGAGAGCAATAATTGTAGCCCTAGACCTCCTCTAACTCAAAACATGCAACCTGTAGAATTTTTTAAACGTCGCCTATGGAGATTTTAAAGGGTAAAATTTTGTCGCCATTCCATGAGCGGACGAAATTTTGAAGCGTGACATGTTGGGAATCAATTTACTCGGCGTAACATTATCTTTCACAATATAAAAATAAATTGGGCTAACTTTACTGTTTTCTTATTTTTTAATTAAAAAAAGTATTTTTTCCCAAAAAAGTGCGCTTGTAAGTCCGCTGCGCAAATACGGTGTGACAGAAAGTATTGCAATGACCGCCATTTTATTCTCTAGGGTGTTAGAATAAAAAATATATATAATGTTTGGGGGTTCTAAGTAAAGGGAAGGTGATGAGCGGGCAGTGAAAACAGGTAGGGGAAGCTCCATTAGCATTGGTGGATGTCTTGTCATACCAACGGCCACCACCAGAGGGCGCTCGATTGCAGAAGGAACCATAGGACTACAGTAGGCCGCAAAGACGCGGCCTCAATTACCGGCGCAGCCCAACGCGATCGCGCCGGGAGGGGGGTGTCGAACGGACACAGGATACCCCAGCTGTGCCGCCCCAGGCGCCAGGTCGCTAATTCTAGTCGCAGATGCGACCTGGCGCCCGGGGTAAAGCATACCATCAAAAACACAAGCGGATCCACTCACATATAAAAATATAACATAACAGTCAGACGCTCATAGCGAATTCCTATCCTCATACCGCATCCAGCTGGAGGAGCCAGTGACGACATCTGATGTGTCTGTGTGGAGCACAGTGGATGCGGTATGAGGATAGGAATTCGCTATGAGCATCTGACTGTTTTTATGCGCTGGGTATTTCACAGCTGTGAGGAGGGGCGGGATGAAGTAGCTGAGTACTACTAATGCTATGTAAGCCCGCTGAGAGTGGTTTTTGTCCGAAATTACACCGAGGAACTGTTTTCTTTCCTTATGATCCATTTCTTAATTTAGAATTTGGGACTATCGGTATCTTGGCTAACTTTTTTTTTACTTTTTTTTAATTTGGAGGGGTATGTATGCCTCCAATATTGGTGATTGAAGACATCAATATATTTATTTATTGAAGATATTCACTTTATTTATATGTGTGCATGGAAGACATTTTTTTATTGATTTATTTGTCAATGTCACTCAGCATGATGTGTATTAATTTGTTAATTACACTTAGCACTTTATGCATCCATTTACCTATACTATTTAGTACTTTATGTAAATAATATCATTGCTCCTAAGGAGCCTGTGCACTTTTTTAGAAAGTTAATTGTAACGCACTATTGTTTGTCATACATGTTTTTTGCCTGCCTTTTGGACTGATCTTTTACCCTGCTATGCTAGTGGGAACACAGGGGTCTCACATGTGAGGGGCTTCAGAATTGTTTTTCTGGATGAAGAAAACTAATTTTTTTAGTTCTCATTCCCGGATTAGGGTCTGGAGACTTCAAAAGAGATTTGGGTGGGAGAAGCCTGTCCCCATTCTTTCCTGGCCTGCTATTGGACCATGTGTTCCTGCTTACTACCAGGACCGATATTTTGGCACTGCTGGCAATGTCTCTACTTGCACTGACCCTGGACTGTATATGGACAGTATCCCTGCCTGTATCGACTATGGACAATGTTCCTGCCTGCTACCTAGACAATTCCATTCACTGTCACTGACCATGTCCCTGTCTGCTGCCTGGATCAGGGCTCTCCTGATATGAAGGGCCTTCAAAAATGTGATTGTAGGGAAAATAGATGTGCAATTTATGTTCCTAGAACGCCTGAATGTGCTACTTCAATGTTGGGCCAGGCTGTGTAAAAGTCTCACATGTGGCATCTCCATACTCAGGAGTAGCAGAATATATTTTGGGGTGTCATTTTTGCTATGTACATGCTTTGTGTTGGAAAACCCCCGTTAGACTTACCGGTAACGGTATTTCCAGGAAAGCTACTTGAGATGATTGGCTCCGCCCTCTACAGGAAACACAAATCAGATACTATTTAAAAGGCCCCTCCCTTTCCTCTGACCCCCAGTTGTTTAGAAGATCAAGTAAACCTCCACTAAAAGTGCACTCGGCAGAGGAAAAAATAAAAATAAAATAAAAAAAACCCCACCACCAGGTAAACAAGGTCGACCAGTGAAAAAACAGAATAGGGTGGGAATATAGACGCTGTCCTGGAAGGTTCCTGGAAATATCAGTAAGTCTAATGGGGGTTTTCCCCCCTCACCTTCCAGGACAGCTACTTGAGAGGATAAGCAAGATTCTATACCTTAGGGAGGGACGACAGCCTGAAGCACTTTCCTACCAAAGGAGAGGTCTGGCAGGAAAGCATCTGTACTCTATAATGTTTGACAAATGCATGAGAGGAGGACCAGACGGCAGCTTTAGAAATTTCTTCCCAGGATGCCCCTGCTCTTTCTGCCCATGACGTGACCATGTATCTCGTTGAATGGGCCCTAATTCTAGAAGGAGGGGTGCGACCTGACGCTTTGTATGCCTCACAAATAGTTCTCCTAATCCACCTAGCAATAGAACTTTTAGACGCTTTGGACCCCTGAACAACACCAACAGTTGGGAGGAACTCCTGCAACCACTGGACTTTTCTAGATAAAGCAGAAGACATCTCTTCACGTCTAAGAGACTAAACCTTTCTTTCTCCGCATTCTTGGGAGAGGTGCAGAAACTAGGAAGGACTATTTCCTGGGACCTATGAAAGTTGGAAGAAACTTTGGGTAAATAGAAAGGATCAGGCCTAATCACTACCCTGTCTTCTAGAATCCTCAGGATGGGGTCTTCACAGGAAAGAGACTCTAGATCAGAAATCTTTCTCCCTGACGTAATAGCTAAAAGGAAGGAAATCTTCAAAGAAATACATTTCAGGGAAGCCTCATGCAAAGGCTCAAACAGAGCCCTTGTCAGCGCATTTAACACCAACGACAGATCCCAAGGAGGAATATATGTTTGATGACCTTGGGAGCATGTCTAGATCTGGCTGAAAGGAACCTCCAGACTAAAGGATCCTCTCCTAGTCTTCTCTCTGGAAACAAAGATAGGGCAGCAATCTGAACCCTAAGGGTGCTGACAGAGTCCCTTTTCTACTCCCCTCTGCAAAAAATCCAATATACAGGGAGTGGAAAAATTATCTAAACCAGTTTTCCTTTGCCAGGATATAAAAGTTTTCCAAAAACTTTCCCATAGATTCTTCTCGTGCCCAACTTGCGGCTGTCCAGGATAGTTTGAATTTCTCTGAACACCCCCTTAACTGTAAAATGTGCCGTTCAGCCGCCAGGCCGTCAAATGGAAGGTCTGAGGGTTTGGATGCAACACCGGTCCCTGATGGAGCAGATCCTTCCGAACTGGTAGGGGCCAGGGAGGATCCACAGAGAGGGCCTTCAGAGAAGAAAACCAACTCCTCCTGCGCCACCAGGGGGCAATCAGAGCAACTTCTACTCGGTCCTGGATAATTTTCCGAACTACTAGAGGTAAGAGGGGAAAAGGAGGGAAGGCGTAAGCCAGAGTGAAATCCCACGGGAAGGAGAGAGCATCCGTCCCCAAGGACTCTGTCTCTCTCTAGAGAGAAGAACACCGGCAGTTTTCTGTTGAGACTGGAGGCAAAAACATTCGCTGTGGGAAGACCCCATCTTAGCACCACATCCGGGAACGTGCCTTGATGTAGTTCCCAACCACTGGAACTGATGCTCACCCTGCTCAAATAGTCCGCCAGCACATTTTCTGACCCCCTGATGTGGACTGCCCTGACTGAAGTGACATTGATCTCCACCCAGGACAGAATCTGCCGTGTTAACGACAGAAGCGACTTTGAGCGAGTGCCCCCTTGCTTGTTTAGGTACGCCACAGTTGTGGCATTGTCTGAGAAAATTAATAGGTCTTTTGAATAGACCCTCTCTTCCAGAGACAAGAGCTTTCCCCACAGCTAGAGGTTCTCTGATATTCGAGGAGCGGCCTGCCTCCTCTAGCAAGCAGGCTCCTTAGGCCTGCCAGTCCTGTGAGTGAGCACCCCCACCCCATGACTGGCGTCTGTGGTAATTTTCACCGGGGCATGTTAGGCCCAATCCTTCCCTCCCTGCAGATGTCCTCGTTGCTCCCACCAGGAGAGATCGAGAAAATCCTCTCCTGGCAGCTGCACCAGCCAATCTAGATAATTCTTCCTGCGATCCCAATGGAGTAAAAGAAACGCCTGGAGGGGTCTGAAGTGTAATTGGGCCCAAGGCACCCCTGGAATGGCCGCAGTCATCAACTCCAGCAACTGCATGATCCGCCAAAGGGAGGTCTGAGGGAGTAACTTGAAGGCCCGCACGGAGACAAGAATTTTCACAATTTTCTCCTCGGGAAGAAAAATCTTTTGGACAACAAAGTCTATTAGATAACCCAGGAAAAGTATGCTCTGGGAGGGTACCAGGCAAAACTTTTGCTGGTTGACTTTCCACCCCAATTTCTGAAAGGGCCGTACAACCAACTGCAGATCCTGAACAACGGACTCCTTGTCTCCAGCAAAGATCAAAAAATCGTCTAGATATGGGACGATCGATACACTTTGAATCCGAAAAAAGGCCATGATTTTTGTAAAAATTCTGGGTGCTGCCGAGAGACCAAAAAGGAAGGGCATTGAACTGCCAGCGACTTGGCTCGTTTCCCATGAGAACCGCAAACCTGAGGAACCTTCAGTGACTCTGACAGATTGGTACATGAAGATAAGCGTCCTGAAGATCCAGGGTAACCATGAAGACCCCTGAAAACAACAGATTCCTTACAGAATAAATGTTCTCCATCCGGAAATGTCTGTAGACTATGTATTTGTTCAGGACGCTTAAATTGATGACCATATGAAAGCCGCCGGAAGCTTTGTTGACCAGAAGGACGTGAGAATAAAATCTCCGGAATGTTTGAATTTCCGGAACAGGAGAAATAACTCCCTCTGTTTCTCACACAGAAATCAGATTTATCATGGCTTGCCGTCTCTCTTGGTCTCTCGGCAGATGGGTAAGGAAAAAAAAACCTGGGGGGGGGGGGGGGGACTTTTGAATTCCAACATGTAACCCCTTTTGCAATGTTTGGAAGAATAAAAGGAATTGTCGGAAATCTCTGCCCATTCCTTGATGAAATGGGACAACCTTCCCCCTACCCCTATCCTCCCGTCACTGGGGATTTTTGGAGGGGGTTGAAGGAGCAAAGAGAGCCCCCACTTTTTGCTTGTCTTTGTTAAAAGACCATTTCTTCTTTGCCTATTGGCTTTAAAATTAGCCTTGTTTTGGAAGCCCTGAAAAGGCCTCTTATTCTGGGTTAATGCCTTTGGGAAGAAGGGAACCATTTAATCTTCTCAGAGGAACGAGCTAGGACCTCCTCTAAGGAGGAACCGAATAAGAGCTTGCCTTCACAAGATTTAAGCCAGATAGCTCGCCTAGCTGAATTAATGAGAGCAGAAGCCCTGGCTGCAGATTTCACTGAATCTGCTGCTGCATCAGCCAAAAAGGCAACTGACTTGGCAATGAGTGGGAGAGACTCTCTAATCTCTTCTTTGGGGATGTCGAATAAAAGAAAATCATCCAGACGCTGAACCCATACGTCTAAATTCCTAGCCACACAGGTGGATGCTACCACCGGACCTAAAGAAAGGGCTGAAGCATCCCAGGCCTTACGTAGCAATGAGTCAGCCTATCAGTTTGATCCTTAAGGACCCCAGAATCTTCAAAAGAAAGATCTGACTTCTTGGACACCTGTGACATAGGAGCATCTAATCTGGGACACTTAAAAAAAACCTCCTCGAACTCAGACTGAAAAGGAAACCTTTTGTGTCCTCTGGACTGGAACAACCTTTTTTCAGGTTCTCTCCACTCAGAAAGAATCATGCCCCTAAGTGACTGGTGTACTGAAAAAGCTCTCGATTTCTGCCCCTGTAGACCCCTATACATTTTATCCTGTAGAGATTGGGCTTGCTGTGGCATCTCAATCTGCTCCGAGGTATATATTGACTTTAGTAGTTCGTCAATATCTTCAACTGGAAAAGGATATTTATCTGTATCCTCCTCTGATGCAGATTCCTCATCAGATGAAGAAACTGGATTCTCATCTTCTTCCAGATCAGAAGCATTGCATGAACTAACGGTCTCAGACACTAACAAAGGAAGGGATCTAGCAGAAGCTGAAGACTCTTGAGCTATGGGTCTAGACGAAAAAGACCCTAGACCAGTTACCCTGTCATTAAGAGACCGAAAGGAGTCCACTCCCTCCTTCATGGATGACATTAACACCTTAAAAGAGGAAGTCTCTGAACTAGCTTTGGATGGAACAAAATCCTCACAAAATAGTTTTTTATAGCTATCAGAAAGCCTGGCCCTACATTTCCCACATTTATTCTTCACCGGTTTGGCCTAGAAAAAAAAAAGCAGAAACGAGAACCATAAATGAAAACGTTCCATACAAAAAGTCCCCTGCTGTAGAGCTATCCACAGACAAGTGCTTACCTTGAGGGCAGTATGGGACCCGGATGCTGCCGCTGGTTCAATACGAGCGGACGCTCCAGCCTTAGACCCGTCCTCAAGCTCCATGAAGCAAGTGGAGATTGGCCGTAGAGTAGACTGCTGCTGTACCGCTAAATGCGCTTGACCAGCGTTCAGCAGACTGTTCCCCAAGCAGCATGTCCTCAGTGTATGTCAAGTGACTTCTGGTGACGTGGCAAGATGGCGTCGGGACCGGAACTCCTCCGACGCCATCTTGGTACACCGCGGTGAAGCACGAGGAGGACACCGTTCCACACAGCAGAGCTGGGGGGGGGGAATGGAAGGGAGTTGCCACCACTCACATCACCAGGTAGGCAAGTAACCCCAAAAATAGGGGACCCTTCTGGTAGAAAATACAGACTATCACCCAGGACTTGGCCACAACTAGTCATGTATGAAACCAGAGAAGGAGGGGCCACCAACCACAGTTACCAGACCCAAGAAAACAAAAAACATGTCGGTGCTCCTGGAGGGTCTGGAAACACAAAACAACTGAGGGTCAAATGAAAGGGAGGGGCCTTTTAAATTGTATCCGATTAGTATTTCCTGTAGAGGGCAGAGCCAATCATCTCTCAAGTAGCTGTCCTGGAAGGTGAGGGGGGAAATATCTTATAAATGGAAGACTTGGTGTATATATAAAAAAAAAAAAAAAAAAAAAAAAAAAAAAACGCATGTTTATTTTTTTTTTCTACATTTTCCAAAAACTTCTGAAAAAAAAAATTAAAAAATGAACTGTTCAAAAGACTCATTATGCCTCATAGATTATACGTTTGGGTGTTTGCTTTACAAAATGGGGTCACTTTGTGGGCGTTTCCATTGTCCTGGTGCTCCAGGGGCTTCAAAAGTGTAATAGGTGTTTGAGAGATTAGAGGTGTAATCTATGCTTCTAGAACGCCTGAATGTGCTACTTCAATGTTGGGCCTCTGTATGTGGCCAGGCTGTGTAAAAAAGTCTCACATGTGTTATCGCCATACTCAGGA